>JAQPPZ010001241.1:0-413879 GCA_028583015.1 Wollemia nobilis
GCTTTCTCATGTCAGAAATCCATTTCCCCTTTTCTCGCACCATTTTTAGAGGTTGTTTTGACCGTTTGACGATATCGTCGCCGATCAGACGATATCGCCCCAGATTTGACGATTTCGTCTAGACTAGGACGTCCATACGATCTTGTCGCAAAACTAATTTTGCAAAGTTAGCTTCTATTTCAACGGGTCTCCAATATGGGCAGAAGCGTGTCTGCGCCGTTGGGACCCTCCCCCGTTGGAGATCTCCCAAATTGGGATGATCTCCAACCTCCTAACTACTCCCCTAAGCCTATTTAATCCTAAGCTATTCCCTTAGCACCCCCCTGGATGAAATTATCTACAGTTTAACTCCATCTACGCTGAACCATCATGATTTTACATTTGCACTGGTCCCATAATAATTTTGTTGCAGGTACATCACTGTTTTTCAGTCGGAGCCAGCACCCATCGTCCCCGACGAACCTGTTCAGATTGGATGTGAACCTGTCGAATTCGAGGTGATTTCGTACTGATGTGAGATGATCTCGACTGCATTTCATATTGAGGCAATCAGTGCCTAAAGTTTGCGTTTCTCAACCTTCTCTCTGCTATTTTAGTCTGCAAATTAGATAGTTTATTCAGTGTTTATGTTATTTTGCATTTGGAGTTCACCCATTTAGATTAGATTGCATTCTATGATCATGATTTGTTATTAAAATGTTGTAATCTATTGAATTACTGTTCATAACTGTTATTCAGTATTCATACAGTCATTTGGTGTTGTTTCCCCTTATTAGCACAATAGTATTCGTCGTATTTTGTATCTATTTTTCTTCTTGCAGGTCTATGACAAATTCGTCAGATCTTAGACGATTTTGTCAGATCTTAGACGATTTTGTCAGATCTTAGACGATTCTGTCAGATATCAGACTATTTCGTAGAATTTCAGACGATCCTGACTGCTTCAAACATCAGAATCATCACCAAACATCCGGATCAGGTATTCCTCGTTTGCATTCTATAAATTCTCTATTTTATGTCTTTAAATCTGTTTTCTGTACTCATTGAACTTGCATTTTCATATAGATTAATCTAGATTCATTTGGCCAAACCTAGGATATGAATGCTTAAAGTTAAAAAAAACAAACACATTAAAACACATTCCAAAACCTAGGCGTGGAAACTACCCTTAAATGTTTCCTGGTGAACCCACCATCCGTCAAAAAATCATTAAAATATACCTCCCTTGAGAGGCGAGACCTTCGCAAAGTCCTCTCAGTCCGAGGTACTGCAACATCCTTTTCCCATCCTCCTTCCGGGCACGAATCCAATAGCCTGAAGGTAGGGATGCAAAAAATTTGGAGCGATACAATTAGAATGACGAGTATTTTATGATAAGTGGTTTACTAAAAATTAGAATAAGGAATAATTTGTGATAAGTACTTTATATAACTTAAACATTTGTCTTATTTAATCTTTCAAATATCTTATCTTAGTAATATTATCTCAAATGTTGAAAGAAACTTCACATCATGAATTAATAGATTAGCTTTGTAAGTTCTATACCTTAAAAAGAAGATAAAGTATCATAAATCATCCATCGAATACACAAAACAAAACTTCAAATCTTGTAAAATTAAGTCCGAGGGATCCATTAGGTAGGACGAAACACACACACATCCAACTCTGATCTTTGTGAGATAGGCAAACACTACAAATCAATTTCAATCACTTTCTAGTAACCCTGCCAGGAATGAGAAGGTTCCATTATTATGAATAGGTAATGAGGGGTGGAATGAGATACTCTATCTAGATTGAAATGCGAGCGATACGTGAGGGTATCTCACAATCCAAGATCAATTGAGGAATGATTATTAGTTATCCGATAAAGTTCAATAGTAGTTGAACCTCAATGTTAAAAGGTCCAACGAGTTTTGGAATGGGACAACACTTCGTCACTCGTAGTAAGGATTGAGTTACCTAATCCCAAATCAGAGAAATAATGGGCCCTAACTAGATCCAAAGAAGGTGGGCATTCAGTTAGGCACTAGATATTCAAACTCTAGACCATAACATGAAATGTAAATAGATAATGGGAAAGGAAAGACCCAAAAAATATCATGCTATGGGTGGGGAACTATATATCTACCCTTTAAGGTATTATGGGCCTTGAAAGGATAATCCCATGCTATGAATATAGAACTCTAGTAAAGGAGATGAACATGTTCACATAATGGTACCACTTATGGGACTTGTCCAATCTCAATTGTTTAAGGAGGCTATCTGTAGCAGTCAAATTACCTTGAAATGAATATCCAATGCTTGTGTACCAATTAAATCATTGGGTGTGAACATGATTTACTTATTATGATCAAAATTTTTACTTGTGAAATTAAGACAACCATATGATTAGATATGGGGTGTTACACCATATTAGGGAGTTATGAGGAATACAACACCAAAGTAGCTAATTGGTATTTAGAAACATTAAATATCAAATTATCAAAGGCTATAAAAGAAGGTTCTATAAGGAAAATCAAGAGTTGGAAACTAATTACTATACTTATCTCAAAGTTATATTAAAGGGACAAAATAAATCCAACAAATAGAACCTCATAAAAATAGAAAGTGCTTAAGTTCAATAGGAGAAATAAGGTGTAAAAGAAGTTGATTTTTGCTATTCACAAAACTTTACAAAATCAACCCAAAATTTGAACTACTAATCTCAAAAGCATTGTATCTATCATTCAACATATCTAAAATTACTAGGGAGACATAAGGTATTCTACAAAGCCTGGAATTTCATCGAGAGATCATAAAATAAATACTAGGGAAATTAAGAGAAGACCATAAGGATCATCATGACATCAAACAAATTATTTCTTTTAGAATCCCGATTACCTAAGGGACTAAATTATTTCTCCTGGAAAAATAAGGTTTAAGCAATATTAGTATATGAAAAACTTTGGGAGACAACTCAAGGGGCAACAAAAAGACCAAACATAGGTGATATTGAAATTCATAAGTTTGATGTCAATTTTGCAAAAGCTCTAATGATAATTATCTTTGCTATAATTGATGAAATACAACCTTATATCAGTTCAACAAAGACATCTACGGAAGCATGGAAAATCTTAGAAAAAATATTTGAAGGAAAAAGTAAAGCCACTATCCTTCATATTAAAACTTGACTACATTCTCTAAAAATGAATAGTGGTGAGAGCATAGAACTATTTCTAAGGAAAGTAGCAAATATTAAAGGGAAATTATTAACCTTAGGAGAAAAAATTAAATATGAACTTCTTACTCAAGTAACCATGAGAGCACTTCCAGATAGCTACAAAAATTTGGTAACATCTTTACAAGTCCTAAGTAAAGATACTTTTTTTGATGACCTAATCAATATTATTCAAGAATATGAGGTAGAGAATATAGTTAAATATGAAATGACTAACATTGCATTGGCATCAAAAGACAATCTATAGGGAAATATTGCTTCATTATCAAAAGGATGAAGACCATGGTATAACAGGTATTGTTAGATATGCAAGAGAAAAGGTCATAGTACTAACTATTGCAAATTCAATCCCAAAAATAAGAATCAAGGAAATCATATAAACAATGGGAGCATATTTCAACCATGAAAATATCAAAATCAGTAGCAAGCTCAACATCCAACCAATTATCCCCAATTGGAGTATCAAAAAGTGAATAAAAAAGAACACCTAGCTCAAAGGATAGAGGAAATATAAGAACTAGAAGAATCTACAAATGATTATGAAGTCAAATCTCTTTCAGCAAGAACAACATGTAATAAGATACTAACTACTTGCTTGAATAGGTTACAAAAAACAGAGAAGAATACAAGCTCCAAGACAAAGAATAAGATCCATATTGAAGATTGAAATCTTCAATATCCAAATAATGTAATAAAGGGGGGTGTTAGAGTTAGAGTATATTACATCATCTAGGTCATGTAAATGTACCACCTTAGGTACATAGTTAGAGTAGAAGATTACTTTAGGGGAAAATTAGCTAGTTACTTCAAGCAATGTAATAAATGCAAAAGTGGCAATATGTAATTTGTAATGTGTAAGATGTCCCCTTGTACATCTAGGTAGAGTGTTGGCCAAGGAATCTATTTTCCTATATAAAGGGCCTCATAGTGGTAGATCATAAATGAAGAGAGTATCGAGTCATGTTCTTATCTAGTATAGTGTAGTAGATATTAGTGCTCCCATATGGAGTACAATGTAGCTCTTTAGCTCATATTAATGGAGTGACCATTTCCACCATATTGTATTGTATTTTTGTCATTTCTATTTATATTATATTTTAGTCATATTGTAGATTCACTCGCTTTCATATTTATTGCATATTAGTAGGACCTGTGTTAGATATATCCCACTGCATATATCCTCAAAAGCTAACAACAAAAAATATGAAAACCATCCATGTTCCATATTCCATGGTAGTATAGTTTTGTTGGAAGATACATCAAATGGATGCTAAAAGTGTCTTCTTTAATGGTGGTCTCCAAGAAGAAATGTATATGACTCAACTTGAAGGCTTTATTGTCAATGGAAAAGAATAAAAGGTATGCAAAATTATTAATTCCTTGTATGGGATGAAGTAGACCCCTAGATCTTGGTACATCAAAATTTATGGGCACCTATTACAAAATGGATTCAGAAAAAGACCTTTAAAAGTAAATATCTATATTAAGAAAGTTGGATATGAGATAGTGATACTTATGTTATAAATTGATGATCTAATTATTATAGATAATATAGATGAATTGATGGATGTAGTAAAGAATTATTTGAAAAAATATTTTGATATGATAGATCTAGCACTTCTACACTATTCTCTTGTATTGGAGGTTTGGTAGAGGATAAATTACATTGTGATCTCACAAAAAAATATACCAAGAAACTACTAGAAAAATATCAGATGATAGACTATAAAACTAAGATAAACCCAATGGATACAAGGTTACAACTATCCCCATATGAAAAGTCTCATAAAGTATATGTCACTCTTGATTATCAACTGATTGGGAGTCTCATATAGCTAGCAAACACTAGGTCTTATCAGTTTTGCTATAAGTTATCTTTCAAGATTTATGTAGGATCCCAAAGTAAGTCATTGGAAAGTAGAAAAGAGGGTATTGAATTATATCCATGGTATAACAAAGTACGGAATATAATTTAAGAATGATAAATTATTATTACAAGGATACACACTTTAATTATGTTGGATTATTGTATGACAAAATATCAACATTTGGATATTGTTTCATCTAGGATATGGACCTATATCTTAGCACAAAAAGAAATAATAGATAGAAACACCATAATCCATAAAGGTTAAATATCATGTTGCATGACGAGCTATGTGTGAAGTGATATGGTTACATTGCATTCTATCATATATGGGTGTACAAAAAAAACTCCTAATGATATTGCATTATGATAGTCAAGGTGTTCTAAAATTGGTTAAGAATCCAATGTTTCATAAAAGGACAAAACACATTGAAGCTCAATGTCACTTCATTCAAGAATAAGTTTAGAATCACCAAATTCAACTCTAATACATTCCAACCAATAGAAAAGTTGCAAATATTTTTATAAATATACTTGAACATATCATGTTTGAATTGTTTCACAACTCTCTTTGTCTTCCACATAGTGTAATAAGGGGGGATCTTAGGGATAACTTATTACATTAGTTTGGCATTCTAGATAGAGCATCATTTGTAACAATCTTCTTGGTTGTATCAATGTGATCATTTGTAACGATCATTGATCTTAATGATCATGGATCGTAACAACGCAACATGTAATAAATATGCAATAATGAATTAATTAAATGAATTGATTATTTGCCATTAGAGCAAAAATATGGAGGTGATAAAAAATTTAATAGATTAGATTAATATTGCAAAGCAACAATAAAAATATTGATAGCCCTTAAAGACTTCATACTTGAAAAAATATTAAGTGCCTTGATAAGGCATAAATCAAGGGAAAATTAAATTCAGAATCATATGACTAACACCAATACAAATATGAAGCCAACATGGTATCTTACTTGTAATCATAGGCATGGTCCACTAAAGTGCATTGAAGCTTCCAAACATTCTCAAACTATTAAGTATATATAGCAATTATAGCCTCAATAGGCTGCCATCATAGATCAAACTATCCCCATAGCTAATCCGACCATGTACCAAAAACCCTAGACTCCACCATAAACACCTATCCTATCCAATCCAAACAATACAATCCTAGAAAAGTTTATTGTTATAAAGATAGATGAGAAGTCAACATTTAAAGATGAAGCCTTATACTCTAATTAGCAAGGGGTTGAAACTAGAGATAAGAGAAAAGCTTCTAAAGAGTAATTTATTAATAATCAAGCCAAAACTATAAAGGGTACAAGAATTCTTAAAAGGGTAAGGCTATAGTTGCACTTAAAAGATAAAGGATCTATCACAACATAATAAGAGAAATAAAACGAAAAGGAGAATGTAGAAAGGAAAGCAACTAGTACACCTTAGAAGGGGAAGGGAGAACCGAAAAATGATATAAAAAAGAGTATAGATAAAGGCAAGGAACCCGTAATGGACAAAGGAGACATGAATATGGATAGGCTTACTAAAAGGGGAAGTGTTGGGGATTGAATATGACTCCATCCCATGCTTTAGCATCGTGACTACTCACTATGGTTACTAGTTACATCTGGTGCCTGCACCTCACATGAGGCATATAGTCTAGGAAGTTTAGGAAGCATGGGATGTGGCTCTATGGAGGACCTTTAGGTTTTTTACAAAAACCAACTCCTTGTCAAGATTTTTCCTTGGCACTCTTCTCTCTTACTCTAGCCTAGACTATAAGAGTCTATGCAAAAAAAGGGTTAGATAAAAATAAAAAAACATTTGAAAGCCTATTTAGCCTAGATTAAGGGGTGGTGATGCACCAAGGATAAGGTTATACATGTAGTAATGGGATTAGTGAAAAAATGAGCCACCCATGTTAGGAATATGAACATGTCTCATTGCAATACAAAACTATTTCTTATAAAGCCTGCATAAACAAAGGATAATAATAATCAGAAGCTTCTCATGCAAACTTGCATTAACACACCAAGAACATGGTAGGAAACAAATAGCTACAAATCATATATATATATATATATATATACATATGATAATATCTAACAAATTGCATGTATTACAATGAAAGGTATTAGAAGACCTATATATAGAATGAATTAGGGTTTTGTAAGTCCAAAATGGTCACATACTTAGAAAAAAATTGCAAAATTTTCAAAGTCCTAAGAGTGTTCCAAACCACAGCAGTGACATAATGCAACATCTTCCAACCTGTGGTCAACCAAATCAAAGTTGAACTTAGAATATTTTGGAACGTGACTCAAAGAACAAAGAATATGGAGAAACTTGCAACAAGCTTCTATCCCACGCAGCCCAGTGCATGGTTCCAACCCACAATTAGTGTAGTCAAAATTGATATTTCCACCATCTGAATCGTGGGCTAGAGCATGGTTCTATATCATGTAGATTAGTGCATGTTCCATACCATGTGATCCAGTGCATGGATCTACACCATGGTCAAAGTGATCAAACTTGGCAAGTCAACACTTAACATCATGGGCTAGAGCATGGTTCCATACCATACAAATTAGTGCATGTTTCATCCTACATGGTTAAAAGCATGGTTCTACATCATTTTCAAAGTGGTAAAATACTACAGGATGGCTTTCCAAAAAGTGGGCTAGAGCATGTTTACATACCACACAACCTAGAACATAAGTTTTCAGCCAGTGATGTAGCGTAGTGTTTCACGTTGTGGTGAATGTTGGCCAAAGATATGAGTTGGCACTTTAAAAAGTGAGTTAGGATATCATTCGAAATAATGTTCCATATTATGGATTGAACTAGAAAGAGAGCTATCAAGGAGATAATGAGAGTAGGCTAGAACACATCTACACACCGTGTGACCTAGAGCACATTTTCCAATCAAGGCAAAAAGGCTCATTTGTTCTAGCCCATGGTCAAAGTAGTAAAAAATGGTAGACTAACATTTCAAGGATCTGGCCATAACACATTCTATGTTGTTGAAATAATTAAGAAGCAAAGTGACCATTGTATCTATACCATGGGGTGTTGTAGATCACAAGTAGGTGTAACAAGTCCTTGATAATCTAATCACAGTCATTTAGTAGGAGATCAATGGCCAAAATTCCATGTGTTTCAAGCCACATATAAAAGTAGCATTTGATGGTTTACAAATTCGTAGATTATTGTTTAAAGATATTTAAGCTAGAAAAGAGCAAGAAGGTGAAACTATGGAGGATCAAGAACTACAAGAATATTCAGTTTCAAATCTATGGTGAAACAACATCAAAAAGAAATATAAACGACCTTGATTTTAGATTGTATAAATCTAAAACCAGGAGACATGAGAGTCGAACAACTGCAAAATTCAAGTTGCAAAAGAATGAAAGATTGTGTAGTTGTCTTCTTCATTCAAATCAAACAAGAGGCTACCACTTTAGCACCTTGTTGATCTGGCATTTCAAATTCCTTGTAAAATTATAATTCTTTCAAAACTTCTAAAATCACATGTAAAACTATAAATAGAGGTCGAACCCTCATTTTCAAGGGTCGGTTCTAGAGTGTTTTCTTGCCCTGCTGCTATATATTTTTTATGAATCAATAGAAGAAGCATTACTTGGATGTTTGCCTCAAACCTCTGTCTTCTTTCATTTTGTGAGAATTTGATTTGTGGATTCATTTATACTACTAATGCTATGGTTAGTCTATTATGCTGATATTGAGTTACTAACTTAGAGCAATATGAAACACTTCATGTTTAAATATATGCTTGAAGGAGATATCTCTTTCGGTTAGTCTGGGTATTGATATAATTCTACTATTACTCTAGATGTTTAAAAATAGTCTTTGAAAGCTTGATTATGAACTATAATGATGAAGGTTACTAGTTTTGAATGTTGTTAGTCTCGAGTGTGGGTTACTAGAAATTGATTTATGGGAGGCTTTTTTGTAGCTATCTATGCTATTAGCTCTATTCAACCACTGTTCATTCACTATTTTTTCTAACCCTTACCCCTTTCATATCCCTATATTTATACATTTAACTGAGCTTAAATGAGTCAACACTTAGATTAGTTAACAAGGTATACCAACCTACTCTGGAGGTTGGATTAAAGAAATATTTAATTCATCCAATGTCAAGGTTTAAGCTATGATTAGCAAGTGATTGCCCACAAGATAGTAAGTAGGTGATAGTCAGGGTTTCAAGTTTCCCTTGATGTCATTTCAGACCCCAATAGTTTTGGCACGCTTGGTGGGGCCCTATTTACAAGAACACTACACCCACAAGATTTCATTCCTACTTTTCTTGGAGGAATCAAGATTTAGTAAATTGTCTTGATCTCATCAAGAGGTGAAAGCAAATTCACTTGGTGACTCCTTGATATCAAGAACCTAAGAGGCCTTTCCTAGCAGGTCATATTTTTCATGAATACCATGTCCTCTATAAAAAACAACCAAGACCCTATCATATTTTATGATATTCCCCTGAGAGGGTCCAATATTATCAAAATTTTATTCCCAAATTCATAGTTGGAAGAGATCCCAGTTTAATTGGCACCTAGGGTACCTCCAATACCAACTACATTGAAAACCTTGATAAAAATGGTTTCATAGTAGAATATAAACCCAAATAAACCTTTACAAAAACACCCAAATTGGGATACCACTAGTTCTTTAAGACTTGCTTAAATGCATGATATTACCCAAGTTGTATCCAAATCCATACCCATATAAGATGGTTTAGGAAAAACCACTTATGAGCATTATCAGGATATACTAAATTTGGAAACCATACATAACATTAGAAATGAAGATGTGATTATCAGGATTCTAGCTCTATCCTTTAGAGGAAATTTTTTACATTGGTTTAAGACCTTAGAAGACAACAAAACTTCATGGTCCACATTAGCTAAACCTTTTGTAGAAGAATTTAATGAATTCAATGATCCCTTTTCCCTCCTAAACCAGTTCACGTCTATGTAAAAACATTAGCAAGAGTCAGTCTCATATTTTAATCTAAGATTCAACAGAACCTGGAAGAGGATACAACCTAAAGCAAAACCAGCCGCCCCTCTTGCTTTCATGTACTATAATAGAGCTCTTGGATCAGAACTTGGGCTATAGACTCAGTAGTCAGGAGTATACACCTTCTCCCAAATGTACACATAGCCATATAGGCTAAAAAATATCCTTATTAATGTAGGAAGGTTACCTCCAAATATAGTTATGCCCTATTGTTCTGATATTCCTCATATCCAAGCTAAGGTAGCTACATATTCCTATATAGACCCACCTTCTTTGTCATCACCACTCCCTCAAGTGGCTCCAATTCTATGAAAGGATCCTACTATAAAATAAACTCAAATAAACACACTCTCACACAATTGCTTGGAAATAAACTCACATAAACATCATATTAATATTCAAAACAAAATACACATTATAACAAAAATTAGCATAAAGGAACAATCTCACAATAAGATAGAATCACAGGCCTCTTCGAGGGAAAAACCTCCTTCAACACTTCATTAACTTGCAAAAATATGAATACATTGGTGCCTTCCAGGGTATTTAAAGATTTCCCTTCCATGGTTGGCTTACATGCAAAATGCCACTTGGATTACATGCATAATGCCACCCGGATTACATGCATAGTGCCACTGGAATTACATGCACAATGCCACTCAAATTTCATGCACAAGGCCACCTTACATAACATATCTACCACGTGTTACATAAAAGGGTACCATTTGTTATAGACACTACATAAGATAAAACTTAGAACATTACAAAATATTAATCATGGATACTACCCACATTATTTAGGAATTATTACATCATGGAAGTTATTACATTAAGGGTTAGGATGGGATCCTAACATGTCCTTCCACTTGAAGAAGCTTTGTCCTCAAAGCTGAAATGAGGAAACTGTTGTTGGAGTTGGTGGAGAAACTCCCATGTAGCATCTTCAGGTTGAATCCCACACCACTGAACCAAGATATCTGTAAATGTACGAATGTGAAGAGTGTGAGTTCAATGATCCAACAACTACTCAGGTTCAAGTAATATGGAGCCTTCTTTATCTAATTCAGGAAGTGTGGATTGAACCTGTACCTGTGTGTCCATAACTTTCTTGAGAGCAAAAACATGAAAAACATGATGAAGCTTAGAATTAGGTGGGAGTGCCAATTTATAAGTAAGTTGTGGGGCCAATCCTTTGTAGAACCTAGTAAGGACCATAGTATTTTGTAGCAAGCTTCTAGAACCTGTGAAGTTGTAGGGATGATTATTTATATGGATGCAAGCGAAGGAAGACCATGTCACCTATATCAAAACTACGCTCAAAATGATGTTGATCAGCTTGTTGGTGCATTCGATTCTGGGCCATGTTTAAATTTTGATTAAGTTGGTGAAGGACCTCGATGTGTTGACTCGACCTTGGATCTACAAGGAATGTAAGAGGAAGGCGTAGGTGGAGGGCACCCATAAAATACTTCAAATGGTGTGAGTTTGATTGTGGTATGATAGGAAGTGTTGTACCACCATTCAACCAACGATAGCCATTTTGCCCATTGAGCAGGATGATCTGAGACAATGAAACGAAGGTAGGTTTCCAAGCATTTATTAACAACTTCTATTTGACCATCTATTTGCGGATGGTAGGATGAACTCATTTTGAGCTGAGTCCCCTGCAACTTAAACAACTCTTACCAAAAATGACTAGTGAAGGTGGGATCACGATCAGATACAATGGAGGTGGGCATGCCATGAAGGCGAAAGATGGATTCAAGAAAAAATTATGCAACAGTGGATGCTGTATAAGGATAGGCAAGGGCACAAAAGTGAGCATACTTTGAAAGGTAGCTCACTACCATGAAAATAACTGACTTACCTCTAGATTTAGGGAGCCCTTCTATAAAGTCCATGGAAATGTCAGTCCAAACCTGATCTGGGATAGACAATGGTTGAAGAGTGTCCAGAGAGCGCACTATTTCACCTTTCATCCTTTGACATGTGTCACAGGCAGCAAAAAAAGAGCAGATGTCATGTTTCATACCTTTCCAAAATAAGGTGGCTTTAGTCGCTCATATGTTTTAAGGAACCCTAAATGGCCTACATAGAGAGTGGAATGCAATTCCTTCATGAGGAGCTCTCAAAGTAGGGACTTATGAGGTAGAACTAGGCATTGATGATAGTGCAGATCATGGCCATTCCAACTATACCCTGGTGCAGAATCTGGATCATCCATTAGTGAGGCTATTAAAGCTTGCAAATATGCATACTGTCGTGCTTCTTGACATAAGGAATCAATCCATTGTGGAAGTGGTGATGAGATGGCACACAACATACTTACGATCTTCATTTGGCGAGAAAGAGCATCAACCACAATATTCTCCTTTCCCTTTTTGTAGGTGATATCATAATCATAGCCCATGAGTTTAGACACCCAATTTTGTTGGTCAGGTGTGGCAACTCTTTATTCCAAAAAATATTTAAGACTTTGATGGTCAATTTTGATGGAGAAGTGACGCCCAATGAGGTAAGGTCACCAATGTGTGACTACATGCAATATAACTAATATTTCCTTAGTATATGTGGATTTCCCCAGATTACGATCAGAGAGTGCCTTGCTAGTAAAAGCCACAGGTCGTCCTTCTTGCATCAATACTGTCCTAATACCATGACCAGAAGCATCACTTTCAATGACAAATGGTTTAGAGAAATCTGGCATGGCTGAAACAGGAGTGGTGGTCATAGCATGCTTGAGTTCAATGAAGGCTTGGTCAGCAGACCCTGTCCAAGTGAAGGAATATTTTTTCAACATGGAGGTGAGGGGGCAGTTATCTTCCCATAATTGTAGATAAATTTGCGATAATAGCCTGTAATCCCTAAAAAACCTTGAAGTCCCTTGAGGGTGCGAGGTTTCAGCCACTCTTGAACTACTTGAATCTTCTTATGGTCAACCTTGATGCCATCCTGTGAGACAATGTGTCCCAAATAATCTACTTCAGTCAGACCAAAGGAACACTTGGATCTTTTGGCAAAAAGGTGATGGGTTGCCAACAACTATAAAGTTTGATCCACATGATTGAGGTACTCTTACCATGTACGACTATAAATCAAGATGTCATCGAAGAACACAAGGATGAACTTTCATAGAAAGGAACGAAAGATGTTGTTCATAAGACTTTGGAATGTAGAAGGAGCATTTGTGAGACCAAATGGCATTACCAAGAATTAATGATGATCTTCATGAGTGCGAAAGGTAGTTTTGGGGATGTCCTCATCCTTGAACTGGATCTGATGGTACCCAGAGCAAAGATCAAGCTTGGTGAAATACATGGTCCTGTGTAGTTCATAGAGTAATTCATCAACCACTGGAGTAGGAAATTTATCCTTGACTGTAGTATTGTTGAGTTCTCGGTAGTCAATACATAGGTGCCATGAGCCATTTTTCTTGAGAATAAGTAGGACATACAAGGAGTAGGGGCTAGTACTAGACCGAATGACACCAGCATTGAGTAAGTCATGTACCAGTTTTTCTAGTTCTAATTTCATGGCATGAGGGTACCTATATGGCCTGATATTTGGTGGTGCACTACCTAGGAGCAATGGGATAGAATGGTCATGATAGCAACATTGTGGTAGTGTAGTTGGTTCTGCAAAGACAATATCATGTTTGTGTAGAACTAGTTGTAGGTCTGATGGAATTTTAGCCATTAATGAAGTGGTTGGTTGGATGGAGAAGAGTTGTGCAATGACCCCACATTTTGATTTATTTAGCACTTTCTCCATACGATTGGAACTAATGATGTGAGGTGTTCCTACAGGGGAGCCCTTGAGTAAGTGTGTCTATCCATTTTGGGAGAATTTCATCTAGAGTTCTACAAAGTTCCAACTGATAGTGCCCAACTTACTCAACCATTGAGATCTCAAAAATATATCACATCCTCCCAACTGGAGGGCAAACATGTCCTACTTGAGTTCATAGTCCTCTATCCTGATCTTGACATTGCAGCATTTTCCTTTACAAGGTAATGTTCCCCCATTGGCTACCATGACCTTGAATGAATTATAAGTGTGGATATAGCAATTT
Organism: Wollemia nobilis; assembly: GCA_028583015.1. Taxonomy (NCBI): domain Eukaryota; kingdom Viridiplantae; phylum Streptophyta; class Pinopsida; order Araucariales; family Araucariaceae; genus Wollemia; species Wollemia nobilis. Next base: position 14,217 of record JAQPPZ010001241.1, read on the forward strand.
GCCCACTTAGCAACTCGAGGATCAATGAAGTTGTATGTGCTTCCTGAATCAATAAGGATAGTAAGACGTTGGTCCTTGAAAAATCCCACAACTTTCATGGTTTGTGGAGTGGTAATGCCTGCAAGAGCATGGATTGAAATCTCTGCCTCAGACCCCTGTGTATCTTCTTCCTATGGAGAAGGTGTTTTAGGAGGGTCCTCATCCTCATCACTATGGTCAGTGTTAGTAGGTTCCTCAACATCTATCAAGAACAGTATTTTGTTTGCACACTTATGTCCTTTAAAAAACTTTTCATCACAATTATAACATAATCCTTGGGCACGACGTGCATCCATATCCTTTGTAGTCAGTCGCTTGGGTGTAGTAGGTTTACTATCCACTAAATTTTGGGTTTGAGAAGGAAATGAAGGTCAGTTTTGAGGAAACTGCAGTGGGCACCTTTGGTTTGAGAGTTTAGATTCAGCTAGATGGGCCAAACTGATAGCTTCCATCATGGACTGTGGTTTCAACATCTTTACTTCAGCTTGGAGATCCCTTTTTAAGGCCCCTATGAAGTCCTCATACTCACTAGACCCAAATCGGGTCAGTAGTTGGGACTCAAAGTCCTCCCAAGAGAGATTTGGGTTGGAATTATGTAACCACTAGAATCAATGTAGAGCCTTAGATTCCAAATTAAAGAAATCCATCTGAACTCGATTATATATGGGAACATTATGAAGTCTAAAGAATTGATCAACCCTACATAACTGCCCATCAACATCCTTTCCATTAAATCGAGGGAAGCCCAATTTTGGCATTTTAAAGGATGGGTCATGGTAGTTCCTTGTAGAGGTTTCAACCTGGTGTTCTATTTTGAGTGGTCCCTTCTATAACTTGCTACCAACTTCTATCAATGTTTCTTCTAAGTGAGCACTAGTGGCCTCATGATCTAGACAAAGACCTTGGACCTCTTCCCTTATGGATACAATTGCTAAGTTGAAATTCTCAATGGCTTTTGTTAAGGAGTCCATCTGTTCTAGCTTTTTTTGATGTCCATGGGTACCCTGGGCCATTTTGGAACCTTTTGTGACCAGTTACTAAAAATAGAATTGGGTTTCAAGACTTACTATTTTTAGTAAGTGTCCAAAAAATTGCTTGGGTGCTATATATCAAAATGATCAGGTCAAAGAGGTGGTCACAATGAGATATATCCCACAACACTACTTTTTGGAACCCCCAACTTTTTTTTTATACTCTGTTTTGCCGAGTCTAATGTTGTTTACAATTTTGGATTATGAGCTATAATGCAAAAGTTGGGTACTAGAGCACTATCTATAATTGGTCTCTGGTCACATGCTCAATGTTTTGCTCAACCCTAATAGTCTCTATAACATTTCTTACCTCACTAGTATGAATATTCTATGTATTGTGTAGGTTACTATTATGACAGTTCTATTTTGACACTGAAAACTACAATTTTTGATCGAACTGTGCTGACCTGACTATTACTACCACTGTAAATATGACTGTTATTCTTCAAAATATCAACTTAACTATCACCCTCATATTCTATCCTAAATTCATGCAATTTATGTTATTTTATTGGTAGAGGATTCCTTTCTCATATGCTCACTTTTAGAAATTTGGAATGCAGGTTTACGAACAAGGAGTTTTGGTTTGTGATTTTGTTGTAGGTTGAAGTTTTAACAAAACCAGGGTATGTTAGGTAAAGGAGGATGTAGCACCCATAGGCCCTCTATTATACAGCAGTGACGAACAAAAGTGCTCGGACCAATATTTCAGGCCACTATCCAAGGAGGATTCCACACATACCCTTGAGCACACTATCTGCCTCTCTGACAGTACGGGAGGGTAATCATCCAGGATGCTGTATCCTGTGGACTATGGATGATACAAAGTCGATAAGATTCCTACTAAATAAAATTTTGTTAACCCTAGAATAGTCTCTCGATACACCCGAAGATGCATGGGAGCTCAAGTCCATGCACGAGTTCTATTTGAGGCCTGGGTATTAGAGCCTGATCACCCCTCACTTCACTAGACGTTGTATGGGCTATCTAGCTTAGCCAATAATGATAGATCCTTCATGATATTTTAAAACCCTTGGCACAGGGTTTCTACCTACTCAACTAAAAAGACTATTTTTTTTTATTGGTCTATGTCCTTTTTTTTTTTGATAATAGTAAAAAAAATTTACATGAAAATAACAAGGGATTATACCTAACAGACAAGAATCATTACTGTTGTAGTAGAACTTGGCCCTGGAAAGCACTCTGATACCACTTGTTAGGATCCTACTATAAAATAAACTCAAATAAACACACTCTCACACAATTTCTTGGAAATAAACTCACATAAACATCATATTAATATTTAGAAAAAAATACACATTATAACATAATTTAGCATAAAGGAACAATCTCACAATAAGATATAATCGTAGGACTCTTCGAGGGGAAAACCTCCTTTAACACTTCATTAACTTGCAAAAATATGAATACATTGGTGCCTTCTCAAGTATTTAAAGAGTTCCCTTCCATGGTTGGCTTACATGCAAAATGCCACTTGGATTACATGCATAATGCCACCCGAATTACATGCATAGTGCCACTCAAATTACATGCACAATGCCACTCAAATTACATGCACAAGGCCACCTTACATAACCTATCTACCATGTGTTACATAAAAATGGTGCCATTTGTCATAGGCACTACATAAGCTAAAACTTAGAACATTAAAAAATGTTAATCATGGGTACTACCCACGTTATTTAGAAATTATTACATCATGGAAGTTATTACATTAAGGGTTAGGATGGGATCCTAACATTCTATCCCCCAAATTGTCACCTACCTCAATTTTATTTCCCGCACTTCCATACTAGCTACCCTAAGAATCCATCCTATTTCTTGATATATAGAATACCCTAAAAACAATCAATAACAAGGTGAATGCAATGGAAAAAAGAGATATGGAGAGGTCTCAATAGAGAAGGTACCCCTACATTAATAGAGACCAAAAGCCTAGTACCAATAATAGTGTAGAGACTAGGGTTAACACAAATAAGACCAGTCTTGTGAATTTTTGGTTCCTTGTGTGCAATGATACCCATGATTCAGATTCTTGTGTCATGTACCAATGCCATGTGCAACAGGCCATAGAGAAAGCTAAGAGGAACCAAAAAGCTAGAGTCAACATGCTATGGCAACTAGAATAGATCATGGTCATACAAGATCTTTGTGAAGAAGAGTCTATTTCTATCATGACTAGGTTAGGGAAGAAGACATTGAAATTCGATCCTCAAAATATGGGTCAATTCCAAGTCCACTCTCATAAAAATAAGGACGTACCCCTATAGAATAATGATAAAATCCCTATCCCTCAAGAAATTGAGAAGAGAGATGTAGCTCGTAAGAGCCAAGAAAAGGAGATAAATTTTACAAGAGGTATGAAAAGGAAAGTGATAAAGAAAGAATAATTTCTAAAGATGAAGCACAAGAAAAGCTAAAATTCTCTTCCATCACTAAGAGGCAAAGGATTGAAGCTACTTAGTAGTATAAGAGAAGATACAAAGATCTAAAAAATAGGTATGAAAATATCCCTTCATAAAAATTAGAATATAACATTATGGAGGAGATGAAGAGGATTCCCTCCAAAGAAAGTCTCTATGATACCCTCTTTATTCTTGGTCAAATAGATCTTCTCAAGGTTTCTTTGAGTAAGAATATTCAAGAAAAGCAGACCACCACAATTCTTAGTATGTTCTCTAGTAAGGAGAGGATGAAACCTACTGCCCTGAAGAACAAACCACCTCCCTTTTGTTTTTCCTTGAGAATGAAGGGTTGGATAGTCCACAACTATATGATTTATTCAAGGGCTTCGACCATAGTCATGCTCAAAGTAGTTTGTGTTGATATGGGTATGGAGTATACCCGATCCTATCCTAGAGTTTTGCAATTGGATGACATACCAATTAATACCATTGGAGTAACAAAGGATGTACTAATGAGACTGCACAGGGCTCCAAAAGTAACTATTGTGCAAGAAATTATGGTGGTAGATCTAGAACCTTATTTTGGCATGTATCTTTCCAGGGAGTACACTGCTAAGTGAGGAGGCTATATGTACTTGGATTATTTTTGCATGATGATTCCTTTCAAAGGAAAGAGGATAAGGATAACACCTGAAAAGCCTATGTCCTATCACATTGAAAAGATAGAAGAGGATATGTGCAACATCATAGCTCTAAATGAAGTCAAACTAGTAGAAAGATTTGAAGAGTTAGAGGTAGAGTATGAATTGCCATTCAGAGAAGATTACAACTAGTTTGGAACAAGTATGGGTACTTACAATATTTTTGATAAAATACAGAAAAATACCCCTACCATATCCAATCAATACCTGAGAGATATATAATTTTGAACTATGCATTTTGGTGGTGTAAGGTGTAAAATAGAGCTGGTGCATGCGTAGTCCTACAATATCCCTCAGAAGGTGTAATTTTTTTTTCTTATAGACTAACATGGTCTTGTACCAATAACGTAGTGGAATATGAAGCTCTATGCTTAGGACTGATGCAACCAGAGAGTATAGGAATTAAAATGCTAAAATATATATGGTGACTCTAAATTGATAGTTAATCAAGTGAGAGAGAGGTGCAAAAGTAAGCGTCATTACCTAAAATCATACAAGAATAGGGTATGGGATTTGATGGAGTATTTTGATGCCCTTAATATCCACTCTATTCCTAGGAAATAAAATATGTTGGCCAATTCTTTGGTCATTAAGGGTTAAAATTTTAACCCTGCTTCAGATATGGGATAATATAAAGATAGAAGAGTTAAACTAGTCTTTAGACCTGTAGTACTAGATAGACAAATTTTCTCGTAGGTTTTTGAGAGTGAAGATCAGATTATTGATTTTTTGGTGAGAGAAGCTTGCTTATCTAGTGTGCAAGAGGAAATACCACATGAAGTAGATTATCAAGACAATAACAATCATATCCCTAAGGGTTTGATCACCCTAGAAAACCTCTTTGACAATGAGGATAGGAGAAAAGCAAGAGCTATGGAGGTCAATGAAGAAATCTATAAAGAGATCAAAGTTGAAAAGGATAGAAAGCTCAAAGTTGGTACAAATATTCTCCAAAGGAAGTAGAGGAGATCAAGGCTCTATGCCTCAAGTACCATGACAATGTAGCCTAGCCATATGAATATCTAAATTATATGATAGAAAAGTAATCCAACATACTATTGGGCTAGAGTTTGATGCAAATCCTTTCAAAAAAAATAGAGGTCTATAAATCCTAGGATTGAATCCATAATGAGATAAGAGCTACTTAAACTGCTAAAGGCTAAAATAATATACCCAATCAAGCACTCTACATGGGTGGCTAATTTAGTTCCTATTAGAAAGAAGAATGGGTACATCCATTTATGTGTAGATTTTAGAAACCTAAACCAAGCATCATTGAAGGGCACTACCTCCTCCCTTTGATAGATCAAATTTTATAGATAGTTGCAGGGGTTGAGAGGTTTTTCTTGTTGGATGGTTACTTAGGATACAACCAGATCTGGGTGAAAGATGAGGATTAGTTTAAGATAAATTTTACTACTAAGTGGAAAATTTTGCCTATCAAAGGATACATTTTGGCTTATCTAACGTAGGAGCTACCTTCCAGAGAGCCATGGACTATATTTTTTGGAGCTAATCAATAAATTCATCCTCATCTATTTAGATGATATGACGGTGTTCTCTCATAAGAAAATTTCACTTGGAGCACTTGGATCAAGTGTTCAAAAAATATAGAGAGTTTGGTTCTCCCTAAACCCAAAGAATTCATTTTTTGTAGTGCATGAAGGGAAACTATTAGAAAATTTTGTTTCTAAATAAGACATATCTATTGACCCTAACAGAGTAAATTCAATTCTAGATCTACCTTTGCTTATGAATAAGAAGGCCTTACAATATTTCTTTGGGCAGATCAATTTTGTGACAAATTTCATCTCAGACTTTTTCAAAGTAGTTAATCCCATATCAAAATTGCTAAAAATAATGTGTATTTCAAGTGGACTGAAGTAATAAAGCAAGCCTTTGAAGAAATCAAACGTGCCATTGCTACTGCCCCGGTCCAAGTGAATCCTAATTTTAGCAAGGATTTTATTATATGCCTATGGAGTTGAAGAGAGCTATGTAGGAGTGTTGAAACATAAGAATGATGTTGGAGAAGAACTGTTGGAGCCAAATTTGAATAAAATTTGAAACACTCAAATTTAAATTTTTTGTTTCATCAAAATAAGCAAGCATAGCTAGTCACTTTGCATCTTATTAGAGAAGTTGGTTTTCCATGAGTTTAATCTTAAACATTGCTATCATGTGCACCTTTGAAGAATTGATATATATTAGGTTTGCCAAAGTCAGTCCCTTTAAATTAAATTCGACCATTGAAATACAAGGTTTAGTCTTCCAAATAGATAAAGTCTCCCTTGGACTTAAATCAATTGATGAGTATCTAAATCCTAAGGTATTCAAAAGTAAAGAGAAAAATTAATTGAATACCTTGGTATAAAGCCTGAAAAGCATAAGTAATGTCAAACAAATTCTAAGGCTAAAGGTTATGCACCCCCTTTCATTAAAAGTCAAGCATATTTGAGTTAAATCTAAGGTTGCGCACAAATCCTCCCAAATCGGACAAATGCGTGTTAATAAAGTAGTCAACGAATAATTGATCTGGTCAAATATTTGTGGAAAATATCTAAACCTAAGGTTTACATTTGTTTAATTCATGTGCCCCTTAACCATGCAGATCTAATGGTAGCATTCCACCAAGGTCTAAATCTGACGACAATGCTCCTAGTGGCGAGGTTAAATTATAAATATCATGAATAGCCTAAATGTAAAAGCAGTGATTTGGATTAAATGATGTTCTATTTTACGAAATATAACAATAGCTCTTAAGCAAGACGTAAATCCAATGAACGTGCTTGGTTTGATTAAACCCCACTTTAAAGTACTATGGTCAAAAAAATTAAGGTTATGCATCCCCATGCGTTAAAAATCAAGCTAATTGGAAAAATCTAACGATAGCACTCGATCCATATCTAATTCGACGATGGCGCTCTCACAAAAGGTGCATCAAAAAGGTAAAAGACCTCGTGAGGTTATTTAAATCTATTAAATAAGATTAGTGAGGGTCTAACACATCAAAATATTTTCCTTTTTTTGGCATAAAACCATGTGCCCCTTGGTAACCAACCTCGTAGGTTGATCGAAATCAACGACCACGTCAACAACGATCGAGATCCAACGGTTGCATTGAAATAAAAACCTAAACAAGGAAATGGTATGATATCGGGAAAATAAAGGTAAAGCCAAGATTAATTACGCATTTAGTGAGGGTATAATATGTTGCTAATAATCCTATTTTGGTTTAACAAAGATTAGTCAAATATAATGATGCACCCTGTTCGGCTATTGAGTTTGTAGGTTATAGGAAATCTGACGGCTGCGCTCTATTAAAGATAAAATAAGATGGATGCAACCAAACACAATAAATCACCCTGATGAAGAATCAAAGGAATTAGACGGAGGTGCTTGATCGAACATTTAATTCGATGATGCGCGTTATTAAAACTGATCAAAGGTTAAATCATAAGGTTTTTGGTAAAATAATTGATTAAAAACATTATCAAGGCTAAGAAAAGCCCTTAATCAAGTTTTATAAGGTTAATACATAGATAATCTCCCCCCTTCCATTTTGCTAAATCTTATGCATATACGGGGAATCTAACGATTGCGCCCCCATCATGGTATGATCTAATGGTGAGCACGTAGAGAGATGATCCGATTATATGAATGCCTGTGTTTAATACAATATTATTAAGGTTTTTATTACTAGATTAACCATGATAAATGGGTTACATTATTTTAACACGCATTGTATTAACTTCGGGTCTAAGCATCACTAACCATAAGTTTTCAACCTTATAAACATGATTAATATGATTAACCTGGCATAGGTTTATATAAAGTAGTAGACTATCGATCATGCAGGTTCTTAGACATCAACGACTGTGTTAACCCTCCTCAAGATCCAAAGGTAGCACACAAATCAAGATTTAAGTAATGAATCGATCATGAAAATCCAATGATAGTGCTCCATTGAGGGTAAATGATCCAACGAAAATGCATGTTTCAAAGGTAAATCAAAGGGTAAGATTAAGTCAACATTTGATTAATTAAATTTTAAATCACATTTAACAAAGGCCATAACATATTATTAATCACCCCCTTTATTTTAATTAGTCAAAGAAGGTTCGACGCATGTTTCTTTTATCTATCTAACCCACAGGATATAAAATATCCAAGGTCACGATAGAATAGAAGAGGATACAACGACAACAGATTAATCTAAGCCATGTAAAAGGAATCAAGGATAATGAGATATATATGGTCAACTAAATATCTGTACTCAGTCAAACAACTGATCTGACAATGAGCCACTTAATCATGTTCCAAAGAGAAGATTCAATAACCTACACTCCTTGGAAAAGGGTGACCACTCCACAAAATGTCTGAAATCAATATCAAGGTAAAAATAAATGAAGTGACTCATCCACAACAAGGTATGCCAAGGGACGATATGAATATCAACAATTGAGATGAAGCCGAATAATTAGTACACACCAACAATGTGAGTCCATATAATACTCAAGGAAGGAAAGATTCGAACAATCATAATAAATCCCATAGACAGTACATAGAAAGGAGCAATGTTGACTGAGCAAAAGATAAACCTTGTTGATCAAGCGTGTAATCAGGCCATACAAATTCACTAGAAATGATAACCTACTACATAAAAGTTTAAAATAATCTTACTCAAAAGCTTGTGCTCGAAACTCTTGTCTTATAAATAAGGGCACTAACAAGGAGCAAAAAGGCATAAATAAGAAAACCAATGGAGTACAAGGAGTATAAGGATATTCGTTTACTATTCTGAAAATACTCAAGACGAAGAAAGCACATGAAGAATAAACATGGTTTCAACTTGCAGGAAGTAATTCAGTTCGCGCTTCGACGAAATATAGTTACAAGGGGTGCACTTCGACGAAATATAGTTATGGTAGTAGCTTATAGATGCTTCCAGATCTTGTTTTCCATTCTCGCCTTCCTCCTACTTATCACTACCTCCCTATTTTCATGCATTCTTCCTTAACCATACTGACATTTTTCCCAACATTATGCCATCTCACCTCATCCATCGTGTGAAGCCATCACCTTTCATCCCTTCTCCCTTCACTCTATCGCGTGATCAATACCATTATGTCCAATTACCACTGATACACCACCCCTTGTATTCACCATTAGGTTGGGTTCCCTTCTGTCCTTCATCTAAATTTCATGATAACAACTTAGTCGATCCTTAACAACAGACTATAGTGACCAGGTCAAGCAGAACAAAAATGAAAAATATAATAATGAATCCTTAGTTTCTAGGGCCAACGAGAGAACAAAATGACCAAAATATTCAACAAAAAATCTCCCTTTAGCCCAAAAGAAGACCATAATGATCAGTTCAGAGCCATAGTAGCTGGATAGCATACATAATAGATCCAATCAGATGCTGACAAGTGTAAGGCCAGAACCAGACCAAAAATAACAGAATCAAGAACCAACAATTATAAGAGGAACCACACAGGTTCAGATTCATCATCAAGCAATTAGGGAATAACATTTTTTCTAAGAGGTATACTTGAGTGCCCTTTAGAGTTGTGTTGTTATATCTCCCCTTTGTGTCTATTTTTCTCATTAATTCTTCTTTCTTCCCTTTTTTGTACAAGATTTTGATATGAAAGTGCTCAAGAAGCTGAGATTATTTTCTGTCCTATTGAGCCTGAGATTCACCGACTTTACTATTACTAGATTGGAACAAGGAGAGTAGGAGATACATGTTACATTATTTTAACAGAGTCTTCATTGCATTGATGTATTTTTTTTAGAGAAATAGAGTTAAAAGGCATCCTGCCCACTTTGCATGTAATATTTTATGAAATCAATACAATTTTGAGTTTCATTCCTATTATATCTTTGTCTCGGTACTGTGTTACTATATAATGGATTACATTATTTGAATGCATTATATACATTTATTTTGTTGGTTAATTTTTAGTTTTATTACGATATTCGAATAAGTCTAAGAGTGCCAATTTTCTTTTCGCCCTTTCTCTATTCATGTCAAAATTATTGTTAAATTGCTACAACAACCCAATGAATCTAGACACCGGTCTACATAAGGCGTAACAAATACTTATTTTCTTGCTTGGTTATTTTAATACATATAGTGTGACATTAATCTAGAGCATGTAATCAATGTTTTATCATAGAATTACCATTGGGGTTTGCTTACCCGTTCTGTAGTTTTCCTTTAGCAATAGACGTGTTTATCAGAACGAAGAGGTATGTTGACTAGAGCCTGTAATAGCTCGTTGGTTTCAAACAGATTTTTACAGCATGTCAATCGAATCCTATGGATGCAAGAATCGGTTCCGACAGTTTTTTGGTGCCATTGCCAGGGAGAATTTTTACATTCTAAGCCTAGGTTTCATGACATTTATTTTAAAACGAGTAGCCAATAGGAATAAAGAACCTTTGCTTTGATTTTCTATGATTTGTACGTTCTTTATTTTACCCATGGTTTTAAAAATTAATTTTCTTTACGTTTCTTTTTTTTCTTGAAAATTTCCTATGTTTCTTGATTTTCTTGAATTATCCCAAGAACCGACTCCTGTGAGGATGAGTGTTACTATCAAGCATTCTTGATAAAAACATACACTATTATTTCTGCACCCCAAGGCTGGTGAATCTGTCTAAACGAACCCAGAAGAGAAAATAAAAAAGGAAAGGGCTGAGCATGCTGGTGAACACCAAGAGAAGCGGTAAGGAGCTATTCCAAAAACTCGAGAATCCAGAGGTATTTATACATAATAAAAAAACTCCACTTTTCAAGAGTACTGCTTATAATAGTAGATCAAATTATAGCGGTAAAAATTACGTAAAGAAAAATAAAGATCATAATACTTTTACTATTGATATCATTGTAGATGAACATTTGAATTTTGTTGTAGAAGATACATGTGTTTATTCTCATCATCCAATAAATAGTAATTCAAAGGTAGATAATACATTAGATTACATTCAGGCTACCCTGAACCATATTATATTTTATCTGAAAAAATTTTGATCTCATTCTGAAGTCATTTCAAATTTATAAAAATTATTTAACGTTGCTATTTTATAAGGAATTTTATAATTTTGGAATTTTATATTTTTTTCATATTTTGAAGGTAAATCGATTTTCAGGCTTTGAATTTACATTCATAGATAATAAATAAACTTTCCTTTATGAAAATTACAATTTCATTAAAGGGGGTAGTTCATACGAGATTTGGCCATCATTTTGAATTTTTGGGGCTAAACTTCTCTAGGTCATAACTTCTCGCTCATTGCTCGGATTGACTATTAGTGCATATTTTCGAAAAGCTCTCTAAGAGAGTTACAATGGTGTAGAGCGACATCATACTAATTGTAGTGTTTTTTAACATTTTCAGCATTTTGGTCTATTTTTTCAAAATTTTATTTTTATTTTTCTAACCCTTCTTTTTGCATATTTTTTTAAACTTCGGTGACTAGAATATAAATAAAAAATTCAAATTACATAAATAAATGTATGGGTGTGAAGAATGATCTTCAATATTTCATAAAAAATAATTTTTATCTCATTCTGAAGTCATTTCAAATTTATAAAAATTATTTAAAATTATTGTTTTATAAGGATTTTTATAATTTCAAAATTTCATATTTTTTTCATATTTTGAAGACAATCGATTTTCAGGCTTTGCATTTGCATTCAAAGATAATAAATGAAATTCCCTTATGAAAATTACAATTTCATTAAAGGGGGTAGTTTATACGACATTCCATTGGCCATCATTTTGAATTTTGGGGGCAAAACTTACCGGGGTCATAAATCCTCGCTCGTTTCTCAGATTGACTTTTAGTGCATATTTTCGGAAAGATCTCGAAAAGAGCTACAACATATTAGGACGACATCATACTTACTGTAGTTTATTTTAACATTTTTGGCTTTTTGATCCATTTTTCATAATATTATTTTTATTTTTCTAACCCATTCTTTTGCAGTTTTTTTTGTAAATTCGGTGACTAAAATAAAAATAAAAAAATTAAAATTTAAAAAATAAATGTATGGGTGTGAAGAACGAGCTTCATTATTTCATCCAAAACAATTTTGATCTCATTCTGAAGTCAAATTAAATTTATAAAAATGATTTAAAGTTGCTATTTATAAGGATTTTTAGAATTTTGGAATTTTATATTTTTTCATATTTTGAAGGTAAATCAATTTTCAAGCTTTGCATTTGCATTGACAAACAATAAATGAACTTCCATTTATGAAAAATATAGTTTTATTAAGGGGGGGTAGTTCATACGACATTCCATTGGCCATCATTTTGAATTTTGGAGGACAAACTTCCCTGTGTCATAACTCCTCGCTCATTGCTTGGATTGACTATTAGTGCATATTTTCGTAAAGCTCTCAAAAAGAGCTACAACAACATAGGACGAAATCATACTGACTGTAGTGTATTTTAACATTTTGGGCTTTCAGATAAATTTTCCATAATTTTATATTTATTTTTCTAACCCTTCTTTTTGATTTTTTTTTTTAAACTTCGACGACTAAAATAAAAATTAAAAAAATTAAAATTTCATAAATAAATGCATGGGTATGAAGAATGAGCTTCAATATTTCATATGAAATAATTTTGATCTCATTCTGAAGTCATTTCAAATTTATAAAAATTATTTAAAGTTGTTTTATAAATATTTTTTATAATTTTAGAATTTCACATTTTTTTCATATTTTGAAGGCAAATCGATTTTCAGGCTTTGCATTTGTATTCATAGACAATAAATCAACTTCTCTTTATGAAAATTATAATTTCATTAAAGGGGGGTAGTTCATACGACATTCCATTGGCCATCATTTTGAATATTGGGGGTAAAACTTTTCGGGGTCATAACTCCTTGCTCGGTGCTCGGATTGACTATTAGTGCATATTTTCGAAAAGTTCTGAAAGAGAGCCAGAATGGTGTAGGGTTGTATCATACTGACTATAGTGTGTTTTAATATTTTCAGCTTTTTGGTCCATTTTTCATAATTTTATTTTAAATTTTCTAACCCTTTCTTTGCAATTTTTTTAAAACTTCGACGACTAGACTAAAAATAAAAAAATAAAAATTCATAAATAAATGCATGGGTGTGAAGAATGAGCTTCAATATTTCATTCAAAATAATTTTGATCTTATTCTGAAGTCATTTTGAATTTATAAAAATTATTTAAAGTTGCTATAATATAAGGATTTTTATAATTTCGAAATTTCACATTTTTTCATATTTTGAAGGTAAATCAATTTTCAGGCTTTGCATTTACATTTATAGACAATAAATGAACTTCTCTTTATAAAAAATACAATTCAATTATAGGGGGTAGTTCATACGACATTCCATTGGCTATCATTTTTAATTTCAGAGGTAAAACTTCTCGTGGTCCTAACTCCTCGCTCGTTGCTCGGATTGACTATTAGTGCATATTTTCAGAAAGCTCTCGAAAAGAGCTACAAAATCATAGGGCGACATCATACTGACTATAATGTGTTTTAACATTTTTGGCTTTCTGGTCCATTTTTCGGAATTTTATTTTTATTTTTCTAACCCTTAATTTTGTAGATTTTTTTAAACTTCGACAACTAAAACAAAAATAAAATAATTTCTCGGGGTTATAAATAAATACATAGGTGTGAAGAATGAGCTTCAATATTTCATCTAATACAATTTTGATCTCATTCTGAAGTCAAATTGAATTAAAAAAAATTATTTAAACTTGCTATTTATAAGGATTTTTAGAATTTTGGAATTTCACATTTTTTCATATTTTGAAGGTAAATCAATTTTCAGGCTTTGCATTTACATTCATAGATAATAAATGAAATTTCCTTTATGAAAATTATAGTTTATTAAGGGGGAGTAGTTCATACAACATTCCATTGGCCATCATTTTGAATTTTGGGGGAAAAACTTCCCTATGTCATATCTCCTCGCTCATTGCTCGAATTGACTATTAGTGCATATTTTCGGAAATCTCTCTAAGAGAGCTACACTGGTGTAAGGTGAGATCATACTAATTATAGTGTGTTTTAACATCTTTGGCTTTATCGTCCATTTTTTCAAAATTTTATTTAAATTTTTCTAACCCTTCTTTTTGTAGATTTTTTTAAACTTCGACAAGTAGAATAAAAATAAAAAAAATTAAAATTCAATAAATAAATGAACGGGTGTGAAGAACGAGCTTCAATATTTCATCTGAAATAATTTTGATCTCATTTTAAAGTCATTTCAAATTTATAAAAATTATTGAAAGTTGCTGTTTTATAAGGATTTTTATAATTTTGGAATTTCACATTTTTTTCATATTTTGAAGGAAAATCGATTTTCAGGCTTTGCATTTGTATTCGTATACAATAAATGAACTTTCCTTTATGAAAATTACAATTTTATTAATGGGGGGTAGTTCATATGACATTCCATTGACCATCATTTTTTATTTTAAGTGCAAAACTTCCCTAGGTTATAACTCCTCGCTCGTTGCTCGGATTGACTTGTAGTGCATATTTTAGGAAAGCTCTCGAAAAGAGCTATAACTACGTAGAATGACATCATACTGACTATAGTGTGTTTTAACATTTTGGGCTTTTAGGTCCATTTTCCATAATTTTATTTTTATTTTTCTAACCCTTCCTTTTGTATTTTTTTAAACTTTGACGGCTAAAACAAAAATAAAAAAAATTAAAATTTCATAAATAAATGCATGGGTGTGAAGAATGATCTTGAATCTTTCATCCGAAACAATTTTGATCTTATTCTGAAGTCATTTCAAATTTATAAAAATTATTTAAAGTTGTTTTATAAGGATTTTTATACTTTTGGAATTTCACATTTTTTTTTATATTTTGAAGGTAAATCGATTTTCAAACTTTGCATTTGCATTCACAGACAATAAATGAACTTCCCTTTATAAAAATTACAATTTCATTAAAGGGGGTAGTTCATACGATATTCCATTGGCCATCATTTTGAATTTTGGGGGTAAAACTTCCTAGGGTCATAACTTCTCGCTTGTTGCTCGGATTGACTATTAGTGCATATTTTTGAAAAGCTCTCGAAGAGAGCCACAACAATATATGATGACATCATACTAATTGTAGTGTGTTTTAACATTTTCAGCTTTTTGATCTATTTTTTTTTAGAATTTTATTTTTATTTTTCTAACCCTTCCTTTTGTAGATTTTTTTAAAACTTCGGTGAATAAAATAAAAATTAAAAAATTTAGAATTTCATAAATAAATGCATGGGTATGAAGAATGAGCTTAAATATTTTATTTGAGACAATTTTGATCTCATTCTAAAGTCATTTCAAATTTATAAAAATTATTTAACGTTGCTATTTTATAATGATTTTTATAATTTTAGAATTTCACATTTTTTTCATATGTTGAAGGTAAATCGATTTACAGGATTTGCATTTGTAATCGTAGACAATAAATTAACTTTCGTTTATGAAAATTATAATTTTATTGAAGAGGGGTATTTCATATGATATTCCATTGGCCATAATTTTGAATTTTAGGGGTAAAATTTCCCTGGGTCATAACTCCTCGCTCGTTGCTCGGATTGACTATTAGTGTATATTTTTGAAAAGCTCTCAAAAAGAGCTACAACTACGTAGGGTGGAATCATATTGAATGTAGTGTATTTTAAAATTTTGAGATTTTAGGTACATTTTCCATAATTTTATTTTTATTTTTTTAAACCTTCTTTTTCCAATTTGTTTTTAAACTTCAGCGATTAAAACAAAAATAAAAAAAAATTAAAATTTACTAAATAAATGCATTAATGTCAAGAATGAGCTTCAATATTTCATCTGAAATAATTTTGATCTAATTCTGAAGTCATTTTGAATTTATAAAAATTATTTAAAGTTGTTATTTTATAAGGATTTTATAACTTTGAAATTTTATATTTTTTTCATATTTTGAAGGTAAACCAATTTTAAGGCTTTGTATTTGTATTCACATACAATAAATGAACTTCTCTTTATGAAAATTACAATTTCATTAATGGGTGGTAGTTCATATGACATTCCATTAGCCATAATTTTGAATTTTGGGGGTAAAACTTCTTGGGGTCGTAACTTCTCGCTCGTTGCTCGGATTGATTAGTAGTGCATATTTCGAAAAGCTCTCGAAGAGAGATACAACAATGTATGGCGACATCATACTAATTGTAGCGTGTTTTAACATTTTTATTTTTCTAGTGTATTTTTTCAGAATTTTATTTTTATTTTTCTAACCCTTCCTTTTGCAGATTTTTTTAAACTTCGGCGACTAGAATAAAATTAAAAAAATTTAAATTTCATAAATAAATGCATGGGTGTGAAGAATGAGCTTCAATATTTCATCTAAAATAATTATGATATTATTCTGAAGTCATTTCAAATTTATAAAAATTATTTAACGATGTTGTTTTATAATGATTTTTATAAGTTCGAAATTTCACATTTTTTTAATTTTTTGAAGGCAAATCGATTTTCAGGCTTTGCATTTGCAATCACAAACAATAAATTAAATGTCTTTTATGAAAATTATAATTTTATTGAAGGTGGGTTCATATGACATTCCATGGACTATCATTTTGAATTTTAGGGGTAAAACTTCCATTGGTCATAACTCCTCGCTCGTTGCTCGGATCGACTATTAGTGTATATTTTCGAAAAGCTATCGGAAAGAGATACAACTACGTAGGATGACATCATACTGAATGTAGTGCATTTTAACATTTTGGACTTTCAGGTCCATTTTTCATAATTTTATTTTTATTTTTCTAACCCTTCCTTTTGCAAAATGTTTTTAAACTTCGACAACTAAAACAAAAATTAAAAAAATTAAAATTTCATAATTAAATACTTGGGTGTGAAGAATGAGCTTCAATATTTCATCCGAAATAATTTTATCTCGTTATGAAGTCATTTCGAATTTATAAAAATGATTTAAAGTTGTTTTATAAGAATTTTTATAACTTTGATATTTCACATTTTTTCATATTTTGAAGGTAAATCGATTTTCAGGCTTTGCATTTGTATTCATAGACAATAAATGAACTTCCCTTTATGAAAATTATAATTTCATTAAAAGGAGATAGTTCATACGACATTCCATTGACCATCATTTTGAATTTTGAGGGCAAAACTTCCCGAGGTCATAACTTCTCGCTCGTTGCTTGGATTAACTATTAGTGCATATTTTCGGAAAGCTTTCAAAGAGAACTACAATATAGTAGTGCAGAATCATACTAATTGAAGTGTGTTTTAACATTTTTCAGCTTTTTGGTGCATTTTTTCAGAATTTTATTTTTATTTTTCTAACCATTCCTTTTGCAGATTTATTTTAAACTTCGACGACTAAAATAAAATTAAAAAAATTAAAATTTCATAAATAAATGCATGGGTGTGAAGAATGAGCTTCAATATTTCATCCGAAATAATTATGATCTCATTCTGAAGTCAAATTGAATTTATAAAAATTATTTAAAGTTGCTATTTTTTAAGGATTTTTATAATTTCAAAATTTCACATTTTTTTAATATTTTGAAGGTAAATCGGTTTTCAGGCTTTGCATTTGTATTCATAGATAATAAATAAACTCCCATTTATAAAAATTATAATTTAATTAAGGGGGGTAGTTCATACAACATTCCATTGGCCATCATTTTGAATTTTGGGGGTAAAAATTCGCACGGTCGTAACTTCTCGCTCGTTGCTCGGATTGACTATCAGTGCATATTTTCGGAAAGCTCTCTAAGAGAGTTACAATGGTGTAGGGCGACATCATACTAATTGTAGTGTGTTTTAACATTTTTGGCTTTATGGTATTTTATTTTAATTTTTCTAACCCTTCATTTTGTAGATTTTTCTAAAACTTTGGTGACTAGAATAAAAATAATAAAAAATTAAAATTTCATAAATAAATGCATTGGTGTGACGAATGAACTTCAATATTTCATCTAAAATAATTATGATATTATTTTGAAGTCATTTCAAATTTATAAAAATTATTTAACGTTGTTGTTTTATAATGATTTTTATAATTTCGAAATTTCACATTTTTTTTCATTTTTTGAAGGCAAATCGATTTTCAGGCTTTGCATTTGCAATCACAGACAATAAATTAAATTTTGAAGGTAAATCAATTTTCAGGCTTTGCATTTGCATTCACAGATAATAAATAAACTTCTCTTTATGAAAATTACAATTCAATTAAAGGGAGTAGTTCATACAACATTCCACTGGGCATCATTTTGAATTTTAGGGGCAAAACTTCCCACGGTCATAACTTCTCGCTCGTTGTTCGAATTGACTATCAGTGCATATTTTCGGAAAGCTCTTTAAGAGAGTTACAATGGTGTAGGGCGACATCATACTAAATGTAATGTGTTTTAACATTTTTGGCTTTATGGTCTATTTTTTCAAAATTTTATTTTAATTTTTCTAACCCTTCTTTTTGCAGTTTTTTTAAAACTTTGGTGACTAGAATAAAAATAAAAAAAATTAAAATTTCATAAATAAATACATTGGTGTGATGAATGAACTTCAATTTTTCATCTGAAACAATTTTGATGTTATTTTGAAGTCATTTCAAATTTATTAAAATTATTCAAAGTTACTGTTTTATAAGGATTTTTATAATTTTATATTTTTTTAATCTTTTGAAGGCAAATCGATTTTTAGGCTTTGCATTTGCATTCACAGATAATAAATAAACTTCTCTTTATGAAAATTACAATTTCATTTAGGGGGGTTAGTTCATATGACATTCCATTGCCCATCATTTTGAATTTTGGAGGCAAAACTTCCTAGGGTCATAACTCCTCGCTCATTGCTCGGATTGACTATTAGTGCATATTTTTGAAAATATCTCTAAGAGAGCTACACTTGTGTATGGCGGCATCATACAATTTGTAGTTTGTTAATATTTTCGGCTTTATGGTCTATTTTTTCAAAATTTTATTTTAATTTTTCTAACCCTTCTTTTTGTAGATTTTTTTAATACTTCAGGGACTAAAATAAAAATAAAAATAATTAAAATTTCATAAATAAATGCATTGGTGTGAAAAATGAGCTCCAATATTTCATCCGAAATAATTTTGATCTGATTCTGAAGTCAAACTGAATTTATAAAAATTATTTAAAGTTGATTTTTAAAGATTTTTATGATTTCAAAATTTCACATTTTTCATATTTTGAAGATAAATCGATTTTCAGGCTTTGCATTTACATTCATAGACAATAAATTAGCTTCTCTTTATACAAATTACAATTTCATTAAGGGGGGTAGTTCATACCACATTCCATTGACTATCATTTTGAATTTTAGAGGCAAAACTTCTCTAGGTTATAACTCCTCGCTTGTTGCTTGGATTGACTATTAGTGCATATTTTCAAAAAGCTATCCAAAAGAGCTACAACAACATAGGGCGGTATCATACTGAATGTAGTGTGTTTTAGCATTTTGGGCTTTCATGTCCATTTTTCATAATTTTATTTTTATTTTTCTTTCCCTTCCTTTTGCATTTTTTTAAAACTTTGACGACTAAAATAAAAATAAAAAATTAAAATTTCATGCATGGATATAAAAAATGAAACTTACTATTTCATCCAAAATAATTTTGTTCTCATTTTGAAGTCATTTCAAATTTATAAAAATTATTTAAAGTTAATTTATAAAGATATTTATAATTTTAGAATTTCACATTTTTTTCATATTTTGAAGGTAAATCGATTTTCAGGCTTTGCATTTGCATTCATAGACAATAAATCAACTTTCCTTTATGAAAATTACAATTTAATTAAAGGGGGGTAGTTCATACAACATTATATTGGTCATCATTTTGAATTTTGGGGGTAAAACTTACCGAGGTCATAACTCCTCGCTCATTCCTCGGATTGACTATCAGTGCATATTTTTGAAAAGCTCTCGAAAAGAGCTATAACAATGTAGGGCAACATCATATTGAATGTAGTGTGTTTTAATATTTTGGGCTTTCAGGTCCATTTTTTATAATTTTATTTTATTTTTCTAATCCTCCCTTTTGTAAATTTGTTTTAAACTTTGGCGACTAAATTAAAAATAAAAAAAATAAAATTTCATAAATAATAGCATGGGTGTGAAGAATGAGCTTCAATATTTCATCCAAAATAATTTTGATCTCATTCTGAAGTTATTTCGAATTTCTAAAAATTATTTAACGTTGTTGTTTTATAAGGAATTTTATAATTTTTGAATTTCATATTTTTTTCATATTTTGAAGGCAAATCAATTTTTAGGCTTTGCATTTGCATTCATAGACAATAAATGAACTTCCTTTTATGAAAATTACAATTTTATTAAAGGGGGGTAGTTCATATGGTATTCCATTGGCCATCATTTTGAATTTTGGAGGCAAAACCTTCCAGGGTTATAACTTCTTGCTCATTGCTTGGATTGACTATTAGTGAATATTTTCAGAAAGTTCTCTAAGAGAGCTACAACAATGTAGGGCGACATCATACTAATTACAGTGTGTTTTAACATTTTCGGCTTTATGGTCCATTTTTTCAAAATTTTATTTTAATTTTTCTAACCCTTTCTTTTGCATATTTTTTTTAAACTCCGGGAACTAAAATAAAAATAAAAAAAATTAAAATTTCATAAATAAATGCATTGGTGTGAATAATGAGCTTCAATATTTCATCCGAAACAATTTTGATCTTATTCTGAAGTCAAATTGAATTTATAAATTTTTTTTAAAGTTGCTATTTTTTAAGGATTTTTATAAGTTCAGAATTTCACTTATTTTTTATATTTTGAAGGTAAATCGATTTTTAGGCTTTGCATTTGCATTCATAGACAATAAATAAACTTACCTTTATAAAAAATACAATTTCATTAAGGGGGGATAGTTCATACGACATTCCATTGGCCATCATTTTGAATTTTGGGGCAAAACTTCTTTGGGTCAATACTCCTCGCTCGTTGCTTGGATTGACTATTGGTGCATATTTTTGGAAAGCTCTCCAAAAGAGCTACAACTACATATGGCGACATCATACTAACTGTAGTGTGTTTTAGCATTTTGGGCTTTCAGGTCCATTTTCTATAATTTTATTTTTATTTTTATTTTTCTAACCCTTCCTTTTGCAAATTTTTTAAAACTTTGATTTTTTAATTTTTAATTTTTATTTTTCAACTTCTGGTCCATTTTTTTTTTCAAAATTTTATTTTTATTTTTCTAACCCTTCCTTTTGCATATTTTTTTAAAGTTTGGCGACTAGAATAAAAAAAAAAAATTAAAATTTCATAAATAAATGCATGGGTGTGACGAATGAGCTTTAATTTTTCATCCAAAACATTTTTTATTTCCTTTTGAAGTCATTTTGAATTTATAAAAATTATTTAAAGTTATTGTTTTATAAGGATTTTTATAATTTCCAAATTTTACATTTTTTTCATCTTTTGAAGGTAAATCGATTTTCAGGCTTTGCATTTGCATTCACAGATAATAAATGAACTTCCATTTATGAAAATTACAATTCCATTAAAGGAGGTAGTTTATACGACATTCCACTGGCCATCATTTTGAATTTTGGGGGTAAAAATTCCTGGGGTCATGACTCCTCGCTCGTTGCTCGGATTGAATTTTAGTGCATATTTTCGAGAAGCTCTCGAAAAGAGCTCAATGGCCTAGGGTGGCATCCTACTGATTGTAGTGTGTTTTAAATTTTTTGGCTTTTTGTTATATTTTTATGAATGTTATTTTTATTTTTCTAACCCTTCGTTTTGCAATTTTTTTTAAATTCGACAACTAAATTAAAAATAAAATAAAAATTAAAATTTCATAAATA
The DNA here is from genome assembly GCA_028583015.1 of Wollemia nobilis. NCBI lineage: Eukaryota > Viridiplantae > Streptophyta > Pinopsida > Araucariales > Araucariaceae > Wollemia > Wollemia nobilis. The sequence continues at coordinate 36,293 of JAQPPZ010001241.1, forward strand.
AATGTATGGGTGTGAAGAATGAGCTTCAATATTTCACTCGAAAAAAAATTGATCTCATTCTAAAGTTGCTATTTTATAAGAATTTTTATAATTTCGAAATTTCACATTTTTTTAATATTTTGAAGGTAAATCGATTTTCAAGCTTTACATTTGCATTCACAAACAATAAATGAACTTCCCTTTATGAAAATTACAATTTCATTAAAAGGGGGTAGTTCATACGACATTCCATTGGCCATCATTTTGAATTTTCAGGGTAAAATTTCCTGGGGTCAACTCCTCGCTCGTTGCTTGGATTGACTATTAGTGCATATTTTCAGAAAGCTCTCGAAATAGTGCGTTTTAATATTTTTGGTTTTATGGTCCATTTTTTAGAATTTTATTTTTATTTTTCTAACTGTTAATTTTGCAGATTTTTTTCAAACTTCGACGACTAAAATAAAAAAATAAAAAAATTAAAATTTCATAAATAAATGCATGGGTGTGAAGAATGAGCTTCAATATTTCATCCAAAATAATTTTGATCTCATTTTGAGGTCATTTTGAATTTATAAAAATATTTAAAGTTGTTTTATAAGGATTTTTATAATTTCAAAATTTCACATTTTGAAGGTAAATTCATTTTCAGGATTTGCATTCACATTCACAGACAATAAATTAACTTTCCTTTATACAAATTACAATTTCATTAAAAAGGGGTAGTTCATACAACATTCCATTGGCCATCATTTTGAATTTTGGGGGCAAAAATTTCTGGGGTCATAACTCCTCGCTCGTTGCTCAGATTTACTATTATTGTATATTTTCGAAAAGATCTCGAAAAGAGCTACAACAACGTAGGTCGGAATTATACTAACTATAGTGTGTTTTAATATTTTTGGCTTTCTGGTCCATTTCATAGAATTTTATTTTTATTTTTTAACCCTTCCTTTTGTAATTTTTTTTAAACTTGACAACTAAAAAATAAAAAAATAAAAAATTATAAATAATTTCATGGGTGTGAAGAATGAGCTTCAATTTTTCATCCTAAACAATTTTTATCTCAGTCTGAAGTCATTTCAAATTTATAAAAAATATTTAAAGTTGTTGTTTTATAAGGATTTTAATAATTTCAAAATTTCACATTTTTTTCATACTCTAAAGGTAAATCAATTTTCAGGCTTTGCATTTTGTATTCATAGACAATAAATAAATTTCTCTTTAAAAAAATTATGATTTTATTAAAGGGGGTAGTTCATACGACATTCCATTGGCCATCATTTTTAATTTTAGGGGTAAAACTTCCTTGGGTCAAAACTCCTCGCTCGTTGCTCGAATTGACTATTAGTGCATATTTTTGGAAAGCTCTCAAAAAGAGCTATAACTATGTAGGGTGACATCAAATTTATTGTAGTGTGTTTAACATTTTGGGTTTTCATGTCAATTTTCTATAATTTTACTTTTATTTTTCTAACCCTTCATTTTGCAATTTTTTTTTTAAACTTTGATGATTAAAATTAAAATTTCATAAATAAATACATGGGTGTGAAGAATGATCTTGAATATTTCATCCGAAACAATTTTGATCTTATTCTGAAGTCATTTCAAATTTATAAAAATTATTTAAAGTTGTTTTATAAGAATTTTTATACTTTTGGAATTTCACATTTTTTTATATTTTGAAGGTAAATCAATTTTCAAACTTTGCATTTGCATTCACAGGTAATAAATAAACTTCCCTTTATAAAAATTACAATTTCATTAAAGGGGGTAGTTCATACGATATTCCATTGGCCATCATTTTGAATTTTGGGGGTAAAACTTCCTAGGGTCATAACTTCTCGCTTGTTGCTTAGATTGACTATTAGTGCATATTTTTGGAAAGCTCTCAAAGAGAGCCACAACAATGTAGGATGACATCATACTAATTGTAGTGTGTTTTAACATTTTCAGCTTTTTGATCTATTTTTTTTTCAGAATTTTATTTTTATTTTTCTAAACCTTCATTTTGCAAATTTTTTTAAACTTTGGTGAATAAAATAAAAATTAAAAAAATTAAAATTTCATAAATAAATGCATGGGTATGAAGAATGAGCTTAAATATTTTATCTGAGACAATTTTGATCTCATTCTAAAGTCATTTCATATTTATAAAAATTATTTAACGTTGTTGTTTTATAATGATTTTTATAATTTTAGAATTTCATATTTTTTTCATATGTTGAAGGTAAATCGATTTACAGGATTTGCATTTGTTTTAATTATAGCGTGTTTTAACATTTTTAGCTTTCTAGTGTATTTTTTCAGAATTTTATTTTTATTTTTCTAACCCTTCCTTTTGCAGATTTTTTTAAACATCGACGACTAGAATAAAATTAAAAAATTTTAAATTTCATAAATAAATGCATGGGTGTGAAGAATGAGCTTCAATATTTCATATAAAATAATTATGATATTATTCTGAAGTCATTTCAAATTTATAAAAATTATTTAACGTTGTTGTTTTATAATGATTTTTATAAGTTCGAAATTTCACATTTTTTTAATTTTTTGAAGGCAAATCGATTTTCAGGCTTTGCATTTGCAATCACAGACAATAAATTAAATTTCTTTTATGAAAATTACAATTTTATTGAAGGTGGGTAGTTCATATGACATTCCATGGACCATCATTTTAAATTTTAGGGGTAAAACTTCCATTGGTCATAACTCCTCGCTCGTTGCTCGGATTGACTATTAGTGTATATTTTTGAAAAGCTCTCGGAAAGAGATACAACTATGTAGGCTGGCATCATACTAAATGTAGTGCATTTTAACATTTTGGACTTTCAGGTCCATTTCTCATAATTTTATTTTTATTTTTCTAACCCTTCCTTTTGCAAAATGTTTTTAAACTTCAACAACTAAAACAAAAATTAAAAAAATTAAAATTTCATAATTAAATACTTGGGTGTGAAGAATGAGCTTCAATATTTCATTCAAAACAATTTTTATATCATTATGAAGTCATTTCGAATTTATAAAAATGATTTAAAGTTGTTTTATAAGAATTTTTATAACTTTGATATTTCACCTTTTTTCATATTTTGAAGGTAAATGGATTTTTAGGCTTTGCATTTGTATTCATAGACAATAAATGAACTTCCCTTTATGAAAATTATAATTTCATTAAAAGGAGGTAGTTCATACGACATTCCATTGACCATCATTTTGAATTTTGAGGGCAAAACTTCCCGAGGTCATAACTTCTCGCTCGTTGCTTGGATTGACTATTAGTGCATATTTTTGGAAAGCTTTCAAAGAGAAATACAATATAGTAGTGCAACATCATACTAATTGAAGTGTGTTTTAACATTTTTTAATTTTTTGGTATATTTTTTTAGAATTTTATTTTTATTTTCTAACCATTCCTTTTGGAGATTTTTTTTAAACTTCGACGACTAAAATAAAATTAAAAAAATTAAAATTTCATAAATAAATGCATGGGTGTGAAGAATGAGCTTCAATATTTCATCCGAAATAATTATGATCTCATTCTGAAGTCAAATTGAATTTATAAAAATTATTTAAAGTTGCTATTTTTTAAGAATTTTTATAATTTCAAAATTTCACATTTTTTTCATATTTTGAAGGTAAATCGATTTTCAGGCTTTGCATTTGTATTCATAGATAATAAATGAACTCCCCTTTATAAAAATTACAATTTCATTAAGGGGGGTAGTTCATACGACATTCCATTGGCCATCATTTTGAATTTTGGGGGTAAGACTTCCCACGATCATAACTTCTCGCTCGTTGCTCGGATTGACTATTAGTGCATATTTTCGGAAAGCTCTCTAAGAGAGTTACAATGGTGTAGAGCGACATCATACTAATTGTAGTGTGTTTTAACATTTTCGGCTTTATGGTCCTTTTTTTCAAAATTTTATTTAAATTTTTCTAACCCTTCCTTTTGTAGATTTTTTTAAAACTTTGGTGACTAGAATAAAAATAAATAAAAATTAAAATTTCATAAATAAATGCATTGGTGTGAAGCATGAGCTTCAATATTTCATCTAAAATAATTATGATATTATTCTGAAGTCATTTCAAATTTATAAAAATTATTTAACGTTGTTGTTGTATAATGATTTTTATAATTTGGAATTTCACATTTTTTTCATTTTTTGAAGGCAAATCGATTTTCAGGCTTTGCATTTGCAATCATAGACAATAAATTAAATTTTGAAGGTAAATCGATTTTCAGTCTTTGCATTTGCATTCAAAGATAATAAATAAACTTCTCTTTATGAAAATTACAATTCAATTAAAGGGGGTAGTTCATACAACATTCCACTGGGCATCATTTTGAATTTTAGGGGCAAAACTTCCCACGGTCATAACTTCTCGCTCGTTGCTCGGATTGACTATCAGTGCATATTTTCGGAAAGCTCTCTAAGAGAGTTACAATGGTGTAGGGCAACATCATACTAATTGTAGTGTATTTTAACATATTCGGATTTATGGTCCATTTTTTCAAAATTTTATTTTAATTTTTCTAACCCTTCATTTTGCAGATTTTTTTAAAACTTTGGTGACTAGAATAAAAATAAAAAAAAATTAAAATTTCGTAAATAAATACATTGGTGTGATGAATAACCTTCAATTTTTCATCCGAAATAATTTTGATGTTATTCTGAAGTCATTTCAAATTTATTAAAATTATTCGAAGTTACTGTTTTATAAGGATTTTTATAATTTTAGAATTTTACATTTTTTTCATCTTTTGAAGGCAAATTGATTTTTAGGCTTTGCATTTGCATTCACAGATAATAAATAAACTTCTATTTATGAAAATTACAATTTCATTTAGGGGGGTTAGTTCATACGACATTCCATTGCCCATCATTTTGAATTTTGGGGGTACAACTTCCCAGGGTCATAACTCCTTGCTCATTGCTCGGATTGACTATTAGTGCATATTTTTGGAAAGCTCTCTAAGAGAGCTACACTTGTGTATGGCAACATCATACAAATTGCAGTTTGTTAATATTTTTGGTGTGAAAAATGAGCTTCAATATTTAATCGAAATAATTTTGATCTGATTCTGAAGTCAAAATGAATTTATAAAAATTATTTAAAGTTGATTTTTAAAGATTTTTATAATTTCAAAATTTCACATTTTTCATATTTTGAAGTTAAATCGATTTTTAGGCTTTGCATTTATTTTCATAGATAATAAATGAGCTTCTCTTTATACAAATTACAATTTCATTAAAGAGGTAGTTCATACGACATTCCTTGACTATCATTTTGAATTTTAGGGGTAAAACTTCTCTAGGTTATAACTCCTCGCTTGTTACTTGGATTGACTATTAGTGCATAGTTTCAGAAAGCTATCCAAAAGAGCTACAACATCATAGGGTGGTATCATACTGAATGTAGTGTGTTTTAACATTTTGGGCTTTCAGGTCCATTTTTCATAATTTTATTTTTATTTTTCTAACCCTTCCTTTTGCATTTTTTTAAAACTTTGAAGACTAAAATATAAATAAAAAATTAAAATTTCATGCATGGATATAAAGAGTGAGCCTTAATATTTCATCTGAAATAATTTTTTTCTCATTCTGAAGTCATTTCGAATTTATTAAAATTATTTAAAGTTGTTTTATAAAGATATTTATAATTTTATAATTTCACACTTTTTTCATATTTTGAAGGTAAATCGATTTTCAGGCTTTGCATTTGCATTCATAGACAATAAATCAACTTCCCTTTATGAAAATTACAATTTCATTAAAGGGGGGTAGTTCATACAACATTCTATTGGCCATCATTTTGAATTTTAGGGGTAAAACTTCTCGGGGTCATAACTCCTTGTTCATTGCTCAGATTGACTATTAGTGCATATTTTTGGAAAGCTCTCGAAAAGAGCTATAGCAACGTAGGGAAACATCATATTGAATGTAGTGTGTTTTAACATTTTGGGCTTTCAGGTCCATTTTTCATAATTTTATTTTATTTTTTTAATCCTTCCTTTTGTAGATTTGTTTTAAACTTTGGTGACTAAATTAAAAATAAAAAAAAATAAAATTTCATAAATAATAAATAGCATGGGTGTGAAGAATGAGCTTCAATATTTCATCCGAAACAATTTTGATCTCATTCTGAAGTTATTTCAAATTTCTAAAAATTATTTAACGTTGTTGTTTTATAAGGAATTTTATAATTTTTGAATTTCATATTTTTTTCATATTTTGAAGGTAAATCAATTTTCAGACTTTGCATTTGCATTCATAGACAATAAATGAACTTCCCTTTATGAAAATTACAATTTTATTAAAGGGGGGTAGTTCATATGGTATTCCATTGGCCATCATTTTGAATTTTGGAGGCAAAACCTTCTGGGGTTATAACTTCTCGCTCATTGCTTGGATTGACTATTAGTGCATATTTTCAGAAATTTCTCTAAGAGTGCTACAACAATGGAAGGCGACATCATACGAATTACAGTGTGTTTTAACATTTTCGGCTTTATGGTCCATTTTTTCAAAATTTTATTTTAATTTTTCTAACCCTTTATTTTGCATATATTTTTTAAACTTTGGGAACTAAAATAAAAATAAAAAAATTAAAATTTCATAAATAAATGCATTGGTGTGAATAATGAGCTTCAATATTTCATTCGAAACAATTTTGATCTTATTCTGAAGTCAAATTGAATTTATAAAAATTATTTAAAGTTGCTATTTTTTAAGGATTTTTATAAGTTCAAAATTTCATATTTTTTTAATATTTTGAAGGTAAATCGATTTTCAGGCTTTGCATTTGCATTTATAGACAATAAATAAACTTCCCTTTATAAAAATAAAATTTCATTAAGGGGGGTAGTTCATACGACATTCCATTGGCCATCATTTTGAATTTTGGGGCAAAACTTCTTTGGGTCAATACTCCTCTCTCGTTGCTTGGATTGACTATTAGTGCATATTTTTGGAAAGCTCTCCAAAAGTGCTACAACTACATATGATGACATCATACTGACTGTAGTGTGTTTTAGCATTTTGGACTTTTAGATCCATTTTCCATAATTTTATTTTTATTTTTCTAACCCTTCCTTTTGCAAATTTTTTAAAACTTCGATTTTAATTTTTTTTTTTCAGCTTTCTGGTCCATTTTGTTTTTCAGAATTTTATTTTTATTTTTCTAACCCTTCCTTTTGCATATTTTTTTAAACTTTGGCGACTAGAATAAAAAAAAAAAAAAAAATTTCATAAATAAATGCATGGGTGCAAAGAATGAGCTTCAATTTTTCATCCAAAACATTTTTGATTTCATTTTGAAGTCATTTTGAATTTATAAAAATTATTTAAAGTTATTGTTTTATAAGGATTTTTATAATTTCAAAATTTTACATTTTTTTCATCTTTTGAAGGTAAATTGATTTTTAGGCTTTGCATTTGCATTCACAGATAATAAATGAACTCCCATTTATGAAAATTACAATTCCATTAAAGGGGGTAGTTTATACGACATTCCACTGGTCATCATTTTGAATTTTGGGGGTAAAAATTCTTGGGGTCATGACTCGTCACTCGTTGCTTGGATTGACTTTAAATGCATATTTTCGAGAAGCTCCTGAAAAGAGCTACAATGGCCTAGGGTGGCATCATACTGACTGTAGTGTGTTTTAAATTTTTTGGCTTTTTGTTCTATTTTTATGAATGTTATTTTTAATTTTTTAACCCTTCGTTTTGCAATTTTTTTTAAAATTCGACAACTAAATTAAAAATAAAAATAAAATTAAAATTTCATAAATAAATGTATGGGTGTGAAGAATGAGCTTCAATATTTCACTCGAAAAAAATTGATCTCATTCTAAAGTCATTTCAAATTTATAAAAATTATTTAAAGTTGTTTTATAAGGATTTTTATAATTTTAGAATTTCGCATTTTTTTTTTCATATTTTGAAGGTAAATTGATTTTCAGGCTCTGCATTTGCATTCACAACTTCCCTTTATAAAAATTACAATTTCAGTAAGGGGGGGTAGTTCATGCGACATTCCATTGGCCATAATTTTGAATTTTTGGGGTAAAAATTCCTTGGGTCATAACTTCCTTGGACAGAAAGTGAATTTTGATAAGAGTAAACTTTATTTCATCAATACCCCCATTCCTAGGCAAAATAGCATAGCAAGGATCATGGAATGTCAGATTGCATCCCTTCCCAATTCCTATTTAGGTCTTCCCCTGTTTACGGGGAAACCTAAAGGATCAATGTGGAACATAGTTCTGGAGAGGATCCAAAAAAAGCTAGTAGTTTGGAAAGGACATTTGTTATCTCAAGTAGGAAAAGTAGTTTTAACTATGGCTTCACTTCAAAGTATACCCGTTTACTTCCTATCAGTATTCAGAGCTCCCAACAAGGTGTATCACAAAATTGAGCAGCTTCAAAAACAATTTCTTTGGTCAGGGACTGAGGATAAGAAAAGGATCCATTTAGTAGGTTGGAACAAGGTTTGCAAACCTAAAGCTGGTGGGGGGTTAGGATTGAGGAGAGTTGCTCATATCAATACAACTCTGTTAGCCAAAAAAACATGGTGGTTATTGACTAAGGTCGATAATGAATGGACTGCCATAGTTAGGAGGAAATACCTCTAAGGTGTGAACTTCCTTAATGACAACTTAGCAAGCAGGGGGTCTACTTTTTGGAAGGCAATCCTCACGAGTAGGGATCTTGTCAAGAAAGGTCTTAGATGGATTCTATGAAATGGGTAAACAATAGACTTTTGGAAGGATCGGTGGGTGAGAGCTGAGGAGTTATCCCAGAATCCTCGTTTGGCTAGGATTCAAGAGCATATGGAGAAGCATATTGGGAAGAAGGTTGCAAATTATATGTGGCAGGATATAAATATCAATAGGTGGAAATACATCAGAGTGTAGGGTTTTGAAGCGGAGTCTGAAGAGCTTTATAACATTTTTTTTTAATTTACATGGTGGAATCGATAGCCGCCATGAATTCGGGCAGGCTGTCTAGCTTTTATGGCTGCCACAGTATTCTGCGCTATCCGCCCTAGAAGCTGCCACACAAATCTTCACACATTCTACCCCTATAACCACCATGCCACAATCATTTTAAACCTTTTATGTTGTTGAAAGCACTAGGAAAGGGACAAGCGTTCAGTCCGACGAGGCCCGAGATTTGAACTCAGCAAATTATTCCCTATGGAGAGGATGATTGTTTGGGCTGAGACTGAAAGTGGTGACTTCACAGTTAAGTCTACCTATAATTTGCTTCTCAATGTGGAAGGTCAACAATTTCAACCAAGTTTGGTTTGGATCAAAAGCTTAATTCCTAAAATATCATTTTTTTCATGGCTGGTGATTCAAGGAAAAATCCTCACTATGGACAATATGTTATCCAAAGGTATGGTTATTGCTAACTGTTGCTACATGTGCAGGGCAGGATGGGAGACAACCCAACACTTGTTTTTGGAGTGTCCAATAGTGGAGTCCATCCTGGATGAACTTTTCCAAACCTTTAGGATCTCGTGGGTTAAGCCTGCTCTTATATCCGAAGTGTTCCATCAATGGCCTCAACCCTTTGTTAGCGTAAAACTTAAGTACCTATGGAAAATCTGTTGGCATTATTTTCTCTGGCATATTCGGCTATAAAGGAACCATAGAGCCTTTAAGGATACCATTCACAACCCAAAAACCATCCTCAACAGGATTATTGTCTTTGCGAAAGAAAACCTTAGCACCTTAGTGGATGAGAACCACTCAATTCTTCCCCAAGAAAAATAATTAGCTCGGACCTTAGGTATTGAGGAAAAACCTTCCATTCCTTTGCCCAATCCCAGAAATGGGATTTCTTGGGAACCACCCCCCCAAGTTTGATTTAAACTAAATTTTGATGGTGCAGCCAAGGAGAACCCGGGAAGAGCTGGAGCTGGAGGAATAATCAGGGATCATCAAGGAAATCTGGTCAAGGCATTTGCTGAACCATTGGGAATCAAAACTAATAACAAAGCAGAAGCTAGATCCCTTTGGAGAGGGTTGCAAGTAGCCCAAGCAACTCAAGGTAACTTGATGATTGCAAGTGATTCTATGAACATCATAAACCTGTTAACCAATCGTAAAAAACCTCCATGGAGAATCGAGGGAGTCATCCATGAAGTGAGGATCCTTTTTGCGGCAAGACAGAACAGGAGGGCTCGTCACGTGTACCGTGAGGCCAATAGGTCAGCTAACAAATTAGCCAACATAGGTGTTGATGTTGGTAGTTTGGTGACATGGACACAAGGTGTGCCACGTGAAGTGGAAAACATTATTAGTCATGAAAAGAAACCTACCCATTAAGGAGAAAGATGAATGGGTGTTCTTTCCCCATGGAGATGGTAATAACTATGGGGTTTCCCTCTAAATCATACCAAATTGGAAATGAAGGTAATAGGGTGTAAGCCTTGGAAGATTTCGACAGAGAATAGAAAATGGGCAAGCAACAGGTTTCACAAGTGCAAAGTTCCAAACTTCAATTCCTGCCAATGTAAGTAATGTTTACAGTTATGTTTAAGTATGGGTGTGCTTTGTTAGTAAGGTGTTGTAGGATATTCAACACAATTTATGGTAAGAAAGTTTCAAGGATGACTAAGATCTACAATCTCAGCAGAAGGCTGGATATTGTAATAGGTTTTGGGTTAACCTGCAAAACTCGGTAATTAATGAAGACTTTTATTTACAAAAAAAAAATAACTCCTCGCTCGTTGCTCGGATTGACTATTAGTGCACATTTTCTAAAAGCTCTCGAAAAGAGATACAACGACATAGGTCGACATCATATTGAGTATAGTGTGTTCTAAAATTTTGGGATTTCATCCATTTTCTATAATTTTATTTTTATATTTGTAACCTTTTTTTTTAATTTTTTTTTTAAACTTCGATGACTAAACTAAAAATAAAAAAAATTAAAATTTCATAAATAAATGCATGGGTATAAAGAATGAGCTTCAATATTTCATCCGAAATAATTTTGATCTCATTCTGAAGTCATTTTGAATTTATAAAAAATATTTAAAGTTGTTTTATAAGAATTTTTATAATTTCGGAATTTCACATTTTTTTCATATTTTGAAGGTAAATCGATTTTCATGCTTTGCATTTGCATTCATAGACAATAAATCAACTTCCTTTTATAAAAAATACAATTTCATTAAAGGGGGTAGTTCATACGGTATTCCATTGACCATCATTTTGAATTTTGGGGGTAAAACTTCCCGGGGTCATACCTCCTCCCTCGTTGCTCGGGTTGACTATTAGTGCATATTTTTTGAAAGCTCTCGAAGAGAGCTACAATGGTGTAGGGAGGTATCATACTTACTATAGTGTGTTTTAACATTTTCAACTTTTTGGTCCACTTTTCAAAATTTTACTTTTATTTTTCCAACCCTTCCTTTTGAAGGTTTTTTAAACTTCGACGACTAGATTAAAAATAATTAAAAAAAAATCATAAATAAAAGCATGGGTGTGAAGAATGAGCTTCAATATTTCATCTGAAATAATTTTGATCTCATTCTGAAGTCATTTCGAATTTATAAAAATTATTTAAAGTTGTTTTATAAGAAATTTTATAATTTAGGAATTTGACATTTTTTCAAATTTTGAAGGTAAATCGATTTTCAAGCTTTGCATTTGCATTCACTGACAATAAATAAATTTCTCTTTATGGAAATTAAAATTCCATTAAAGGGGGGTAGTTCATACGACATTCCATTGGGCATCATTTTGAATTTTAGGGGTAAAACTTCCTACGATCATAACTTCTCGCTCGTTGCTCGGATTTACAATTAGTGCATATTTTAGGAAAGCTCTCTAAGAGAGTTACAATGGTATAGGGCGACATGATACTAATTGTAGTGTGTTTTAACATTTTTAGTTTTATGGTCCATTTTTTCAAAATTTTATTTTAATTTTTCTAACCCTTTTTTTTGCAGATTTTTTTAAAACTTTGGTGATTAGAATAAAAATAAAAAAAATATTTCATCCGTGTGATGAATGAATGACCTTCAATATTTCATCCGAAATAATTTTGATCTTATTCTGAAGTCATTTCAAATTTATAAAAATTATTCAAAGCTACTTTTTTATAAGGATTTTTATAATTTCAAAATTTACATTTTTTTCATCTTTTGAAGGCAAATCAATATTTAGGCTTTGCATTTGCATTCACAGATAATAAATAAAATTCTCTTTATGAAAATTACAATTTCATTAATTTTTAGGTGTGGGGTTTTGCAAAAAAGGACAGAGAATGGCGTCCACAAATCCCTCTGTAACTACGAGTGAGATTCCCCAGGACCCTTTTGGGGATCTGGAGCAAGGTGAGATCCCCCCTCGAAGGATGCTCCCATGAACCTCGACCTAGACCCAGGCGGGATGACTTACCTGGAGAAGGTAATAGGGATGGCTAAACCTAACCCCTCTAGTAACCCTAACCAGCCCCTTGTGATCACCAATGGGGAAAATATGGTTCTTCCAGTCTCTCTCATGGTAGAAAAACTCTCTTAAGAATCCCTCTCCCTGGTCGACATGTTCGTGGGAGGGAGACCTAACATGGAATCCATAAGAAGATGGGCCAAATTCAAATGACGCACAACAGGGAACTTTTAGATTGTGGCCCTCTCGCGAGGTTTCTTCTTGATATGCTTAAATAACCAGAATGACTATGCTTGAATCCTCACCTGGGGCCCCTAGTTCTATGGGAGGAAAAGTCTGTTCATGAAAAAATGGAAGCGATATTTCAATATCTAGACTCAGGATATCAATATTGCTTCAATATGGGTTCGCATCCATGATCTTCCCATCCAGTTTTTCCATGAAGACATCCTAGGATGGATCGAAATATACATTTGGGACATGGTCACTCTTGACCCTGCAACTAAAGCCCGATCTCGCATGGCCTATGCTCGAATTTGTGTCAATGCCAACCTTGCTTCACAACTCCCAACCTGTCTAAATCTCATCTATAGGGATTTTCACTGGTGTTAAGCTATTGAGTACAAAAACATACCAACATTCTATATCGAATGTAAAACCTAGGGATACCTTCGATCCCATTGCCCATCCCTCAAGCCCCAACATGAAGCACCTAGCACAAAAGGTCCCCCCCTCCTTAGTAGCACCAGGTGGGAGAACGCAACGACCGATCTAGAGGATGTGGTAACCGCAGATCGACCAATGGAAAAGGAAAGTAGGCCACTATCCAGGACCATCCGTCCACCAACCCTTCTTCATATGCAGGCTAGGTATGTTCCATGTTCACCTTTCCCAATATATTTGAGCCTTTAAATGGCTCTAATGATGAAGTTCTTCTCCATGAATCCCTTCCTGGGCCAACCCTCCACCATTCCACACCCCCATCCCTCTCCCTCCATATTTGGGCCTTCTATCTCTATTTCCTCCCCATAACCCCCATCCCAGCCTGATACCCTTTTGGAACCCTTTCTAGAGATCAATCCTCTTCCCTACTCTGTAGTTGCTTATCCCTCAAAAGAACCCCTATCCCCTAATGAATCCAACCTCGATTCCCAGGAGGATGCCTTCAGTCCCACTCAGTCTAGAATGGACATCAGCTCTATCATCACCAGAAGTAGGAAAGACACCATTGACATAAGGGGTGAAAGAAAAAGAGGTCGACCCACCACCTATGAGCAAAGCAATAAAGACATAGATGACCAGGTTGCCAATGAAGTGCAGCTAACACTCAGTTCAACCTTGTTCACTCAAGAAAAGGATGAAACGAAAAATCCCAAACCTCCCTCCATATCAACAAAGGGAGGCATGAAACCTACAAAAGTATCTAAATGAAGATCCTATCCTAGAACATCAGAGGGCTCAATAGCATGGGCAAACAAAGGTTAGCTTGAACTGCCAGAAAATATTACAAACCCTCTATACTCATCCTTCAAGAAATGAAAACTGACATTGACAAAACTCACAGCATAGTCCTAAAAATTTGGAAGACTGGGCAATGGGCTTCAACTCCAACGGAGGGATCTTCAAGAGGTTTGTTGTGTCTCTAGGATCCTCAGAAGGTGGAAGTAAAAGTCATCTCTAGCTCCAACAGAACCTTAAACATAATGTTTTATTGCAAAGAAAACAAATTCACATGGGTGTTGTCCAACATCTAAGCCCCAAATAATCCTATAGAGAGATTCAACATGTGGAAGTCCCTATCCCTCATGAAGGATGCTTTTTGCCACCTCCCATGGATGATTGTAGGGGATTTCAATTATCCTCTCTTCCATTATGACAAGAAAGGGGGAGTATCCTCCCCATATAAAAGCATTATAGACTTTCAGGCCTTTGTTGCTGAAAATGAACTCATGGACATTCAAATTCGTGGCCACCAATTCACTTGGAGCAACAAGAGAGCAGGCGTTGAGCATATTCAGGTTAAGCTAGACTAATTTTTTCTCTCTCAATATGTCATTCCCCTGTTTGGAGACACATACCTGATCCCCATTCCCAGGATAGGCTCTGATCACTCCCCACTTATTTTGGAATCAAATAAGGCTCCATCATTATCAACCCCATTTAGGTTCGAGAATATGTGGATCCAACATCCTGATTTGAAACAATGGATTAAAGAATGGTGGCAGACCCCTGTCCCTGGTTCAGCTATTTCCAGAGTATCTCACAAACTCAAGATCATAAAAGATAACCTAAAAACCTAGAACAGGGAAGTCTTCGAGGAAATTTTTGATCTCAAGGCAAAAACGTTAAGTAAACTCAAAGATCTAGAGCAGCAAACTCAGCATGATCAGTGGACCCACCAGCTCAGGGAAGAAGAAAAGCAACTACTCGTCAAATATCGTAACATCATAACCAAGGAGGAGATCCTTTGGTGCCAAAAATCTCGAGCCCTTTGGCTCAAATAGGGGGATGCCAATACCAGGTTCTTCCATGCTTCTACTCTACGTAATAGAAGCACAAACAAGATTAGATAACTTACCTTAAGGGATGGCTCTGTCACTCAGGACATCATCAAGATTCGAGAAGAAGCCGCCACCTTCTACATCAACATCATGGGCTCTGAAAATCCTTCCAATATTGCAGCCCAGGAAGCCTTGCTTGAAAATATCCCTCCCTTGGTCACCCCTAAGATGAAAAAATCCCTGATCCAACCCCTCTCTGAGAAAGAAATCAAAAGTGCTTTATTCTCCATGAAAGTTGATAAGGCTCCTGGGCCTGATGGGTTTCCCCCTAGGTTTTTTCAAACCTTCTGGGACATAGTGGGGAAGGAGGTGAGTGATGCCATCAAGGAGCTTCAGAAAACCAAAACCATCCCTCGAGGAACTAATTCCACATTCATTGCCATGGTTCCTAAAAACCCCCAATGCAAATCCATGAATGACTTCAGACCTATAAGCCTTTGCAACATCTTGTACAAGATCTTGACCATATCCCTAGCTTTCAGGATTAAGAAGATCCTCCCCTCCATTATTGATCCATGCCAAGGAAGCTCTGTTGAAGGTAGATCAATCACCGATAGCATCATATCTCTTCATGAAACCCTCCATTCATCCAAGTGAAACAAGAAAGCAACTATGTTTTTGAAACTGGACATTAGCAAATCTTTTTATAGGGTGGACAGGGATTTTCTCCTCAAAGTGCTAGCTCAATTTGGCTTCCACTCATATTGGGTTCACCTCATAAAGGGTTGCATTACCTCTCCTTGGTTCTCAATTTTGGTCAATGGGTCTACTTGCAGGTTATTTCCCTAGCCTTAGAGGGATCAGACAGGGAGATCCTTTGTCCCCCTTCCTCTTCATCATTTTGGCTGAATCCTTGGGCAGAGCTTTCAAATAGGCCATGGATTCGAGAGGCATGTCAGGTATCAAATATGCTTCCAACTCTCCCCACTTGTCTCACCAACAGTTTGTTGATGATACTATTGTTGCAACTTCAGCCTCCGTTGTCCAAGATAAATCCATCAAAGGGATCCTTGATACCTACGCTTCTACTGCAGGGCAAGAAATCAACTATCTCAAGAGTAAGTGTTACTTCCTAAACACTCCAAGAAATAGGCAGAGGAAAATTGCTCGTATCCTCCATTGCTGCATCGCTACCCTTCCCACCTCCTACCTGGGACTCCCTCTGTTCACCATGAACCCAAAGGAATCGATGTGGGACAATGTCATTGAAAGGATCAATTGTAAGCTTGATGCCTAGAAAGGCTCCCTCCTGTCCCAAGCAACCAAAGCAACCCTCACCATGGCAGTCCTCCAAAGCATCTCGATCTATTTCATGTCAGTCTTCAAAGCTCCTGCCTCAGTCCATTCCAAAATCGAGCAAATACAAAAAAAGTTTCTATTGGTCCGACCTAGATAATTTGAAGAAATTCCACCTTGTCATTTGGGACAAAGTATGCCAACCCAGGGACCAAGGGGGACTTGGTATGAGAAGATCAACAAACATAAATATTGCTCTACTAGCAAAATAGGCCTAGAAGTTGTTCACCAACTACAAAGTAGAATGGATAACTATTGTCCAAAGCAAATATCTCAAAAACTTAACCCTTATGGATAATAGCATCCCTATAAATGGATCAACCTTCTGGTAGGGTGTTACCCAAACAAAACCTCTTATCATGAGAGGGACTCGGTGGTAGCTAGGCTCAGGTGCTTTTATAGACTTTTGGGAAGACACGTGGTTGAAATACAAACCCCTCAAGGATTTGCCTGAGGTGTCCAGACTTAGACCAAGTCTCGAAAGGAGATGGGGAAGCAAAGTGAAGAATTACATGGATAGGGGCACATGGAAGATTCTCCCTGAAGACAATGAGCACCTCTTGTGGGTCGGTAAGACTCTGTCTAAGATGCTGAGAACCACCATCATCCCTACCATAGTCTCCCAAGACTACCCAATCTGGGTGGGAACTGATAGTGGGGATTTCACGATCAAGTCTGCCCACTCCATGTTAGTCAAATCCTGGGTCCCCACTATTCCGTTCAAGTTAGTTTGGGTTAAATGCCTTATCCCAAAAATTGGGTTCTTTTCCTTGACAACCATTCAAAATAAGATCCTCACCACATATAATCTTATGAAAAGAGGGATGCATGTCCCTAATAGATGCCACCTCTGCCTGTCCAACTGGGAATCCATTGACCACCTCCTTTTAGAGTGTGTTTTCACTAGGGAGGGCTTAGATCAATTGTTAACCACCTTTCAAATCCACTGGGCCTGCCCCAACTCCCTCCTGGACATGTTCATCCAATGGCCTGCTCCCTTCAAAAATCCCAAAGTAGTTTTCCTATGGAAAAATTGTCCCCACCATTTCATTTGGTAAGTTTGGATCGAACACAATCATAGGGTATTTTCTTTCACCCGTTACAACTCCACCTCCATAGCCATCAAAGCCATTTCATACACCTCTAAAAACTCCCATCTTATCCCTTGGCCTAGATCCCCCTTGAGCAAGTATGAGGCTAACATCATCAATTCCCTCAACATCCCCCTTCCCACCTTATCCCCTCCCTTGACCCATCCCAGGACCAAAGCTAGTTGGCTTCCCCCTCCTGAGGGATGGATAAAGGTGAACTTCGATGGTGCATCAAAAGGGAATCCCGGGCTGGTCGAGGTAGGGAGAGTGATCAGGGATCACAGAGGAAAGATAGTTATGGCTTTTGTAGAGAATATTTATCACCAGACCAATAATATGGCCGAGGCATGGGTCCTGTGGTGAAGTCTTCACCTCATCAAGGGGTCATGTGTCAAGATCCATGTTGAAGGGGACTCTCTTAATATCATTGGTTACCTCATCTCCAACAAAGTCCCTCCGTGGAATATCATATCCCTTATCCAAGAAAGCAGGAAGTTGTTAAACTAGCATTGCCAGGTGGAAGCCAATCATACCTACATGGAAGCCAATCGGCTTACGAATAGGTTGGCCGACTTGGGCTTAGGATAAACACCCATCACTGTGTGGCAAGACTCCTTCCCTCTAGATGTACTCCAAGTTGCGACGTCGAACAACCATGATAGGTACTCCAAATCCATCCACGCTAACCAATGATTTATTATTTCTATATTATGTAGGATTTACTTTGGGCGTCCCATTGTTTGAGAGCCTTGCGATGTGTGCTCCAACACCCGTTGATTATTGGTTGCTCTGCTGGTATCCATCATGCAAAGTCAAAGTGTAGATCTCCATCCATGGTGTCCCAACGCTCTCTGCCAGCTACCTCTACTATGTTTCCAACTGTATCCCCTTTGCCCTACACATTTCTACCCATGCCTGTAGACCTTACCCAAGTTATTACCTCCACCTGTGCGGATATGGTCCCTAGGCTTCCCCTTAATCCTTGCCATCCTCGACATGGCATCCCCCCATCCACCTGTCATCCATCCATGAGGCTCGGCATGAACTGCTCGCCTCCCTCGATCTATTTAATTTCCCTCTTCAACCTAGCCCGTGAAATTCCCTTCTGCAAGTCTATCTTGTGGACCTCCTCCACCACCTCTCTTCCTATCCCCACCACTACCACCATGGCCTACCTTGAACCAAGCTCTCTCCAGCTGGACACCATAGCGTTTGCTTACCTGAAGGGCGTCCAACTCACCACTTTGTTATCAAAATTCCATGGATTCGAGGATGACATCATGAAGGAATTTGTTCCCACATGGTCGAATAACCATGTCTATGTTAGGAACCTACGCTTTAAGGTCACTCTAGAGCTGATTTGCGAGATTGCAGAGCTATCGGTTGGTGGGCATCTTGTCTGCCATGACAAACACTGCTGGGAACCTGAGTTGGAAGGTTTCCCCAACTACCAGAACTTCTTGTGGGATGGCCATGCCCTGGACCGTCAATCCCTTCCCCCCCTGTTCCTATTTTTTGCCATTCCTCTCATTCAGTACTTAGCCTGCGATGATCCCAACAAGCCTATGGCAAGCTTCCACATTGCCCTTGTCAACCATGTCCGAGGATACAAACCCATGAACATTCTTGGGTTCCTTTATCGATCTATGCGTCTCTCTATGGCCACTACTTGTAAGAAAAGTACCCCACCTACTCACGAGAGGCTTTTCGCTATTATTTTCTATCGTGTCATGGCTAATACCCCCATTGCAGCTACCCCTTTGCAAGCTTCCCCCCTTCTCCCAAACCCCCAAAGCCCTGCTCATTTTATCTCAAGAGAGCTTATGGCCAGCAATGGAGTTCCCAGCACCCCAAACTCTAGGAAAGGTGCTATTGCTGCTTCCCCATCCATTCCATCCCCGTCCCCTTCCAAACCCATCCCCTCACCCCCCGCCCCCACTCCCTCCCCTTCAAAGCCAACCCCTTCCCCTTCCAAACACATCCCGTCCCCATCCAAACCCATCCCTCCCGCCAACAAGAAGACTTCATTGGGAAAATGTAAAACTAAAATGGAAGAAGCGACAACCCATGTTTTCAGGTCCTCTAGAGCTAAGAAGCCCAAAATAGAATCCATTCAAAATTCTCCTCTGGATATTGAAGACCTCAGCGGGGACTCAGCCCCCACTTTTGGCATCTCCAATCGCCTCACCCGGATGTTTCTTCAGAGTTTCATCATCGCCTTCGAAAGCGCGAGTGCCGCTCTGAAGCATGCCCTACAATAGAGTGTTGACCAACCTGAAGAGGACATCACAAAGGTTGACCCTTGGGCTGCTGTGGATCTATTGGTTTTTGTGTTTTTTTGAGGTTTTATGGGAATTTTGATGCAATGTTTGGTGATGTCTAGTCTAGTTTTGGGCTAACCATCCGGTTGGGTATCCCTATGTCAGCCCCTACGAGGGCCCTAGAAAACATCTATGGATTATTTTTGTTTAGCTTCATTAGCCCCTGCGAGGGCAAGCAACACTTGATTACCGAATTTTACATTCCCTGTGAGGGAATTTTGGTAAACGTATCCCTTGCTCGGGATTGGTTAGACTGGTATAGACTGATCCCTCTTGGCAGAGGTTTATGCAATATGAATGCACTTCAATATGATGAAGTTTTTGTATATCTGGGAGTGGGACCCAGTTAAAACCCTCTGAAATACAACTACAACTTACCAAAAAAAAAAGAAAATTACAATTTCATTAAGGGGGGGTAGTTCATACGACATTCCATTGGCCATCATTTTGAATTTTGGGGGCAAAAAATTTTGGGGTTATAACTTCTCGCTCGTTGCTTGGATTGACTATTAATGCATATTTTCGAAAAGATTTCTAAGAGAGATACACCGGTGTAGGGCGATATCATACAAATTGCAGTGTGTTTTAACATTTTTGGCTTTATGGTCATTTTTTTCAAAATTTAATTTTAATTTTTCTAACCCTTCATTTTGTAGATTTTTTTAAAACTTCAAGGACTAAAATAATAAAAAAAAATCACAAATAAATGCATTGGTGTAAAGAATGAGCTTAAATATTTCATCTGAAACAATTTTGATATCGTTCTGAAGTCAAATTGAATTTATAAAAATTATTTAAAGTTGTTTTTTAAGGATTTTTATAATTTCAGAATTTCACATTTTTTTCATATTTTGAAGGTAAATCGATTTTCAGGCTTTGCATTTACATTCATAGACAATAAATGAGCTTCTCTAAATAAAAATTACAATTTCATTAAGGAGGGGTAGTTCATATGACATTCCATTGATCATCATTTTGAATTTTGGGGGCAAAAATTCTCTGGGTTATAACTCCTCACTTGTTGCTCGGATTGACTATTAGTGCACATTTTTGAAAAGCTCTCGAAAAATGCTACAACATAGGGCGACATCATACTGATTGTAGTGTATTTTAGAATTTTAGGCTTCCAGGTCCATTTTTCATAATTTTATTTTTATTTTTCTAACCCTTTTGCAATTTTTTTTTAAACTTCGATGACTAAAATAAAAATAAAAAAATAAAAACTTCATAAATAAATGCATGGGTATAAAGAATGAGTTTCAATATTTCATCCGAAATAATTTTGATCTCATTTTGAAGTTATTTTGAAATTATAAAAATTATTTAAAGTTGTTTTATAGAGATTTTTATAATTTCAGAATTTCAAAATTTTTCATATTTTGAAGGTAAATCGATTTTCAGGCTTTGCATTTGTATTCATAGACAATAAATCAACTTCTCTTTATGAAAATTACAATTTCATTAAAGGGGGGTAGTTCATACGACATTCCATTGACCATCATTTTCAATTTTTGGGGCAAAATTTCATGGGGTCATAACTCCTCGTTCGTTGCTCGGATTGACTATTAGTGCATATTTTTGAAAAGCTCTCGAAAAGAGATACAATGGTGTAGGGCGGTATCATACTGATTGTTGTGTGTTTTAACATTTTTAGCTTTCTAGTCCATTTTTCAAAATTTTATTTTTATTTTTCTAACCCGTCCTTCTGCAGTTTTTTTTAAACTTTGACGACTTAATTAAAAATAAAAAAATAATAAAATTTGATAAATAATAGCATGGGTGTGAAGAATGAGCTTCAATATTTCATCTAAAACAATTTTGATCTCATTCTGAAGTCATTTCGAATTTATAAAAATGATTTAAAGTTGCCATTTTATAAGGAATTTTATAATTTAGGAATTTCACATTTTTAAATTTTGAAGGTAAATCAATTTTCAGGCTTTGCATTTGCATTC
Organism: Wollemia nobilis; assembly: GCA_028583015.1. Taxonomy (NCBI): domain Eukaryota; kingdom Viridiplantae; phylum Streptophyta; class Pinopsida; order Araucariales; family Araucariaceae; genus Wollemia; species Wollemia nobilis. The sequence continues at coordinate 57,911 of JAQPPZ010001241.1, forward strand.
ACAAACAATAAATGAACTTCTATTTATGAAAATTACAATTCCATTAAAGGGAGGTAGTTCATACGACATTCCATTGGGAATCATTTTGAATTTTAGGGGTAAAACTTCCCGCGGTCATAACTTCTCGCTCATTGCTCGAATTGACTATTAGTGATATTTTCGGAAAGCTCTCTAAGAGAGATACAATGGTGTAGGGCAAAAACATACTAATTGTAGAGTGTTTTAATATTTTAAGGCGTTATGTTCCATTTTTTTAAATTTTATTTTAATTTTTCTAACCCTTCATTTTGCAGATTTTTTTTAAACTTTGGTGACTAGAATAAAAATTTTAAAAAATAAAATTTCATAAATAAATTCATGGGTGTGATGAATGACCTTCAATATTTGATCCGAAATAGTTTTGATCTTATTCTGAAGTCATTTCAAATTAAAAAAAATTATTTAAAGTTACTGTTTTATAAGGATTTTTATAATTTCAAAATTTTATATTTTTTCATCTTTTGAAGGCAAATCGATTTTTAAGCTTTGCATTTGCATTTACAGATAATAAATAAACTTCTATTTATGAAAATTACAATTTCATTGAGGGGTAGTTCATATGACATTCCATTGGCCATCATTTTGAATTTTGGGGGCAAAACTTTTTGAGGTTATAACTTCTCGCTCGTTGTTTGGATTGATTATTTGTGCATATTTTCGGAAAGCTCTCTAAGAGAGCTACAACAATGTAGGGCGACATCATACTAATTATAGTGTGTTTTAACATTTTCAGCTTTATGGTCTATTTTTTCAAATTTTTATTTTAATTTTTCTAACCCTTCCTTTTGTATTTTTTTTTAAACTTCGAGGACTAAAATAAAAATAAAAAAATTTAAAATTTCATAAATAAATGCATTGGTGTGAAGAATGAACTTCAATATTTCATTCGGAACAATGTTGATCTCATTCTAAAGTCAAATTGAATTTATAAAAATTATTTAAAGTTGTTTTTTTAAGGATTTTTATAATTTCAGAATTTCACATTTTTTTTCAGATTTTGAAGGTAAATCAATTTTCAGGCTTTGCATTTGCATTCATAGACAATAAATGAAATTCCCTTTATAAAATTACAATTTCATTAAGAGGGAGTAGTTCATACGACATTCCATTGACCATCATTTTGAATTTTGGGGGTAAAACTTCTTTGGGTCATAACTCCTCGCTCGTTGCTTGGATTGACTATTAGTGCATATTTTTAGAAAACTCTCCAAAAGAGCTACAACAACATAGGGCAACATCATACTGACTAGTGTTTTTACATTTTGGGCTTTTAGGTCCCTTTTCCATAATTTTATTTTTATTTTTCTAACCCTTTCTTTTATATTTTTTTTTAAAACTTTGATGACTAAAATAGAAATAAAAAAATTAAAATTCCATAAATAAATGCATTGGTATAGAGAATAAACTTTAATATTTCATTCGAAATAACTTTGATCTCTGAAGTCATTTCGAATTTATAAAAAATATTTAAAGTTGCTGTTTTATAAGGATATTTATAATTTCAGAATTTCACATTTTTTTCATATTTTGAAGGCAAATCGATTTTCAGGCTTTGCATTTGCATTCATAGACAATAAGTCAACTTCCTTTATAAAAATTACAATTTCATTAAAGGGGAGTAGTTCATACAACATTCCATTGGCCATCATTTTGAATGTTGGGGGTAAAACTTCCTAGGGTCAAACTCCTCGCTCATTGCTCGGATTGACTATTAGTGCATATTTTCAAAAAGCTCTCGAAAAGAGCTATAACGGCCTAGGGCAGCATCATATTGAATGTATTGTGTTTTAAAAATTTCAGCTTTATGGTCCATTTTTTCAAAATTTTATTTTAATTTTTCTAAACCTTCCTTTTGCATTTTTTTTTGTAAACTTCGGGGACTAAAATAAAAATAAAAAAAAATTAAGATTTAATAAATAAATGCATTCGTGTGAAGAATGAGCTTCAATATTTCATACAAAACAATTTTTATCTCATTCTGAAGTCAAATTGAATTTATAAAAATGATTTAAAGTTGCCATTTTTTAAGGATTTTTATAATTTTAGAATTTCACATTTTATTCATATTTTGAAGGTAAATCGATTTTTAGGCTTTGCATTTGCATTCATAGACAATAAATAAACTTCCCTTTATAAAAATTACAATTTCATTAATGGGGTTAGTTCATACGACATTCCATTGGCCATCATTTTGAATTTTGAGGGCAAAACTTCTTTGGGTCAATACTCCTCGCTCGTTGCTTGGACTGACTATTAGTGCATATTTTCGAAAAGACCTCCAAAAGAGCTACAACAACATAGGGCAACATCATACTGAATATAGTGTGTTTTAACATTTTGGGCTTTTAGGTCCATTTTCCATAATTTTATTTTTATTTTTCTAACCCTTCCTTTTGCATATTTTTTTAAACTTTGGAGACTAGAATAAAAATAAAAAATTAAAATTTCGTAAATAAATGCATGGGTGTGAAGAAAGAGCTTCAATTTTTCATACAAAACATTTTTGATTTCATTCTGAAGTCATTTCAAATATATAAAAAATTTTAAAGTTACTGTTTTATAAGGATTTTTATAATTTCATTTTTTTACATTTTTTTCATCTTTTGAAGGTAAATCGATTTTTAGGCTTTGCATTTGCATTCATAGATAATAAATAAACTTCTTTTTATGAAAATTACAATTCCATTAAATGGGGGTAGCTTATTCGATATTCCATTGGCCATCATTTTGAATTTTGGGGGTAAAACTTCCTGGGGTCATGACTCCTCACTTGTTGCTCGGATTGAATTTTAATGCATGTTTTCAAAAATCTCTCGAAAAGAGCTACAATGGCCTAGGGTGGCATCATATTGACTGTAGTGTGTTTTAATATTTTTGGCTTTTTGTTCCATTTTTTCAGAATTTTATTTTTATTTTTCTAACCCTTTGTTTTGCAATTTTTTTTTTTTAAATTCGACAACTAAATCAAAAATAAAAAAATTAAAATTTGATAAATAAATGTATGGGTGTGAAGAATGAGCTTCAATATTTCATCCGAAACAATTTTGATCTTATTCTGAAGTCATTTCAAATTTATAAAAATTATTTAAAGTTGTTTTATAAGGATTTTTATAATTTTAGAATTTCACATTTTTTTCATATTTTGAAGGCAAATCGATTTTCAAGCTTTGCATTTGCATTCGCAGACAAAAAATGAGCTTCCCTTTATAAAAATTACAATTTCATTAAGGGGGGTAGTTCATGCGACATTCCATTGGCCATCATTTTGAATTTTGGGGGCAAAACTTCCCTAGGTCATAACTCCTCGCTCGTTGCTTGGATTGACTATTAGTACACATTTTCGAAAAGTTTTAAAAAGAGCTACAATGACATAGGTCGACACCATACCGAATGTAGTGTGTTCTAAAATTTTGGGCTTTTGGGTCTATTTTCCATAATTTTATTTTTATTTTTCTAACCCTTATTTTTGTAAATTTTTTTAAACTTCGACGACTAAAATAAAAAAAAAAAAAATTAAAATTTCATAAATAAATGCATTGGTAAAAAGAATGAGCTTCATTATTTCATCCAAAATAATTTTGATCTCATTCTGAAGTCATTTTGAATTTATAAAAATTATTTAAAGTAGTTGTTTTATAAAGATTTTTATAATTTCGGAATTTCACATTTTTTTCATATTTTGAAGGTAAATCGATTTTCAAGGTTTGTATTTGCATTCATAGACAATAAATCAACTTTATTATATGAAAATTACAATTTCATTAAAGCGGGGTAGTTCATACGTTATTCCATTGACCATCATTTTGAATTTTGGGGGTAAAAATTCCCGGGATCATAACTCCTCGCTCGTTGCTTGGGTTGACTATTAGTGCATATTTTTGAAAAGCTCTCGAAGATGGCTACAATCATGTAGGGCGGTATCATACTGACTGTAGTGTGTTTTAATATTTTCAACTTTTTGGTCTATTTTTCAAAATTTTATTTTTATTTTTCTAACCCTTCCTTTGCAGTTTTTTAAACTTCGACGACTAGATTAAAACTAAAAAAAAAAAAAATTTCATAAATAAAAGTATGGTTGTGAATAATGAGCTTCAATATTTCATCTAAAATAATTTTGATCTCATTCTGAAGTCATTTTGAATTTATAAAAAATATTTAAAGTTACTATTTTATAAGGACTTTTATAATTTAAGAATTTCACATTTTTCCAAATTTTGAAGGTAAATTGATTTTTAGGCTTTGTATTTGCATTCACAGACAATAAATGAACTTCTCTTTATAAAAATTACAATTACATTAAAAAGAGGTAGTTCATATGACATTCCATTGGGCATCATTTTGAATTTTAGAGGTAAAACTTCCTACGGTCATAACTTCTCGCTCGTTGCTCTGATTAACTATAAGTGCATATTTTCGAAAAGATCCCAAAGAGATTTACAATGGTGTATGGTGACGTCATACTAATTATAGTGTGTTTTAACATTTTCGGCTTTATGGTCCATTTTTTCAAAATTTTATTTTAATTTTTCTAACCCTTCTTTTTGCAGATTTTTTTAAAACTTTGGTGACCTGAATAAAAATAAAAAAAAATTAAAATTTCATAAATAAATGTATTGGTGTGAAGAATGAGCTTCAATATTTCATCCGAAACAATTTTTATCTCATTTTGAAGTCATTTCAAATTTATAAAAATTATTCAAAGTTACTGTTTTATAAGGACTTTTATAATTTAAAAAATTTACATTTTTTTCATCTTTTGAAGACAAATCGATTTTTAGGCTTCACATTTGCACTCATAGATAATAAATAAACTTCTCTTTATGAAAATTACAATTTCATTAAGGAGGGGTAGTTCATACGACAATCCATTGGCCATCATTTTGAATTTTGGAGATAAAACTTCTTGGGGTTATAACTTCTTGCTCGTTGCTTGGATTGACTATTAATGTATATTTTTGGAAAGCTCTCTAAGAGAGCTACACTGATGTAGGGCGACATCATACTAATTACAGTGTGTTTTAACATTTTCAGCTTTATGTTCTATTTTTCCAAAATTTTATTTTAATGTTTCTAACCCTTTCTTTTGTAGATTTTTTTAAAACTTTGGGGACTAAAATAAAAATAAAAATAAAAATTTCATAAATAAATGCATTGGTGTGAAGAATGAGCTTCGATATTTCATCCGAAACAATTTTGATCTCATTCTAAAGTCAAATTAAATTTATAAAAAATATTTAAAGTTGTTTTTTAAGGATTTCTATAATTTCATAATTTCATATTTTGAAGCTAAATCGATTTTCAGGCTTTGCATTTACACTCATAGACAATAAATGAGTTTCTATTTGTAATAATTACAATTTCATTAAGGAGGGATAGTTCATACGACATTCCATTGACCATCATTTTGAATTTTAGAGGTAAAACTTCCCGCAGTCTTAACTCCTCGCTCGTTGCTCGGATTGAATATTAGTGCATATTTTGAGAAAGCTCTCGAAAAGAGCTACAACATCGTAGGGTGGCATCATACTGATTGTAGTGTGTTTTAATATTTTTGGCTTTCTTGTCCATTTTCCAAAATTTTATTTTTATTTTTCTAATCTTTTCTTTTGCAATTTTTTTAAACCTTGATGACTAAAATAAAATAAAAATTAAAATTTCATAAATAAATGTATGGGTGTGAAGAATGAGCTACAATATTTCATCCGAAACAATTTTGATCTCATTTTGAAGTTAAATTGAATTTATAAAAATTATTTAAATTTGTTGTTTTATAAGGATTTTTATAATTTCAAAATTTCACATTTTTTTCATATTTTGAAGGCAAATCGATTTTCAGGCTTTGCATTTGCATTCACAGACAATAAATGAACTTCCCTTTATGAAAATTATAATTTTATTAAGGGGGGTAGTTCATACAACATTCCAATGGCCATCATTTTGAATTTTAGGGGTAAAACTTCCCTGGGTCATAACTCCTCGCTTGTTGCTCGAATTGACTATTAGTGCATATTTTTGGAAAGATCTCGAAAAGTGCTACAACAACATAGGGCGACATCATACTTACTGTAGTATGTTTTAACATTTTTTTCTTTCAGGTCCATTTTTCATAATTTTATTTTTATTTTTCTAACCTTTCCCTTTGAATTTTTTTTAAAACTTCAACGACTAAAATAAAAATTAAAATTTCATAAATAAATGCATAGGTATGAAAAATGAGCTTCAATATTTCATCCAAAATAATTTTGACCTCATTTTGAAGTCATTTTGAATTTATAAAATTATTTAAAGTTGTTTTATAAGGATTTTTATAATTTCGAAATTTCATATTTTTTTCATATTTTGAAGGTAAATCGATTTTCAAGCTTTGCATTTGCATTCATAGACAATAAGTCAACTTCCCTTTATGAAAATTACAATTTCATTTATGGGGGGTAGTTCATACGACATTCCATTGATCATTGTTTTGAATTTTAGGAGTAAAACTTCCCGGGGTCATAACTTCTCGCTCGTTACTCGGATTGACTATCAGTGCATATTTTCGGAAACAATTTTGATCTGAAACAATTTTGACCTCGGTGTGAAGAATGAGCTTCAATATTTCATCTGAAATAATTTTGATCTTATTCTGAATTCATTTCAAATTTATAAAAATTATTTAAAGTTGTTTTATAAGGAATTTTATAATTTAGGAAATTTTCACATTTTTTCAAATTTTGAAGGTAAATTGATTTCTAGGATTTGTATTTGCATTCACAGACAATAAATGAACTTCTCTTTATGAAAATTACAATTCAATTAAAGGGAGGTAGTTCATACGACATTCCATTGGGCATCATTTTGAATTTTAGGGGCAAAACTTCTATGGTCATAACTTCTCGCTCGTTGCTCAGATTGACTATTAGTGCATATTTTCGGAAATCTCTTTAAGAGAGTTACAATAGTGTAGGGCGACTTCATACTAATTGTAGTGTGTTTTAACATTTTCAGCTTTATGGTCCATTTTTTCAAAATTTTATTTTAATTTTTCTAACTCTTTTGCAGTTTTTTTTAAAACTTTGGTGACTAGAATAAAATTAAAAAAAATTAAAATTTCATAAATAAGTGCATGGGTGATGAATGACCTTCAATATTTCATCCGATTAATATATTTTTATCTTATTCTGAAGTCATTTCAAATTTATAAAAAATTATTCAAAGTTACTGTTTTATAAGGATTTTTATAATTTCAGAATTTTACATTTTTTTCATCTTTTGAAGGCAAATCAATTTTTAGGCTTTGCATTTGCATTCATAGATAATAAATAAACTTCTCTTTATAAAAATTACAATTTCATTAAGGGGGTGGTTCATACGACATTCCATTGACCATCATTTTGAATTTTGGGGAGAAAACTTCCCGGGGTTATAACTTCTCGCTTGTTGCTTGGATTGACTATTAATGCATATTTTCGGAATGCTCTCTAAGAGAGCTACACCGGTGTAGGGCGATATCATACCAATTACAATGTGTTTTAACATTTTCGGCTTTATGGTCCATTTTTTCAAAATTTTATTTTAATTTTTCTAACCATTCATTTTGTAGATTTTTTTAAAACTTTGGGGACTAAAATAAAAATAAAAAAATCAAAATTTCATAAATAAATGCATTGGTGTGAAAAATGAGCTTCAATATTTCATCCGAAACAATTTTGATCTCATTTTGAAGTCAAATTGAATTTATAAAATTATCTAAAGTTGTTTTTTAAGAATGTTTATAATTTCATAATTTCATATTTTTTTCATATTTTGAAGGTAAATCGATTTTCAGGCTTTGCATATACATTCATAGACAATAAATGAGCTTCCCTTTATAAAAATTAAAATTTCATTAAGGAGGGGTAGTTCATACGACATTCCATTAACCATCATTTTGAATTTTGGAGGCAAAACTTCTCTAGGTCATAACTCCTCGCTCGTTGCTCGAAAAGAGCTACAACAATATAGGGCAACATCATATTGACTGTAGTGTATATTAGCATTTTGGGTTTTTAGGTCCATTTTTTATAATTTTATTTTTATTTTTTTAACCCTTCCTTTTGCAAAATTGTTTTAAACTTCGATGACTAAAATAAAAATAAAAAAATTAAAATTTCATAAATAAATGCATTGGGATAAAGAATGAGCTTCAATATTTCATTTGAAATAATTTTGAATTTATAATTTTTTTTTAAAGTTGTTTTATAATGATTTTTATAATTTCGAAATTTCACATTTTTTCAAATTTTGAAGGTAAATCGATTTTCAGGCTTTGCATTTGTATTCACAGACAGTAAATCAACTTCTCTTTATGAAAATTACAATTTCATTAAAGGGAGGTAGTTCTTACGGCATTCCATTGACCATCATTTTGAATTTTTGGGGCAAAACTTCTCGGGGTCATAACTCCTCGCTTGTTGCTCGGATTTATTATTAGTGCATATTTTAGGAAAGCTCTCGAAAAGAGCTGAAATGGTGTAGGGCGGTGTTATATTGATTGTTGTGTGTTTTAAATTTTTTAACTTTTTGCTTCCTTTTGCAGTTTTTTTTTAACTTTAGCGACTAGATTAAAAATAAAAAATAATAAAATTTCATAAATAAAAGCATGGGTGTGAAGAATGAGCTTTAATATTTCATCTTAAATAATTTTGATCTCATTCTAAAGTCATTTCGAATTTATAACAATTATTTAAAGTTGTTTTATAAGGAATTTTATAATTTAGGAATTTTACATATTTTCAAATTTTGAAGGTAAATCAATTTTTAGGCTTTGCATTTGCATTCACAAAAAATAAATGAACTTATGTTTATGAAAATTACAATTCCATTAAATGGGGGTAGTTCATACGACATTCCATTGGGCATCATTTTGATTTTTAGGGGCAAAACTTCTTGCGGTCATAACTTCTTGCTCGTTGCTCGGATTGACTAGTATTGGATATTTTTGAAAAGCTCTCTAAGAGAGCTACAATGGTGTAGGGCGACAACATACTAATTGTACCATGTTTTAAAAATTTCGGCTTTATGGTATTTTTTTCAAAATTTTATTTTAATTTTTCTAACCCTTCATTTTGCAGTTTTTTTTTTAAACTTTGGTGACTAGAATAAAAATAAAATAAAATTAAAATTTCATAAATAAATGCATTGGTGTGATGAATGACCTTCAATATTTTATCCAAAACAATTTTGATTTTATTCTGATGTCATTTCAAATTTATAAAAATTATTTAAAGTTATTGTTTTATAAGGCTTTTTATTATTTCAGAATTTTAAATTTTTTTCATCTTTTGAAGGCAAATCAATTTTTAGGCTTTACATTTGCATTTACAGATAATAAATAAACTTCTCTTTATGAAAATTACAATTTCATTAAGGGAGGGTAGTTCATACGACATTCCATTGGCCATCATTTTGAATTATGGGGGCAAAACTTCCCGGGGTCATAACTCCTCGCTCGTTGCTCGGATTGGCTCTTAGTGCATATTTTTGGAAAGCTCTCGAAAAGAGCTACAATGGTGTAGGGCGGTATCATACTGATTGCTGTGTATCATACTGATTGTTGTGTGTTTTAACACTTTTAGCTTTCTGGTCCATTTTAAAAAACTTATTTTTATTTTTATAACCCTTCCTTTTGCAGATTTTTTTTTAAACTTCAACGACTACATTAAAAATAAAAAAAATAATAAAATTTCATAAATAAAAGCATGGGTGTGAAGAATCAGCTTCAATATTTCATCTGAAACAATTTTGATCTCATTCTAAAGTCATTTTGAATTTATAAAAATTATTTAAAGTTGTTTTATATGATTTTTTATAATTTAGGAATTTCACATTTTTTCAAATTTGGAAGGCAAATCGATTTTCAGGCTTTGCATTTGCATTCACAAACAATAAATGAACTTATCTTTATGAAAATTACAATTCCATTAAAGGGGGGTAGTTCATACGACATTCCATTGGACATCATTTTGAATTTTAGGGATAAAACTTCACGCGGTCATAACTTCTCTCTCGTTGCTCGGATTGACTATTAGTGCATATTTTCGAAAAAATCTCTAAGAAAGCTAGAATAGTATAGCTTGACAACATACTAATTGTAGTTTGTTTTAACATTTTCGGTTTTATGGTCTATTTTCTCAAAAAATTATTTTAATTTTTCTAACCATTCATTTTACAGATTTTTTTTTAAACTTTGGTGACTAGAATAAATATTTAAAAAAATTAAAATTTCATAAATAAAGGCATGGGTGTGATGAATGACCTTCAATATTTGATCCGAAATAATTTTGATATTATTTTGAAGTCATTTCAAATTTATAAAATTGATTTAAAGTTACTATTTTATAAAGATTTTTATAATTTTAAAATTTTACATTTTTTTTCATCTTTTGAAGGCAAATCGATTTTTAGGCTTTGCATTTGCATTGACAAATAATAAATAAACTTTTCTTTATGAAAATTACAATTTCATTAAGGGGGCGTAGTTCATACGACATTCCATTGACCATCATTTTGAATTTTGGGGGCAAAACTTCCGGGGTTATAACTTCTTGCTCGTTGCTTGGATTGACTATTAGTGCATATTTTCGAAAAGCTCTCTAAGAGAGCTACAACAATGTAGGGCGACATCATAGTAATTGCAGTGTGTTGTAACATTTTAAGCTTTATGGTCCATTTTTTCAAAATTTTATTTTAATTTTTCTGACCTTTCCTTTTGCAGATTTTTTTAAAATTTCGGGGACTAGAATAAAAATAAAAAAAATTAAAATTTCATAAATAAAAGCATTGGTGTGAAGAATGAGCTTCAATATTTCATCCGAAATAATTTTGATCTTATTTTGAAGTCAAATTGAATTTATAAAAATTATTTAAAGTTATTTTTTAAGGATTTTTATAATTTCACATTTTTTTCATATTTTGAAGGTAAATCGATTTTCAAGCTTTGCATTTACATTCATATATAATAAATGAGCTTCCCTTTATAAAAATTACAATTTCATTAAGGAGGGGTAGTTCATACGACATTCCATTAACCATCATTTTGAATTTTGGGGGTAAAACTTCTCTGGGTCATAACTCCTCGCTCTTTGCTTGGATTGACTATTAGTGCACATTTTCGAAAAGCTCTCAAAAAAAGCTACAACAACACTATAGTGTGTTTTAGCATTTTGGGCTTTCAAGTCCATTTTCAATAATTTTATTTTTATTTTTTTAACCCTTCCTTTTGCAAAATTGTTTTAAACTTCGACGACTAAAATAAAAATAAAAAAATTAAAATTACATAAATAAATGCATTAGTATAATTAATGAGCTTCAATATTTCATTTGAAATAATTTTGATCTTATTTTAAAGTCATTTTTAATTTATAAAAATTATTTAAAGTTGTTTTATAATGATTTTTATAATTTCGAAATTTCACATTTTTTTCAAAGGTAAATAGATTTTGAGGCTTTGTATTTGTATTCACAGACAATAAATAAAATTCTCTTTATGAAAATTACAATTTTATTAAAGGGGGGTAGTTCATACGGTATTCCATTGGCCATCATTTTGAATTTTGGGGTAAAACTTCCCGGGGTCATAACTCCTCGGTCATTGCTTGGGTTGACTATTAGTGCATATTTTTGGAAAGATCTTGAAGAGAGCTACAATGGTGTAAGGTGGTATCATACTGATTATAGTGTGTTTTAATATTTTCAACTTTCTGGTCTATTTTTCAAAAAATTATTTTTATTTTTCTAACCCTTCATTTTATAGTTTTTTTAAACTTTGAGGACTAGATTAAAAATAAAAAAAATAAAATTTCATAAATAAAAGCATGGGTGTGAATAATGAGCTTCAATATATCATCTGAAACAATTTTGATCTCATTCTGAAGTCATTTTGAATTTATAAAAATTATTTAAAGTTACTGTTTTATAAGGAATTTTATAATTTAGGAATTTTACATTTTTTTCAAATTTTGAAGGTAAATCGATTTTAGGCTTTGCATTTGCATTCACAGACAATAAATGAACTTATCTTTATGAAAATTACAATTCCATTAAAGGGGGGTAGTTCATACAACATTCCATTGAACATCATTTTGAATTTTAGGGGTAAAACTTCCCACAGTCATAAATTCTCGCTTGTTGCTCGGATTGACTATCAGTGCATATTAATTGTAATGTATTTTAATATTAATTGTAGTTGATATGGCTATAGGAAATTGGTCCATGACTATGAAAATATTGCATCTCTCCTAATCATAAATTTGAGGAAAAACTCATCTATATGGCTAGAACCATCAAAACATGCCTTCTTGTGCCTAAAAGAATCTATGATATCAACTCTAATACTAGCAATGCTTAGTTTTTGTAAGCCTTTTATGGTTGAAAGTGATGCTTCAAGAGGTGGAATTGACATAGTAGTTATGCAAGAAGGATGGTAATTGGATTTTACTAGCAAGGTATTATCAAGTAAAAACTTGGGAAAATTTACCTATGAGAAGGAGATGTTGGCAATATTACATGTTGTAAACCAATGTAAACCTTACCTCATTGGGTGATATTTTTAATAAAAATAGATCACCACAATCTAAAATGCTTTCTTGAGTAGCATGTCTCCATGCTTGAACAACAAAAATTGGTCTTAACACTACTAGAGTATGACTATAAAATAATTTACAATAAAGGTAAGGAAAATATAGTTGTTGATGCATTATCCTTCCAACATGAGGACTAGGGTATGTTGTGTGCCATATCAACTCCAATTCCTCAATGGATCCACCAACTTAAAGAAAATGTGACCCAAGATAATATGGTCCATTTTAACTTAGTGTATTTTAATACTAATTGTAGTGTATTTTAATATTTTTGGCTTTATGGTCCATTTTTTCAAAAATTTATTTTAATTTTTCTAACCCTTCATTTTGTAGATTTTTTTTAAAACTTTGGTGACTAGAAAAAAAAAAAATTAAAATCTCATAAATAAATGCATGGGTGTGATGAATGACCTTCAATCTTTCATCCGAAATAATTTTGATATTATTCTAAAGTCATTTCAAATTTATAAAAAAAATTTAAAGTTACTGTTTTATAAGGATTTTTATAATTTCAGAATTTTACTTTTTTTTCATCTTTTGAAGGCAAATCAATTTTTAAGCTTTGCATTTGCATTTACAGATAATAAATGAACTTCTCTTTATGAAAATTACAATTTCATTAAGGGGGGGAGGTAGTTCATACAACATTCCATTGGCCATCATTTTGAATTTTGGGGGTAAAACTTCCCGGGGTTATAACTTCTCGTTCATTGCTTGGATTGACTATTAATGCATATTTTCGGAAAGCTCTCTAAGAGAGCTACATTTGTTTTTAGAATTTTGAAGGCAAATCAATTTTTAGGCTTTGCATGTGAATTCATAGATAATAAATAAACTTCTCTTTATGAAAATTACAATTTCATTAAGGGGGGGAGGTAGTTCATACAACATTCCATTGGCCATCATTTTGAATTTTGGGGGTAAAACTTCCCGGGGTTATAACTTCTCGCTCATTGCTTGGATTGACTATTAATGTATATTTTCGGAAAGTACTCTAAGAGAGCTACACCTGTGTAGAGCATTATCATACTAATTACAGTGTGTTTTAAATTTTCAGCTTTATGGTCCATTTTTTCAAAATTTTATTTTAATTTTTCTAATCCTTCATTTTGTAGATTTTTTTAAAACTTCAGGGACTAAAATAAAAATAAAAAAAATTAAAATTTAATAAATAAATGCATTGGTGTGAATAATGAGATTCAATATTTCAGCTGAAACAATTTTGATCTCATTCTGAAGTCAAATTGAATTTATAAAAATTATTTAAAGGTGTTATTTTTTAAGGATTTTTATAATTTTAGATTTCACATTTTTTTCATATTTTGAAGGTACATCGTTTTTTAGGCTTTGCATTTACATTCATAGACAATAAATGAACTTCCCTTTATAAAAATTATAATTTTATTAAGGAGGGATAGTTCATATGACATTCCATTGACCATCATTTTGAATTTTGGGGGTAAAACTTCATTGGGTCATAACTCCTCGCTCGTTGCTCTGATTGACTATTCATGTATATTTTCGAAAATCTCTCGAAAAGAGCTACAACAACATAGGGCGAAATCATACTAACTGTAGTGTATTTTAGCATTTTGGCCTTTCAGGTCCATTTTCCATAATTTTATTTTTATATATCTAACCCTTCCTTTTGCATTTTGTTTTTAAACTTCGATGACTAAAATAAAAATAAAAAGTTCATAAATAAATGCATTGGTATAGATAATGAGATTCAATATTTCATCCGAAATAATTTTGATCTTATTTTGAAGTCATTTTGAATTTATAAAAATTATTTGAAGTTGTTTTATAAATATTTTTATAATTTCGAAATTTCACATTTTTTTTCATATTTTGATTGTAAATCGATTTTCAGGCTTTGCATTTGTATTCACAGACAATAAATCAACTTCTCTTTATGAAAATTACAATTTCATTAAAGGGGGGTAGTTTATACGACATTCCATTGACCATTTTGAATTTTGAAGGTAAAATTTCCTGGGGTCATAACTCCTCGCTCGTTGCTCAGATTGACTATTAGTGCATATTCTCAGAAAGCTCTCGAAAAGAGCTACAATGGTGTAGGGCAGTATCATACTGATTGTTGTGTGTTTTAGCATTTTTAGATTTTTGGTCAATTTTTCAAAATTTTATTTTTATTTTTCTAACCCTTTCTTTTGTAGTTTTTTTAAACTTCGACGACTAGATTAAAAAAAAAAAATCATAAATAAAAACATGGGTGTGAAGAATGAGCTTCAATATTTTATCTAAAATAATTTTGATCTCATTCTAAAGTCATTTCAAATTTATAAAAATAATTTAAATTTGTTTTATAAGGAATTTTATAATTTAGGAATTTCATATTTTTTCAAAATTTGAAGGTAAATCGATTTTGAGGCTTTGCATTTGCATTCATAGACAATAAATAAACTTTTCTTTATGAAAATTACAATTCTATTAAAGGGGGGTAGTTCATACAACATTCTATTAGGCATCATTTTGAATTTTAGGGGCAAAACTTCCCGCGATCATAACTTCTCGCTCGTTGCTTGGATTGACTATTAGTGCATATTTTTGGAAAGCTATTTAAGAGAGCTACAATGGTGTAGGGTGACAACATACTAATTGTAGTGTGTTTTAACATTTTCAGCTTTATGGCCATTTTTTTCAAAATTTTATTTTAATGTTTCTAACCCTTCCTTTTGTAGATTTTTTTTTAAACTTTGGTGAGTAGAATAAAAATAGAAATAAATAAAAATTTCATAAATAAATGCATGGGTGTGATGAATGACCTTCAATATTTGATCCAAAATAATTTTGATTTTATTCTAAAGTCATTTCAAATTTATAAAAATTATTTGAAGTTACTGTTTTATAAGGATTTTTATAATTTCAGAATTTTACATTTTTTTCATCTTTTGAAGATAAATAGGCTTTCCATTTGCATTTACAGATAATAAATAAACTTATATTTATGAAAATTACAATTTCATTAAGGGCGGGTAGTTCATACGACATTCCATTGGCCATCATTTTGAATTTTAGGGGCAAAACTTCCTGGGGTTATAACTTCTCGCTAGTTGTTTGGATTGACTATTAGTGCATATTTTTGGAAAGCTCTCTACGAGAGCTACAATAGTGTAGGGTGACATCATACTAATTGTAGTGTGTTTTAACATTTTCGGCTTTATGGTCCATTTTTTCAAAATTTTATTTTAATTTTTCTAATCCTTCTTTTTGTAGTTTTTTTTAAAACTTTGGGGACTAAAATAAAAATAAAAAAAATTAAAATTTCATAAATAAATGCATTGGTGTGAAGAATGAGCTTCAATATTTAATTCAAAACAATTTTGATCTCATTCTGATGTCAAATGGAATTTATAAAAATTATTTAAAGTTGTTGTTTTATAAGGATATTTATAATTTCATAATTTCACATTTTTTTCATATTTTGATGGCAAATCGATTTTCAGGCTTTGCATTTGCATTAATAGATAATAAATCAACTTATTTTTATGAA
Organism: Wollemia nobilis; assembly: GCA_028583015.1. Taxonomy (NCBI): domain Eukaryota; kingdom Viridiplantae; phylum Streptophyta; class Pinopsida; order Araucariales; family Araucariaceae; genus Wollemia; species Wollemia nobilis. The sequence continues at coordinate 74,066 of JAQPPZ010001241.1, forward strand.
AATTACAATTTCATTAAAGGGTGGTAGTTCATACAACATTCCTTTAGCCATCATTTTGAATTTTAGGGGTAAAACATCCCGGGGTCATAACTCCTCGCTCATTGCTCGGATTGACTTTTAGTGCATATTTTCAAAAAGATCTCAAAAAGACCTAAAACAATGTAAGGCAACATCATATTGAATATAGTGTATTTTAACATTTTCGGCTTTATGGTCCATTTTTTCAAAATTTTATTTTAATTTTTCTAACCCTTCCTTTTACATATTATTTTTAAACTTCGGGGACTAAAATAAAAATAAAAAAAATTAAAATTTCATAAATAAATACATTGGTGTGAAGATTGAGCTTCAATATTTCATCCGAAATAATTTTGATCTCATTCTGAAGTCAAATTGAATTTATAAAAATTATTTAAAGTTGTTATTTTTTAAGGATTTTTATAATTTCAGAATTTCATATTTTTTTCATATTTTGAAGGTAAATCGATTTTCAGGCTTTGCATTTGCATTTCTAGACAATAAATAAACTTTCCTTTATAAAAATTATATTTTAATTAAGGGGGGGTAGTTCATACGACATTCCATTGGCCATCATTTTGAATTTTGGGGGTTAAACTTCTCTGGGTCAATACTCCTCGCTCATTGCTTGGATTGACTATTAGTGCATATTTTCGGAAAGCTCTCCAAAAGAGCTACAACAACATAGGGCAAAATCATACTGACTATAGTGTATTTTAGCATTTTGGGCTTTCAGATCCATTTTCCATAATTTTATTTTTATTTTTCTAACCCTTTTGCATTTTATTTTTTAAACTACAACTTTTTAATTTTTTTTTTTAATTATTCAGCTTTCTGGTCCATTTTTATTTCATAATTTTTTATTTATTTTTGAACCTTTTCTTTTGCATATTTTTTTAAACTTTGACGACTAGAATAAAAATAAAAAATTAAAATTTCATAAATAAATGTATGGGTGTGAAGAATGAGCTTCAATTTTTATCCAAAATATTTTTGATCTCATTCTAAAGTCATTTCAAATTTATAAAAATTATTTAAAGTTATTGTCTTATAAGGATTTTTATAATTTCAAAATTTTATATATTTTTTATCTTTTGAAGGTAAATCGATTTTCAAGCTTTGCATTTGCATTCAAAGATAATAAATGAACTTCCTTTTATGAAAATTACAATTCCATTAAAGGGGGTTAGTTTATACGACATTCCACTAGCCATCATTTTGAATTTTGGGGGTAAAACTTTCTAGGGTCATGACTCCTCGCTTGTTGCTCGGATTGTATTTTAGTGCATATTTTTGGAAAGCTCTCGAAAAGAGCTACAATGGCCTAGGGTGACATCAAACTGACTATAGTGTGTTTTAACATTTTTGGCTTTTTGTTTCATTTTTCATAATTTTATTTTTATTTTTCTAACCCTTCATTTTGCAATTTTTTTTGTTTAATTTGGCAACTTAATTTAAAATAAAAAAATTAAAATTTCATAAATAAATTTATGGGTGCAAAGAATCAGCTTCAATCTTTCATCCGAAATAATTTTGATCTCATTCTGAAGTCATTTCGAATTTATAAAAATTATTTAAAGTTGTTGTTTTATAAGGATTTTTATAATTTCAAGATTTCACATTTTTTTTCATATTTTGAAGACAATTTTTAGGCTTTGCATTTACATTCATAGACAGTTAATGAACTTCCCTTTATAAAAATTCAAATTTCATTAAGGGGGGTAAAACTTTCCATGGTCATAACTTCTCGCTCGTTGCTCGGATTGACTATTAGTGCATATTTTCGAAAAGCTCTCTAAAAGAGCTACAACAACTTAGGGTGACAACATACTAATTGTAGTGTGTTTTAAATTTTTTGACTTTATGGTCCATTTTTTCAAAATTTTATTTTAATTTTTCTAACCCTTCCTTTTGTAGATGTTTTTAAACTTTGGTGACTAGAATAAAAATAAAAAAAATTAAAATTTCATAAATAAATGCATGGCTATGATGAATGACCTTCAATATTTCATCTGAAACATTTTTGATATTATTCTGAAGTCATTTCAAATTTATAAAAATGATTCAAAGTTACTGTTTTATAAGGATTTTTATAATTTCAAAATTTTACATTTTTTTCATCTTTTGAAGGAAAATCGATTTTTAGGATTGTCATTTACATTCACAGATAATAAATAAACTTCTCTTTATGAAAATTACAATTTCATTAGGGGGTGTAGTTCATATGACATTCCATTAGCCATCATTTTGAATTTTGGGGGCAAAACTTCCCGGGGTTATCACTTCTCGCTTATTGCTTGGATTGACTATTAATGCATATTTTTTGGAAAGCTCTCTAAGAGAGCTACACCGGTGTAGGGTGATATCATACTAATTATAGTGTGTTTTAACATTTTCGACTTTATGGTCCATTTTTTCAAATTTTAATTTTAATTTTTCTAACCCTTCTTTTTTTAGATTTTTTTAAAACTTCAAGGACTAAAATAAAAATTAAAAAATTAAAATTTAATAAATCAATGGATTGGTTTGATGAATGAGCTTCAATATTTCATCCCAAACAATTTTGATCTCATTCTGAAGTCAAATTGAATTTATAAAAATTATTTAAAGTTGTTTTTTAAGGATTTTTATAATTTCAGAATTTCACATTTTTTTCATATTTTGAAGGTAAATCGATCTTTAGATTTTACATTTACATTCATAGACAATAAATGAGCTTTCATTTTGAAAATTACAATTTCATTAAGGAGGGATAGTTCATACGACATTCAACTGACCATCATTTTGAATTTTGGGGGCAAAAATTCTCTAGGTCATAACTCCTCGCTCGTTGCTCGGATTGACTATTAGTGCACATTTTCATAAAGCTCTCGAAAAGAGCTACAAAAACATAGGGTGACATCATACTAACTATAGTGTGTTTTATCATTTTAGTCTTTTAGGTTCATTTTCCATAATTTTATTTTTATTTCTCTAACCCTTCATTTTGCAAAAAAATTTAAACTTTGACGACTAAAATAAAAATAAAAAAAATTAAAATTTTATAAATAAATGTATGGGTATAAAGAATGAGCTTCAATATTCATCCGAAATCATTTTGATCTCATTTTGAAGTCATTTTGAATTTATAAAAATTATTTAAAGTTGTTTTATAAGGATTTTTATAATTTCAAAATTTCACATTTTTTTCATATTTTGAAGGCAAATTGATTTTCAGGCTTTGCATTTGTATTCACAAACAATAAATCAACTTCTCTTTATGAAAATTACAATTTTATTAAAAGGGGGGCAGTTCATAGAGCATTCCATTAACCATCATTTTGAATTTTGGGGGTAAAACTTCTCGAGGTCATAACTCCTCGCTCGTTGCTCGGATTGACTATTAGTACATATTTTAGGAAAGCTCTCGAAAAGAGCTACAATGGTGTAGGGCGGTATCATATTGATTATTTTTTGTTTTAATATTTTTTAGATTTCTGGTCTATTTTTCAAAATTTTATTTTTATTTTTCTAATCCTTCATTTTGCTGTTTTCTTAAACTTCGACAACTAGATTAAAAATAATAAAATAATAAAATTTCATGACTAAAAGCATGGATGTGAAGAATGAGCTTCAATATTTCATATGAAATAATTTTTATCTCATTCTAGAGTCATTTTAAATTTATAAAAATTATTTAAAGTTGTTTTATAAGGAATTTTATAATTTAGGAATATCACATTTTTTCATATTTTGAAGGTAAATTGATTTTTAGGCTTTGAATTTGCATTCACAGACAATAACTTCTCTTTATGAAAATTACAATTCCATTAAGGGGCGTAGTTCATACGACATTCCATTGGGCATCATTTTGAATTTTAGGGGTAAAACCTCCCGCGATAATAACTTCTCGCTCGTTGCTCGGATTGACTATTAGTGCATATTTTTGGAAAGATATCTAATAGAGCTACAATGGTGTAGGGCAACAACATACTAATTGTAGTGTGTTTTAACATTTTCAGCTTTATGGTCAATTTTTTCAAAATTTTATTTTAATTTTTCTAACCCTTCCTTCTGCAAATTTTTTTAAAACTTTGGTGACTAGAATAAAGATAAAAAAAAATTAAAATTTCATAAATAAATGTATGGGTGTGATGAATGACCTTCAATATTTGATTCAAAATAATTTTGATCTTATTATGAAGTTATTTCAAATTTATAAAAATGATTTAAATTTACTGTTTTATAAGGATTTTTATAATTTTAGAATTTTACATTTTTTTTTATCTTTTGAAGGCAAATTGATTTTTATGCTTTGCATTTGTATTCACAGATAATAAATAAACTTCTCTTTATGAAATTACAATTTCATTAAGGGGGGTAGTTCATACGACATTCCATTGGCCATCATTTTGAATTTTGAGGGTAAAACTTCTCGAGGTTATAACTTCTCGCTCGTTGTTTGGATTGACTATCAGTGCATATTTTCAGAAAGCTCTCTAAGAGAGTTACAACAATGTAGGATGACATCATACTAATTGTAGTGTGTTTTAACATTTTTGGCTTTATGGTCCATTTTTTCAATTTTTTTTTTTTTAAATTTTTCTAACCCTTCCTTTTACATTTTTTTTTTAAAACTTTGGTGATAAGAATAAAAATAAAAAAATTAAAATTTCATAAATAAATGCATGGGTAGTTCATACGACATTCCATTGGGCAAATTTTTTTAAACTTTGGCCACTAGATTAAAAATAAAAAAATTAATAAAATTTCATAAATAAAAGCATGGGTATGAAGAATGAGCTTCAATATTTCATCCGAAACAATTTTGATCTCATTCTAAAGTCATTTCAAATTTATAAAAATTATTTAAAGTTGTTTTATATGGAATTTTATAATTTAGGAATTTCACATTTTTTCAAATTTTTAAGGTAAATCTATTTTTAGGCTTTGCATTTGCATTCATAGACAATAAATGAACTTCTCTTTATTAAAATTACAATTCCATTAAAGGGGGGTAGTTCATACGCCATTCCATTGGGCATCATTTTGAATTTTAGGGACAAAACTTCTCGCGGTCATAACTTCTCGCTCGTTGCTCGGATTGACTATTAGTGCATATTTTCAGAAAACTCTCTAAGAAATCGAGAACAGTGTAGGGCGACAACATACTAATTGTAGTGTGTTTTATGGTCTATTTTCTCAAAATTTTATTTTAATTTTTCTAACCATTCATTTTACAATTTTTTTTAAAACTTTGGTGACTAGAATAAAGATAAAAAAATTTAAAATTTCATAAATAAATGCATGGGTGTGATGAATGACCTTCAATATTTGATCCGAAATAATTTTGATATTATTCTGAAGTCATTTCAAATTTATAAAAATTATTTAAAGTTCTTTGTTTTATAAGGATTTTTATAATTTCAAAATTTTACATTTTTTTTCATCTTTTGAAGGCAAATCAATTTTTAGGTTTTACATTTGCATTGACAGATAATAAATAAACTTCTCTTTATGAAAATTACAATTTCATTAAGGGGGCGTAGTTCATACGACATTCTATTGGCCATCATATGATGAAAGGAAAAATGAACAATATTTGTTAACCGAATTAGCCACTATGAAGAAAAAAGAGAATGAGGTTGTTAGTGAATTCAACATAAGATTTTCAAAGACTAGGAACAAAATCCCTGCCAATATTAGGCCTAGTGATATTCAGTCTATTTGTTTTTATAAGAATACCATTTAGGGAGAGTTTAACTATGAGCCGAGGCAAGAACAAGCCACCACCATTGATGGTTGTATGGAAAAAGTATTGGATATAGAAAGAAATATGCTAGACAGTGGTAAGATGAAGCCTTACTCTTTAGAGATCAACTTACCTAAGAGGAAACCTAAAAGAGTGGCATTTGATATACAAGGAAGAACTAAAATTGATCCAATGGAAAAGTTGACTAGTCAAATGACTAAGATGTTCAATAACGTAAAAAACATGTTAGAAAGAATTGAAATAAATAATGAAAATAATGGTGAATCTTCACAAACAGAGCGACCTCATGTTGACAATCGGCCTCCCTTTAAGAAAACTTTAAATAGGAATTGGGTAAACAAAAATGGTTCTAAAGAAGGAAATATGAGTAGGAATAATGAGAACAATAACTGGAAAAACCGAGAATCTGATAAAGATCAGAACAGTATTCCTAACCCCATATCATCTACCAATATAACAGAAGGCTTTCCCTATTTTTTCTCTACTTGTGATGCACCTCATAACCCTGATGCATGTGGAATTCACTTAAGTGACCAACGCAATGTATATTTACATGTTGAATCAGAAGAGGATATAAGAATCAATGTTTGTTGGTCTGTGGAAGATGAGTCCAGGGAAAGGATGTTTGAAGAGGATATGGATAAGTATGCTTCAAATCATCATCCTCAAATTTTAGTAGCTGAAGGAACTAAAATATTATAGAAATCACATGAGTCACAATATGATAAGATGAATCAAGGGAAATTAATATCCACTGCTCAAGAAGTTGAAGAATTAGAAACTTTCACCAATAAGAATATAAATAAAGAGAAAACTAATAGAATCCTCAAAAATATTACTCCTGAAGTAATAGAATCAGAGGAAGAGATTCCCAAAGAAGAAAGTAATAAACCACTAGATATAAAAAAGATAGAATTTGTTGTTGGTTCAGAACTTAGTAATCAAAAGGTTAATATCACATTTGAAGAACTTATGAAATTTTAACAGTATAAAGAACAAGTCTATAGAGCTTTGGATTAGTAGAACAAAAAGAAAACCCAACTTGCCATGCTGCTAGAAAAATCAACATGATACAAGATGACCATCCTCTATCAGACCCTTTTATGTATCATTAAGATACAAATCACATGAAGGAGAAAGATATGTCATTCATAATTGCATGTTAGACAGTGGAACCTCACACAATATCATGCCCAAATTAATAGCTGATCAAATGGGATTAATTTATACTAGAGATTCTGCCCTTATTTCTATAATGGACAATAGAAAAATTCCTTGTGTAGGAGTGATAACTATATTGTTAGTTTTCTTAGATCAACACCCCAAAAAGGGCATAGTCATGGATGTTGTAGTAGTTTATGTTGACCCATTCTTCTCACTATTACTCAGTAGACATTGGGAAGAAAAATTGGAAGGTTCAATTCAACTGGATTGATCCTATGCTAAAATCCCCATATTAGATAAAAATAATATTATTTTACGAAGAGAACCATTTAAAAAGCACTCCATAGAGTTAATTCAAATTGATGAAACAATGATAAAATTAGTAAACTCTATGGAAGAAAAAGGGATGGGAGTTTACTCCATTTGGCATAACCCATTCCTGGTAGAAGTACCAGAAGCAAAGAACATGGATTTAGAAGTTATGAAAATGGTAGATGCTGAATCAAATAGAGTATTAATCCAAGAGATGTGGACCATGTCTCTTGATGGAGCTAAATACCAATCTGGATCAGGTGTAGGTGTTAATTTGACTGATATTAAAGGAAATTACCTTGGTATTCTTTATAGACTAAAATTTCCTTGCACAAAAAATGTAGATGAGTATGAAGCCTTACTGTTAGGGTTAAGAAAAACAAAAGAGTAAGGCATTAACTACTTAACTGTAACAAGGGATGCAAAAATTATTATACAATAGATCAAAGGTAAATATCAAACTACTCACCCTAGGCTTAAGCAATATAAAAATGCAGTATTGGAATAAATTGATAAATTCTTAGCTTTCAATATCTCATATATTCGAAGAGGTTCGAGATGTAGACCAATTGGTTCATCCAAACCCCATAAGGAGGGCAGAGGTCCAAGGTTCAAATCTCGAGCCTTGTTGAACTGAATGCTTGTCCCTTTATTGGTGCTTTCAACGACGTAAAAGGTTTAAAATGATTATGGCATGGTGGTTATAGGGGTGGACTGCGCAAAGATCTGTGTGGCAACTTCTGGGGCGAACAACGCAGAATAATGTAGTAGCCATAAAAAGCTGGACATCCTGCCCAGATTCATGGCGGCTACCGATTCCACCTTGTAAATTCAAAAAAAAAAAATCTCATATATTCCAAGGGAACAAAATTATATTGCAAATATTTTAGCTGTAAATGCCTCAGGACTAGATCACCCAGATATAACTACAGAATATATGGACAAATTCCCAACTATTTCAGTCTATAAACCTTATGTGCCAGATAATATAGTCTATCTACAGGTATTTCAAGATGATATAGATATTAAGTATTTTACGACTCTGCAAAATCAATATGTAGATGTGATATGTGATGAAAAGGATAAAGATAAACTAAGAGACCAAATAGAAGAACCAATAGAAGTAATCTAGTTGAAAAAAATAAAATACCCAAAGGATTAGTTTCTCTAGAGAGTCTATTTTATGATTTTGTCAAAGCTTATAAGCCTTTAAGCAGAGAAGTAATATCTGAAGACGTTAACATTGGTTCAATGAAAGAACCTAGAATAGTGAAAGTAGACATGGCCTTACCTGCTAAAAAAATTGGATATATCAGTTTCTTAAAATAGAACAAAGAACATTTTGCTTGGACTTATGAAGACCTTAAAACTTTCAAAAAAGATGTAATGACACACATAATACCCCTGAAAGAAGATTCTAAACCATTTAGACAAAAACAAAGGAAGTACAATCCAACTCTGCACCCAATAATGCAAAAGAAAGTACAAAAAATATTGGATTTCAAAATAATTAGAAAGGTAAGATTTTCTTCCTGGATATCCAATTTAGTACCAATCAAAAAAAAGAATGGGGATATTAGACTCTGTGTAGATTTTAGAAATTTAAAAAAGAGTTCTTTAAAAAATAATTACCCATTACCCAACATGGAACAATTATTGCAAGTAGTAGTTGGCTCAACTAGATTGTCTATGTTAGATGAATTTTTAGGGTATAATCAAATTCAGATAAATCCAGAAGATAGACATAAAACAACATTCACTATGCCTTGGGACACATTTGAATATTTAAGAATACCTTTTGGACTAATGAATGCAGGTGCTACTTTTCAGAGGGCAATGGATTTTACCTTCAAAGGATTAATGTTCAAATTTGTAGTTGTATACCTGGATGATATCACAATATTTTCTAAAAATCTAGGAGATCATATAGAACATTTGACTATAGTTTTTTCTCGGTTTAAGGAATTTATAATTTATTTAAATCCCAAGAAATACATATTTGGGACTACACAAGGAAAGTTGTTAGGTCATATAGTTTTAGAAAAAGGAATAAAAATTGAACCAGAAAGAATTGAAGCCATTTAAAAAATTCCCCCTCCCAAAAATTTGAAAGGTGTCAGATCATTCTTTGGCAAGATAAATTTTATTAGAATATTTGTTCCAAATTTTGTAAAGATGACCAAACCCATAAATGATATGGTTAAGAAAACTGGAGAAATAAAATGGACAGTAGAGAATATGGAAGCATTTAACAAGATCAAAGAATCCATATCAACCACTCTAGCCCTAAGCTGCTCTGATTATGCAAAATATTTTAATATCTATACTTATGCATCTGAACACTCCATAGCTACAGTTATTTCACAAAAAGATTATGAGAATAATGAAAGGCCAATAGCCTTCATGAGTTCAGGTATGAAAGGAGCACATCTTAAATACACCTTACTGAAAAAGCATGCTTATGTAGTCATCCAATATTTAGAACACTTCAAAGGTATATTTGGCTCAAATAAGATTTACTACTGTATCCCTTTTATTACAATAAAATATATTTTTTCTCAATCAGAGCCATTAGGAAGACTATCAAGATGGATGGTAAAGCTTCTGCAATATGATGTTGAATTCAAAATAGTTAAAACTATTAAAGGGTAAAGTTTGGCTAAACTGTTGGCTAAAAAAGAAGAAGAAGGATTTGAAAATGTTCTCACAATAGATGAGGCATATGATTTCAGAAGAATCAATAATACTGAATGCAAATGGTATGAGGAATTTTTGTCATACTTACAAGCCCTGTCATTCCCTAAAGATATGCCAACAAACAGAATGAGGTCAGTCAAGCTTCAAGCCCATAAATATTATATGCAGGATGGTGTGCTCTACTGGAAACACCATGATGGAGTATTATTATTCTGTTTATATGAAAGTGAAATTCAAAAAATAATCAATGAATTTCATGATGGTTTTTATCGAGGACATTTTTCTCCAAGAGCTACAACTAATAAAATTATGAGAGCAGGATATTATTGGCATTCTATTTTTAAATATGTATATAAATATGTTAGGAACTATCATAACTGCTAGGTTTTTGTAGGAAAGAAGCAGCTGGAAGCCATGCCCCTCAATCCAGTAATCATTGAATCACCATTCATCCAATGGGGTATTGACCTAATTGGAGATATCAAACCTAATTCATCTGGCCAACACAAGTGGATCATAACTAAAATAGATTAATTTACAAAGTGGGTAGAAGTTGCACCCCTGAGAACATACACTACTGCCACTATCATCAAGTTCTTGGAAGAAACTATTTTGACTAGGTTTGGAGTTCCTCAAAAACTAGTTACAGATAATGCATAGTATTTTTTTTTCATATGAAATGGTAGAGTTTTGTGCTAAATATGGAATTGAACTATCCCATTATGTAAATTATTACCCCCAAGGAAATGGCCTACCTGAGACATAAAATAAGAATGTAATAACTAGAATAAAAATGTCATTAGGTAAGAACAAAAGAGGGTGGGACAGTGAACTTAAATTTTCTCTATGGGATGATAGGCTGTCTGTAAAAAGAAACATAGGAAAAACCCCCTATGAGATGGTTTATGGAGAAAAAGCCTTATTACCTTCAAGAATAGAAAATTTGGCACTTTCCCTCTTATTACAAGACCATGAAGACCCCAATACCATATAGATAAGGCTTGGACAAATTGTCCTGCTAGAAGAGCAAAGAAGAGAGACCCTTAATAGAATGATGAAACAAACCCTAAAAACTATAAAATTATTTAATAAGAAATCCAAGGGCACTCCTTTTATCAGGGAGATATAGTCATCTATTGGGATTCTAAAAATTATAAGCATGGTGAAAAGGGTAAATTTTAACCTAAATCGATTGGTCCATATCAAATAGCCCATGTTATAGGGCAAAATACGTACAAATTACAGACCTTGCAGGGAGAAATAATGGCTATCCCTGTTAATGGCCAACACCTCAAAATGTACAACCCCTATTGAAGGTAAATAAAATAAATAAATAAATAAATAAATAAATAAATAAATAAATAAATAAATAAAAAAAGAGAAAAAGTAAGTGGAAAAACAAAAACCCCAAAAATAGAGTGATGTATTTTGTTATTTTTTTGTACTAGATAAGCTTTCCTTTTGTTGTTAGCATAATTATGAGTTGTTATACACATGATATTCTTAGTTTTATGAGTATGCATTACTGTTGATTCCACAAAAAATTATAAGGACAAAAGAGATTTATTTTAGACTCTAATGAGATTTAAAATATTTCAAATATGAGTGTTTATGCAGTGGTTATCTGATATGAGATAAAACAAAATGAAAATAGAGCTAATTGAAACATCATGTCAAAGCCTCACATTACAAATGATACTTAAAATGACTTCAAAGGTCCAAAGAACCAAGTTATCTTTGAGAGGGTGGTTAAGCTAAAAATCATTACACTCATCCTTTTAGCTGAAAACTAATCCTCAACTCAAGCATACTCTTTGCACAATTTTATTATATCAAATACTTCTCAAACGAGAAAAAAAAATTACAATAAAATAAAATTGATTCACTACCTGAGATATCTTGGAAAACCTCTATCGAGGCTATAAATACCTGACTGGTAGTAGGGTAAAACCAGATGGGATTAGAAGCAACTCCACCGAGGCTATAGACGCTTGACTGGTAGTGGAGCCCTAGAGAATGGTGAAAATTTTTAAGAGTGAAATCACATATTAGGCTTAACTATTTTTCTCATATATGGTAAAGTTCTGAAAGACTTAGAAATCAAAATGAATACACAAACACACACATGGGCTTAAACATGATGGACCAAAAGGTTTTTGACAAATTTTGTGTAATCATATCTCATAACTTAGCTAGAACAAACATTACAATATATCTCAAAATCTAATATGTTTCTAAAATTTTGGCCCTACTTTTCCAGAAAGTGAATAAAAGGAAATTACAAATTTTCAATACTCTCTGAATCTGATATCCTATCACTTGTATAGTTTTTTAGTTTTAAAAATTGTAACATTTTGTTGTTTTTAAGTTTTTTTATCATCCTTGATGATTTGAATTTTTGTCTAATTTTTGCAAATAAAACCAGGAGATTCTATGGTTCTCAAGTGCCTCATGTTTTTAACACATTATCCTAGATAGAGCCTATGTTGGAGCCAAATTTTACTCAAACTTTGAAACACCTAAATTTAAAGTTTTGGTTTCATCAAAATAAGCAAGCATAGCTAGTCACTTTGCATCTTATTAGAGAAGTTGGTTTTCCATGAGTTTAATCTTAAACATTGTTGTCATGTGCACCTTTGAAGAATTGATATATCTTAGGGTTGCCAAAGTTAGTCCCTTTAAATGAAATTCGACCATTGAAATACAAGGTTTAGTCTTCCAAATAAATAAAGTCTCCCTTGGACTTAAATCAAATGATGAATCTCTAAATCCTAAGGTATTCAAAAGTAAAGAGAAAAATTAATCGAATACCTTGGTCTAAAGCCCGAAAAGCATAAGTAATGTAAAAAAATTTCTAAGGCTTAAGGGTATGCACCCCCTTTCATTAAAATTCAAGCATATTTGAGTTAAATCTAAGGTTGCGCCCAAATCCTCCCAAATCGGATGGATGCACATTAATAAAGTAATCAACGAATAATTGATCTGGTCAAATGTTCATGGAAAATGTCTAAACCTAAGGTTTACATTTGTTTAATTCATGTGCCCCTTAACCATGCAGATCTAACAATAACGTTCCACCGAGGTCTAAATCCGACGACAACGCTCCTAGTGATGAGGTTAAATTATAAATACCATGAATAGCCTAAATGTAAAAGTGGAGATTTGGATTAAATGATGTTCTACTTTGTGAAATCTAATGGTAGCACTTAAGCGAGATGTAAATCCAACGAATGCACTTGATTTGATTAAACCCCCCTTTAAAATACTATGGTAAAAAACATTAATGTTATGCATCCCCATGCGTTAAACATCAAGCTAATTGGAAAAATTTGACTATAGCGCTCGATCCAGATCTAATTCGACAAGGGTGCTCTCATAAAAGATGCATCAAAAAGGTAAAAGACCCCATGAGGTTAATTAAATCTATTAAATAAGATTAGTGAGGATCTAACACATCGGATAATTTCCCCCTTTTTGGCTTAATCGAAGTTTAAAACCATAACCCCTTGGTAACTAACCCCATAGGTTGATCAAAATAAATGGCCGTGCCAACAACAATTGAGATTCGACAGTCGCACTGAAATCAAAACCTAAAAAATGAAATGGTATGATATCGGGAAAACAAAGGTAAAGCTAAGATTAATTATGCATTTAGTGAGGGTATAATACATTGCTAATTACCCCCTTTTGGTTTAACCAATATTAATCAAATATAATGATGCACCCTTTTCGGCTATTGAGTATGCAGGTTATAGGAAATATGACGGTTGTGCTCTATTGAAGATAAAATCAGACGGATGCGCCCAAATGCAATAAAGCACCCCGATGAAGGATCAAAGGAATCAAACGATGACGCTTGATCGAACATTTAATCTGATGATGCACATTATTAAAACTGATCAAAGGTTAACTCACAAGGTTTTCGGTAAAGTAATTGATTAAAAGCATTATCAAGGCTAAGAAAATCCCTTAATCAAGTTTTATAAGGATAATATGTAGATAATATTCCCCTTCCATTTTACTAAACCTTGTGCATATGCGAGGAATCTAACAATCATGCCCCCATCATGGTATGATCTAACGATGAGCACATAGAGAGATGATCCGATTATATGAATGGTTGTATTTAATAAAATATTATTAAGGTTTTTTATCACTAGATTAACCAGGATAAATGGGTTACATTATTTTAACGCATTATATTAACTTCAGGTCTAAGCATCACTAACTAGGAGTTTTCAACCTTATAAACATGATTAATCTGATTAACATGGCACATGTTTATATAAAGTAGTAGACTATCGATCATGCATATTCTTAGACATCAACAGTTGCGTTAAACCCCTTAGGGATCTGACGGTAGCGCACAAATCAAAGATTTAAGTAATGAATCGATCATGAAAATCCAACGATAGTGCTCCATTGAGGATAAATGATCCAACAATAGTGCATGTTTCAAAGGTAAATCAAAGGGTAAGCTTAAGCCGATATTTGATTAATTAAATTTTAAATCACATTTAACAAAGGCCATAACATATTATTAATCATCCCTTTTATTTTAATTAGTCAAATAAGGTTCGACGCATGTTTCTTTCAGCTATATAACCTGCAGGATATAAAATATCCAATGTCACAATAGAATAGAGGAGGATCCAACGATAATGGATTGATCTAAGTCATGTAAAATAAATCAAGTAGAATGGGATATATATGGTCAACTAAATATCTGTACTCAGTTGAATGACTGATCTGACAATGAGCCACTGAATCATGTTCCAAAGAGAAGATTCAATAGCCTACACTCCCTGGAAAAGGGTGACCACTCCAAAAAATACCTGAAATCAATATTGAGGTAAAAAGAAAGGAAGCGACTCATCCGCAAAAAGGTATGCCAAGGGATGATATGAATATCAACAACTGAGATGAAGCCGAATAATTAGTACACACTAATAATGTGAGTCCAGATAATACTCAAGGAAGGAAATATTTGAACAATCAGAATAAATCCTATAGACAGTACACAGAAAGGAACAATGTTGACTGAGCAAAAGATAAATCCTAATGCTCAAGCATGTAATCATGCCATACAGATTCACTGGAAATAATAACCTACTACGTGAAAGATTAAAATAATATTACTTAAAAGCTTGTGCTTGAAACTCTTATCTTATAAATAAGGGCACTAACAGGGAGAAAAAAGGCATAAATAAGAAAAACAATGGAGTACAAGGAGTATAAACATATTCGTTTGTTTTTCTGCAAATGCTCAAGATGAAGAAAGCACATGAAGAATAAGCATGGTTTTGACTTGCATAAAGTTATTCAGTCCACGCTTCGACGAAATATAGTTACAAGGGACACACTTCGATGAAATATAGCTATGGTAGCAGCTTATAGATGCTTCCAGATCTTGTTTTCCATTCTCGCCTTCCTCCTACTTATCACTACCTCCCTCTTTTCATGCATTCTTCCTTAACCATCCTGACATTTTTTCCAATATTATGCCATCTCACCTCATCCATCATGTGAAGCCATCACCTTTCCTCCCTTATCCCTTCACTATATCGCATGATCAGTACCATTCTGTCCAACTGCCATTAACACGCCACCCCTTGTCTTCACTATTACGTCGGGTCCCCCTTCGCCCTTTGTCTAAATTTCATGATAACAACCTAGTCGATCCTTAACAGTAGACTATAGTGACCAGGCCAAGCAGAACAAAAATAAAAAAAATAATAATGAATCCTTAGTTTCTAGGGCCAACGAGAGAACAAAATGACCAAATTATTCAACGAAAGATCTCCATTTAGCCCAAAAGCAGACCATAATGATCAGTTTAGAGCCACACCTGCTGGATAACATACAAAATAGATCCAATCAGATGCTGACAAGTGTAAGGCCAGAACCAATTCAAAAATAACAGAATAAAATCCAGTAGTTATAAGAGGAAGCAAACAGGTTTAGATTCATCATCAAGCAATTAGGGAATAGCATTTTTTCTAAGAGGTATACTTGAGTGCCCTTAAGAGTTGTGTTGTTGTATCTTCATTTTGTGTCTATTTTTCTCATTCATTCTTATTTCTTCCCTTTATCGTGCAAGATTTTTGATAGAAAAGTACTCAAGAAGCTGAGATTATTTTCTGTCGTATTGAGCTTAAGATTTAGAGACTCTACTGTTACTAGATTGGAACAAGGAGAGTAGGAGATACCTGTTACATTATTTGAACAAAGTCTTCTTTATTGTATTGATGTATTTTTTTGAGAAAAACAGAGTTAAAAGGCATCCTGCCCACTCTGCATGTAATATTTTATGAAATCATTAAAATTATGAGTTTCATTCCTGTTATATCTTTGTCTCGATACTATGTGTCACTATATAATGGATTACATTATTTGAATGCATTATATATGTTTTTTTCATTGGTCAACTTTTAGTTTTATTACGATATTAGAATAAGTCTAAGAGCGCCAATTTTATTTTTTTGCTTCTCTCTATTCATGTCCAAATTATTGTTAAATTGCTATAACAACCTAATGAATCTAGGCACTGGTCTACATAAGGCATCACAAATGGTTATTTTCTTACTTGATAATTTTAATACATATAGTGTTACATTAATGTGGAGCATGTAATTAACGTTTTATCATAGAATTATCGTTGGGGTTTCCTTACCCATTTTGTAGTTTTCCTTTAGCAATAGTCATGTTTATCAGAAGTAAGAGGTAGGTTGACTAGAGCCTGTAATAGCTCGTTGATTTCAAACAGATTTTTGTAGAGTGACAATTGAATCCTATGGATGCAAGAATCAATTCCAAAAAGAACATCCCATATTTTTTTAGATCCAAACTCTTCATGAGTACCAGACTAAATATAAATTTATTGAGAGAGAAGTATTTACAGTGATAAAATAATTGAATAATTTTAGGTAATACTTGGCTCAAAGTAAAACTATGGTTTATGTGGTACACCTAGATGTCAAAAGCTTCATCTTACAAGGAGAACTAGGGGATAAAAGAGCTGGTTGGATTACCAAGATCTAGAAATATGTTGAGGAGATACATCCTACTAAGTTGATCATAAATAGAGCTTTATGTTAGAGATAAACAATAAAAACTACTTCAAATCAGATAGCAGCTTGCTGACCATCAACACCAGTACAGAAGGAGGACAAATCTGCAAATATTTCAAATTGGATTGATCAGATGACAAGTTAATTCTAGAAAAGTGTGTGCTCTCAAGATCTTAATCCTTCACAAAGAAGAAGATATAGGCTTCAATTCTTAAAATTCGTTATATTGCTAGAAGGGTTATATAGGAAGAATATTGATGGAGTTCTGTTAAGATACTTGAAGGACAATCAAAATCAAGAGGTCATTGAGAAATTCCATGAAGGGTTTTCAGGGGGACACTTCTCAGGAAAGGTCATTGCTATATAAATAATAAGGGTAGTATATTACTGGCCCATTATTTTTGCTAATACCTTCAAGGTCACAAGAGCATGTGACGAGTACCAAAGTTATGAAGGGAGAAACAAGAAAACTTTATTTTACCTCAGGCCAATCCAAGTTGAAGAACCTTTTCAACAGTGGGGGTTATATTTCATTGGAGTTATTGATCCTAACTCTTCAGAAGGTCATAGGTATATCTTTAAGGAAAGGAAGTTAGATAGCTGTTGTTGTAAGTAAACTCAACCAAGAAAATATAGTCAATCCATTTACTTTGTTGATTCATGCAATACATCCTTAACATATCCTCGAGAACCTGGTTGACTCTTTCAGTTTGCCCATCAATTTTAGGGTGATAGGTAGTGCTAACATTGAGTTTTGTTCCCCAATCCTGATGTAAGGCTTACCAAAATTTTGATGTGAACATGGAATCTCTGTAAGATATAATTAATTTTGATAAACCATGTAAGCATACCACTTATTTGGTAAATTTTTTATCAACAGAAGGTGCATCATGTTGTATATCACCCGATATAAAATGATCTACCTTAGTCAATTTGTCAACCACAACCAATATAGCATCATGTTTGAACCTATTTTTTGAAATATTGAATATGAAATCCATAGATATAATTTACCATTTTTGTGTAGGGATTTCATAAGGATATAGTCGACCTGCCAGGTGTAGATGTTCGACTTTAAATTTTTAGCATTCTAGGCACCTAGCAATGAATTTCATTATATCTTTCTTCATACCTCACCAATAGTACTCTAAATTCTCTCACATTTTCACCCCTCCTGAGTGTGCGGAGTATAGAGCATAATGGGATTCTTGAAGAATTATTTTTCTCAGCTCCTCATTATCTGGAGTGACTACTCAATCCCTAAAATATAGCATATCATCTTTAATTTTGAAATTTTTATCTTTACCAAATCCTTTATCGATCTATACCTAATGGTAAATATAAAATTCATCTATTTTTTGTAAATATTTGATCTGACTACTTAGTCCAAACTGGCACCAAATCATAGCAGTTATATGCTTTCTTATACTTAAGGCATCTGCTAACTTATTTTCTTTACCCTTAATATACTAAATCCCAAAATCATGTTCAGCAAGAAATTCCATCCACTATCATTGCCTAGCATTTATGAGGGATTGAGTAAAAATATACCAAAGACTTTGATGATTAGTTTTAATCTCAAAGGGATTCCCAAGAAAATAATACCTATAGATTTTAAGCGTATATACCACGACAACTAACTCCCAATCATGAGTTGCATAATTTACTTTATGCTTTTTAAGTTTTCTAGACTCATAAGAAATAACCAATTCTCCTCACATTAAAATTCCTCCTAATCCTTCTATAGAAGCATTTTTACAGACTGTGAATAACTTAACTGGATCAGGTATTTTAAGAATTGGTGCTGAAGTTAACTTCTCTTTAAGTGTCCTAAATGCTTCTTCACATTAGACAATCCATTTAAAGGCCTTTCCTTTTCTCTAAATATTAGTGATAGGATGAGCGATTTTCAATAACCCTTTTACAAATCATTTGTAATATCCAACCATACCCATAATATTTATTACTTTAGTTACATTAGTTGGTGTGGGCCAATTTATTATGATTTCAATATTTTTAGGATCCACCACAAATCCCTCAACATAAATTACATGTCCTAGGTACTGAACTTGAGAAGTGTAAAATTCACAATTGGACAATTTTCCATATAGTTGATTTTGTATGAGAAATTATAGTACAATCCTCATGTGTTGACCATATTCTTCTTTAATTTTAGAAGATATTAGTATATCATCAAGAAATTTATAAACAAACCGATCTAACTGCTCTTTGAACACACTATTCATTAAGTTCATGAATGTTGCAGGAGCATTTATTAGGCCAAAAGGTAGCACATTAAACTCATAGTGTCCATATCTAGTTCTGAACACAGTTTTATGAGTGTATTCTTCTTTTATTCTTAATTGGTGATACCCTAACCTAAGGTCTATTTTGGAAAATATTGTAGCTCCTTTCAGTTGATTAAAGAGGTCGTTAATACTTGGAAGTGAAAATTTGTTCTTAACTATCATTTTGTTAAGCATTCTATAGTCAATTGTAACAACCCTTCAGAATTTAGTTTTTGTTCTGCCCATTTTATTTGCAAGAACGAGATACTGCTAAGCCTTTTGTGTATGCAGGTACAAGTGTCTACGATGACAGAAGCAATTTCAAAGGAATGGATGTACTCTTCATTTGATAGTCAGTGGTAGGTAAGTCAAAGTAAATGATGAGCGATGAAGTATTCACTTAAAATTGGAATCATAGAATTCTTAAAAGCAATGCATCCACCAACGACACATATAGTTGCATTTCTTAGGATTTTGTGTATAAATCTCTCTAGAACTTTTAATAAATAACAAATATAAATTAAAAATAAAATAAAAATAATAGTATTACATACAACAAATATATACAATAACAATAAAATAAAAGTAGCAATAATAATGTCAACATAATTAAGAGTAAACAAATAAGTAATAATATTATAAGTAATGCTATTGCTTTAGTGATACAATATTAATGTTAAAGCAATCTCGATGTGACATACTAGTTAAATTAAAGGGCAAAATATGTAGTGATGACTCAGACACCACATGGTGAATGGTGGAGTGAAAAATTTACACATGTTTAATAGATGCTAATCAAGGAATTAGCCTTCTCTTCTATAAAGGTTAAATGAGAAAAGATAAGGAATATCATCGAAATAACATGTTTGATAATCTGGAGGAAAGCAAGAGAGCATCCGAGCATCGATGGATTTGTACAACCTTCAATAAGGTTGGTGCTCTAAAGAAGTATCCTTTGATTAATTTTAGTTTGGAGAGATGGTTGGAATACTGTAATGATATTCTGATTAATTTGTAGGAAAACAAATTTCAATATGTTGAACTAAGGAAAATTTTGATTGTGTGTGACTTTAAGAAATGGTTAATATGCTTTCTAAGTAATATTATGTGAATACAAAATTGCTTAGAACTATGTATGAGTCCATGTATGCATTTAGGGTTAACTGCATCTCATATCTTAGAAATCCGTTCTGACCTTTGTAAACCACTGACTGTCGCTGTAATTAGATTTCGGTGAAAGAGCAGAGATGATTTGCTATGATTTTTTAGTGGCGAATAAATGATTAGTTGATATTTGTATGGGAAACCAAACTAATAAAAAATAGCTTCCATTGAAATAAAATTTAAATGTAAGTTCCATGAGTAGTAGTCCCAAATTTTACAGAAAGATTAATAAAGAAGACTAGCCAATGAGTTTGAAGAAAAAAAACAATTATTATTTCTTTGTGATAACAAATACTATCTTTAGCAATTGGTGAAATGGCCTAGTTATTTAATTGAATTGAAGTGTAATATAGCAAACTTATTTGATGGTCTCTCTACTGTGTCATATCTGAAAAATATAAAAATTATCAAGCTAAATAAAATATGTAAGTAAAAATTTATATTAAATATGTTGCATGAAAGAAGTCTACAAGACATGAGTCTATGGCATTGTTTTTTTTATTCCTCACATGTCTTCAACTGTGTTTCATACTTTTGAAAGTGTTAATTTTTTTTTTTTAAATACATACATTGCTGAGAGTTAGAAAGGCCATTTTAGAAAACTCTAAAAGAGTGAGTGCAATTTAGGTATAGAGTAGGTTGTCTTTGGAAATCACCTTGTCTTTATGTAGGTTTTTACTTAAAAAAAAACTTCGAAAAAATGCAACTTTAATATTGGCAATAGACTAGGTAAATAGTAGTTTACAGTCTAGTTAGACCACTGTTTAAGAATAGTAATAATAAAAGTGGTTAATTTAAAAGGAAATTTAAAAATATACCCTAATATAGCATAGATAAATTCATATAAGATATAAGCATCCATGGCTAGTAGATGAGAATGAAATTGGTTAGGTATGATGTCTTTTTCAAGCTTGTATACAGGAAATAAGTACAAATGTAATTGAACCAAAATCATCTAGTTTTGCAATCTGAAATAATTATAAATTCACAACGAAATAGCATGGTAAAATCTTCCCTTTTTATATTATGAAACGTTTGATAAACGATTCTAAACCGATTGGTGATTACTAAGGGATTAGTATATAATAGTTCGTGTGTAATATAACCAAGGTTTTCAGGTGTCTTTTTAAAACTCAACTGAGACACATCTTGTAAGTTTTAGGAATCCGTGAACAAATGGCCAGTTGAAAGTTCATAAGGCATTAAGAAAAGAAACAAAGAAATTTTTCCTTACTACATTGTAAGACTGCTTTGTATTATGTGGTATTTTTTTTTTAATTATGTTTCAGAGCTGCGTAGTAAGACTGCTTGGTATTATGTGGTCATTTTAATTTATGTTTCGGATTTGCGTAGTAATTTTAAGTTATGTTTTCGGTATATATGCAGACCAAATGTTTCAATAGGTTATAGTTTGTTATTAAATCAATTTATTTGTAAGCCTTCTTAGAAGAAATATTATGGAAATACAAAGATGTATATTATTAAATAAGGATTTTCTTTTATATATTGTATAATGAAAATTATAGCTTCTCATAGGTTTTTGACTATAGGAAAACTATGTTGAAAATTATAGTTCCTTGTAAGCTTTTGACTATAGGATAATAAGTCCTATACTATGTTTCTTCTAAACTATAGAATAAACCATGTTATACATTTAGAAAACCATGCTAACATATGATGAACAAAATAATCATACAGTAGATCAGACAATCTACTTAAGATGATTGGCAAAACAACCAGATAAAAGATTGCGGTCAGGCAATCATGTAAAAGCTTATGGGTAGACAAAGCCTCTTATCAAGGATGGCCATACTCCTAACAAAAAAAGGTTAGGACGGGAGGTAAAGGAAAATTGATATGGGCATTTTTACTAGGCAACCCTACTAGTATAAAGAGGTGGTCTTTGTGTCTGGATTTGGCAGGGTTATGCCACCAGCATAATGAAATGGGACGTTATTCTAATAAAAAGGTTAAAGCCATCGGGTATTTACCAGGGTTGTGGTAAACCTTAGACAAACTCTTGTATAGCTCTGGCATGCATACACTAACATATCATGAAGAAATGTGGGGAAATATGTGTTCAACCTCTAGGTGATATGGGCCCTAGAGGTAAACCCCTGCCTAAACTTGGTATTCCAAATTTAGAAACAGAAGTTCATTCAAGGAAAACTACATTGAGAACTGGTCATTCTCGATCTCATGAATATTTTGACTACAACAAAATGGCACTCATGAAGATTTGACATGCTTGTACTAGTTTTAAATACAAGATATGGTTGAAAATTTTCTCTGAGCCAATACAACCAAGTGGGTAGATTTGGGTTGTTACATCAATGCACAACCTCAATGATCCATCCTTTTTCTTTACAAAAAGAACCGGTGCACCCCATGGAGATACACTAGGTTTAATATGTCATTTTTCAAGAAAATCTTACAATTGAGTCTTCAGTTCTTGCAATTCTATGGGAGTCATTCTATTGGGGGAATGTGTAATTGGTGCATCTCCTAGTAATAATCCTATTGAGAATTCAAATTCTCTTCGAGGTGGCAAACCCGATAAATATTCTATAAATACATCCCTTAATTTATTTAATTCTGGATATTGTTGGAACAAACCCGACTCAGATTCAATTTATTTATTTTTATTAAATTTAACAACATATATCTAACTTCCTTTCCTTTCATTACTCTTTTTTCACTCTTTTACAAACTCCTGGCTTGTTTCTCAGATTGACTACTAGTGCATATTTTCGAAAAGCTCTCAAAAAGAGCTACAATGATGTAGGGCGACATAATACTAACTGTAGTGTGTTTTAACATTTTTCGGATTTCTGGTCCATTTTTCTGAATTTTATTTTTATTTTTCTAACCCTTCCTTTTGCAATTTTCTTTTAAAATTCGGCGACTAAAATAAAAAAATAAAAATAAAAATTTCATAAAAAAAAAGCATGGGTGTGAAGAATGAGCATAAATATTTCATCCAAAACAATTTTAATCTCATTCTGAAGTCATTTCGAATCTATAAAAATTATTTAAAGTTGCTATTTTATAAGAATTTTTATAATTTCGAAATTTCACATTTTTTTAATATTTTGAAGGTAAATCGATTTTCAAGCTTTACATTTGCATTAAACGAACTTCCCTTTATGAAAATTACAATTTCATTAAAATGGGGTAGTTCATACGACATTCCATTGGCCATCATTTTGAATTTTGGGGGTAAAACTTCCTGGGGTCAACTCCTCGCTCGTTGCTTGGATTGACTATTAGTGCATATTTTTATAAAGCTCTCGAAAAGAGCTAAAAAAGTGTAGGACGACATCATACTAACTGTAGTGTGTTTTAATATTTTTCAAAATATATATTTTTTATTTTTCTAACCCTTCATTTTGCAGATTTTTTTTAAACTTCGACGACTAAAATAAAAAAAATTAAAATTTCATAAATAAATGCATGGGTGTGAAGAATGAGCTTCAATATTTCATCCAAAACAATTTTGATCTCATTTTGAAGTCATTTTGAATTTATAAAAAAAATTTAAAGTTGTTTTATAAGGATTTTTATAATTTCAAAATTTCACATTTTTTTCATATTTTGAAGGTAAATTCATTTTCAGGCTTTGCATTTGCATTCACAGACAATAAATTAACTTCCCTTTATACAAATTACAATTTCATTAAAAATGGGTAGTTCATACAACATTCCATTGGCCATCATTTTGAATTTTGGGGGCAAAAATTCTCGGGTCACTCCTCGCTCGTTGCTCGGATTGACTATTAGTGTATATTTTCGAAAAGATCTCGAAAAGAGCTACAAAAATGTAGGGCGATATCATACTGACTATAGTGTGTTTTAATATTTTTGGCTTTCTGGTCCATTTCTTAGAATTTTATTTTTATTTTTTTAACCCTTCCTTTTGTAATTTTTTTTTAAAACTTGACAACTAAAATAAAAATTAAAATTTTATAAATAATTTCATGGGTGTGAAGAATGAGCTTCAATTTTTCATCCAAAATAATTTTTATCTCATTCTGAAGTCATTTCGAATTTATAAAAAATATTTAAAGTTGTTGTTTTATAAGGATTTTAATAATTTCGAGATTTCATATTTTTTTCATATTTTGAAGGTAAATCAATTTTCAGGCTTTGCATTTGTATTCATAGACAATAAATAAACTTCCCTTTATAAAAATTATAATTTTATTAAATGGGGTAGTTCATACGACATTCCATTGGCCATCATTTTTAATTTTAGGGGTAAAACTTCCTTGGGTCATAACTCCTCGCTCATTGCTCGGATTGACTATTAGTGCATATTTTTGGAAAGCTCTTGAAAAGAGCTATAACTATGTCGGGCAACATCATATTGACTGTAGTGTGTTTTAACATTTTGGGCTTTTATGTCTATTTTTCATAATTTAATTTTAATTTTTCTAACCCTTCCTTTTGTAATTTTTTTTAAAACTTCGACGACTAAAACTAAAATAAAAAATTAAAATTTCATAAATAAATGCATGGGTGTGAATATTGAGCTTCAATATTTCATCCGAAACAATTTTAATCTCATTCTAAAGTCATTTAAAATTTATAAAAATTATTTAAAGTTGTTTTATAAGGATTTTTATAATTTTGGAATTTCACATTTTTTTTCATATTTTGAAGGTAAATCGATTTTCAGGTTTTGCATTTGCAAACAATAAATGAACTTCATTTTATAAAAATTACAATTTCATTAAAGGGGGGTAGTTCATACGACATTTCATTGGCCATCATTTTGAATTTTGAGGGTAAAACTTCCCAGGGTCATAACTTCTCGCTTATTGCTTGGATTGACTATTAGTGCATATTTTCTTAAAGCTCTCGAAGATAGCTACAACAATGTAGGACGAAACCATACTAATTGTAATGTATTTGAATTTTTTTTAGCTTTCTGATCCATTTTTTCAAAATTTTATTTTTATTTTTGTAACCCTTTTTTTTGTAGATTTTTTTAAAACTTCGGCAACTAAAATAAAAACAAAAAAAATTAAAATTTCATAAATAAATGCATGGGTGTGAAGAATGAGCTTCAATATTTCATCCGAAATAATTTTGATCTCATTCTAAATTCATTACGAATTTATAAAAATTATTTAATATTGCTATTTTATAAAGATTTTTATAATTTTGGAATTTCACATTTTTTAATATTTTGAAGGCAAATCGATTTTTAAGCTTTGCATTTGAAATCATAAATAATAAATTAACTTTCCTTTATTAAAATTACAATTTTATTAAAGAGGTGGTTCATACGACATTCCATTGGCCATCTTTTTGAATTTTAGGGGTAAAACTTCCCTAGGTCATAATTCCTCACTCATTGCTTGGATTGACTATTAGTGCATATTTTTAGAAAGCTCTCAAAAAGAGCTATAACTACGTAGGGCAGCATCATACTGACTGTAGTGTGTTTTAACATTTTAGGCTTTCAAGTTTATTTTTCATTCTTTTAAATAAGTGCATGGGTGTAAATAATGAGCTTCAATATTTTATCTAAAATAATTTTCATTTCATTTTGAAGTCATTTTGAATTTATAAAAATTATTTAAAGTTATTGTTTTATAAGGATTTTTATAATTTTGGAATTTCACATTTTTTCATATTTTGAAGGTAAATCGATTTTCAGGCTTTGCATTTGTATTCGTAGACAATAAATGAACTTCCTTTTATGAAAATTACAATTTCATTAAAAGGGGGTAGTTCATACGATATTCCATTGGTCATCATTTTGAATATTGGGGGTAAAATTTCTCGGGGTTGTAACTTCTCACTCGTTGCTTGGATTGACTATTAGTGCATATTTTCGAAAAGCTCTCTAAGAGAGCTACAATGGTGTAGGGCGACATCATACTAATTATAGTGTGTTTTAACATTTTTGGATTTATGGTCCATTTTTTCAAAATTTTATTTTATTTTTCTAACCCTTTCTTTTGTAGATTTTTTTTTAAACGTCGACGACTAGAATAAAAGTAAAAAAAAAAATTAAAATTTCATAAATAAATTCATGGGTGTGAAAAATGAGCTTCGATATTTCATATAAAATAATTTTGATCTCATTTTGAAGTCATTTTGAATTTATAAAAATTATATAAAGTTGTTTTATAAAGATTTTTATAATTTTGAAATTTCACATTTTTTTAATATTTTGAAGGTAAATAGATTTTCAGGCTTTGCATTTGCATTCACAAACAATAAATGAACTTCCCTTTATGAAAATTGCAATTTCATTATAGGGGGGTAGTTCATATGATATTCCATTGGCCATCATTTTGAATTTTGGGGGTAAAACTTTTCGCGGTCATAACTCCTCGCTCGTTGCTCGGATTGACTATTAGTGTATCTTTTGAAAGCTCTCGAAAAGAGCTACAATATTGAAGGCAACATCATACTTATTGTAGTGTGTTTTAAAATTTTTAACTCTCTGGTTCGTATTTTCATAATTTTAATTTTATTTTTCTTTTCTTTTGCAGATTTTTTTAAACTTCGGTGACTGGAATAAAAATAAAAAAATTATAATTTCATAAATAAATGTATGGGTGTGAAGAATGAGCTTCAATATTTCATCCAAAATAATTTTTATCTCATTTTGAAGTCATTTCAAATTTATAAAAATTATTTAAAGTTGTTTTATAAGGATTTTTATAATTTCAAAATTTCACATTTTTTTCATATTTTGAAGGTAAATCAATTTTCAGGCTTTGCATTTGTATTCATAGACAATAAATGAACTTCCCTTTATAAAAATTATAATATTATTAAAGGGATGTAGTTCATAAGATATTTCATTGGCCATCATTTTGAATTTTGGGGGTAAAATTTCCTAGGGTCATAACTCCTCGCTTGTTGCTCGGATTGACTTTTAGTGCACATTTTTTGAAAGCTCTCGAAAAGAGATACAACAACGTAGGGCCATATCATACTGACTATAGAGTGTTTTAAAGTTTTTGGCTTTCTAGTCCATTTTTTAGAATTTTATTTTTATTTTTCTAATCCTTCCTTTTGCATATTTTTTTAAAACTTCAATGACTAGAATAAAAATAAAAAATTAAAATTTCATAAATAAATGCATGGGTGTGAATAATGAGTTTCAATATTTCATCCAAAATAATTTTGATCTCATTCTGAAGTCATATCGAATCTATAAAAATTATTTAAATTTTTTGTTTATAAGAATTTTTATAATTTCAAAATTTCACATTTTTTTCATATCTTGAAGGTAAATCAATTTTCAGGCTTTGCATATTTGCATTCACAAAAAATAAATTACCTTCCCTTTATAAAAATTACAATTCCATTGGCCATCATTTTGAATTTTGGAGGTAAAACTTCTTGGGGTCATAACTCATCGCTCGTTGCTCGGAATGTCTGTTAGTGCATATTTTCGAAAATCTCTCAAAAAGAGCTACAACAACGTAGGGCGACATCATACTAAATGTAGTGTATTTTAACATTTTGGGCTTTCAGGTCCATTTTCCATAATTTTATTTTTATTTTTCTAACCCTTCATTTTGTAGATTTTTTGTAAACTTCAGTGACTAAAGTAAAAGTAAAAAAAATAAAAATTTCATAAAAAAATGCATGGGTGTGAAGAATGAGCTTCAAAATTTCATCTAAAATAATTTTGATCTCATTCTAAAGTTATTTCAAATTTATAAAAAAAATTTAAAGTTGTTGTTTAATAAGGATTTTTATAATTTTTAAATTTCACATTTTGTCATATTTTGAAGAC
Organism: Wollemia nobilis; assembly: GCA_028583015.1. Lineage (NCBI taxonomy): Eukaryota > Viridiplantae > Streptophyta > Pinopsida > Araucariales > Araucariaceae > Wollemia > Wollemia nobilis. The sequence goes on from JAQPPZ010001241.1 coordinate 102,299, forward strand.
AAATCGATTTTCAGGCTTTGCATTTGCATTCACATATAATAAATGAACTTCTCTTTATGAAAATTACAATTTTATTAATGGGGGTAGTTCATATGACATTCCATTGAACATCATTTTTGAATTTTGGAGGTAAAATTTCTAGGGTCATAACTCCTCGCTCATTGCTTGGATTGACTATTAGTGCATATTTTCGAAAAGATATGAAAGAGAGCTACAATGGTGTATGGCGAAATCATACTGGCTATAGTGTGTTTTAACATTTTTCAGCTTTCTGGTCCATTTTTTAGAATTTTTTTTTAATTTTTTTTACATTGCGAGGACTAGAATAAAAAAATAAATAAAATTTCATAAATAAATGCATAGGTGTGAAGAATGAGCTTCAATATTTCATTCGAAATAATTTTAATTTCATTCTGAAGTAATTTCAAATTTATAAAAATTATTTAACGTTGTTGTTTTATAAAGAATTTTATAATTTTGGAATTTCATATTTTTTTCATATTTTGAAGGTAAATCAATTTTTAGGCTTTGAATTTGCATTCATAGATAACAAATAAAATTCTCTTTATAAAAATTACAATTTCATTAAAGGGGATAGTTCATACGACATTCCATTGGCCATCATTTTGAATTTTGGGGGCTAAACTTCTCAAGGTCATAACTTCTCGCTCATTGCTTGGATTGACAATTAGTGCATATTTTCGAAAATCTCTCTAAGAGGGTTACAATGGTGTAGAGCGACATCATACTACTATTAGTGCATATTTTCGAAAAGCTCTCTAAGAGAGTTACAATGGTGTAGAGCGACATCATACTAATTGTAGTGTTTTTTAACATTTTCAGCATTCTGGTCATTTTTTTTAGAATTTTATTTTTATTTTTCTAACCCTTCTTTTTGCATATTTTTTTAAAATTTGATGACTAGAATAAAAATAAAAAAATTAAAATTACATAAATAAATGCATGGGTGTGAAGAATGAACTTCAATATTTCATCCGAAATTATTTTGATCTCATTCTGAAGTCGTTTCAAATTTATAAAAATTATTTAAAGTTATTATTTTATAAAGATTTTTATAATTTCAAAATTTCACATTTTTTTCATATTTTGAAGGAAATCGATTTTTAGGCTTTGCATTTGCATTCAAAGATAATAAATGAAATTCCCTTTTGAAAATTACAATCTCATTAAAGGGGGGTAGTTTATACAACATTCCATTGGCCATCATTTTGAATTTTGGGGGCAAAACTTCCTGGGGTCATAAATCCTCGCTCGTTTCTCAGATTGGCTTTTAGTGCATATTTTCGAAAAGATCTTGAAAAGAGCTACAACAACATAAGGCGGAATCATACTTACTATAGTTTATTTTAACATTTTTGGCTTTCTGATCCATTTTTCATAATTTTATTTTTATTTTTCTAACCATTTTTTTTGCAGATTTTTTGTAAATTTGGTGACTAAAATAAAAATAAAAAAAATTAAATTTTGAAAATAAATGTATGGGTGTGAAGAATGAGCTTCAATATTTATAAAAATTATTTAAAGTTGCTATTTACAAGAATTTTTAGAATTTTGGAATTTTACATTTTTTCATATTTTGAAGGTAAATTGATTTTCAGGCTTTGCATTTGCATTCATAGACAATAAATGAACTTTCCTTTATGAAAAATATAGTTTTATTAAAGGGGGTAGTTCATACGACATTCCATTGGCCAACATTTTGAATTTTGGGAGAAAAAATTCCCTGTGTCATAATTCCTCGCTCATTGCTTGGATTGACTATTAGTGCATATTTTCAAAAAGCTCTCAAAAAGAGCTATAACAACATAGGGCAGAATCATACTGACTGTAGTGTATTTTAACATTTTAGGATTTCAGGTAAATTTTCCATAATTTTATTTTTATTTTTCTAACCCTTCATTTTGCAATTTTTTTAAAACTTCGACGACTAAAATAAAAATTAAAAAAAATAAAATTTCATAAATAAATGCATGGGTATGAAGAATGAGCTTTAATATTTCATATGAAATAATTTTTATCTCATTCTAAAGTCATTTCAAATTTATAAAAATGATTTAAAGTTGTTTTATAAAGATTTTTTATAATTTTAGAATTTCACATTTTTTTCAATTTTTTGAAGGCAAATCAATTTTCAGGCTTTGCATTTGTATTCATAGACAATAAATCAACTTTAATTTATGAAAATTATAATTTCATTAAAGGGGGGTAGTTCATACGACATTCCATTAACCATAATTTTGAATATTGGGGGTAAAACTTCCCAGGGTTATAACTCCTTTCTCGTTGCTCGGATTGACTATTAGTTCATATTTTCGAAAAGTTCGTAAAGAGAGCTACAATGGTGTAGGGTTGTATCATATTGACTATAGTGTGTTTTAATATTTTCAGCTTTTTGGTCTATTTTTCATAATTTTATTTTTATTTTTCTAACCCTTTCTTTTTCAATTTTTTTTAAACTTCGACGACTAGACTAAAAATAAAAAATAAATAAAAGCATGGGTGTGAAGAATGAGCTTCAATATTTCATCCAAAATAATTTTAATCTTCTTCTGAAGTCATTTTGAATTTATAAAAATTATTTAAAGTTGCTATATTATAAGGATTTTTATAATTTCGAAATTTCACATTTTTTATATTTTAAAGGTAAATCAATTTTCAGGCTTTGCATTTGCATTCATAGACAATAATTGAACTTCTATTTATGAAAAATACAATTCAATTATAGGGGGTAGTTCATATGGCATTCTATTGGCTATCATTTTGAATTTCAAAGGTAAAACTTCTCGTGGTCATAACTCCTCGCTTGTTGCTCGGATTGACTATTAGTGCATATTTTCGGAAATCTCTCGAAAAGAGCTATAACATCGTAGGGCGACATCATACTGACTATAGTGTATTTTAATATTTTTGGCTTTCTAGTCCACTTTTTAGAATTTTATTTTTATTTTTCTAACCCTTCATTTTGTAGATTTTTTTAAACTTCGGCAACTAAAACAAAAATAAAATATGTAAAATTTCATAAATAAATGCATGGGTGTGAAGAATGAGCTTCAATATTTCATCCAAAACAATTTTGATCTCATTCTGAAGTCAAATTATGAACTTCCCTTTATGAAAATTACAATTTTATTAATGGGGGGTAGTTCATATGACATTCCATTGACAATCATTTTTTATTTTAGGTGCAAAACTTCCCTGGGTCATAACTCCTCGCTCATTGCTCGGATTGACTTTTAGTGCATATTTTTGGAAAGCTCTCGAAAAGAGCTATAACTACGTAGGATGGCATCATACTGATTGTAGTGTGTTTTAACATTTTGGGCTTTCAAGTCCATTTTCCATAATTTTATTTTTAATTTTTCTAACCCTTCATTTTGTAATTTTTTAAAACTTTGGCGGCTAAAAAAAAAAAAATTAAATTTAATAAATAAATGCATGGGTGTGAAGAATGATCTTGAATTTTTCATATAAAACAATTTTGATCTTATTCTAAAGTCATTTCAAATTTATAACAATTATTTAAAGTTGTTTTATAAGTATTTTTATACTTTTGGAATTTCACTTTTTTTTATATTTTGAAGGTAAATCGATTTTCAAACTTTGCATTTGCATTCACAGACAATAAATGAACTTCCCTTTATAAAAATTACAATTTCATTAAATGGGGTAATTCATACGAGATTCCATTCGCCATCATTTTGAATTTTGGGGGTAAAACTTCCTAGGGTCAGAACTTCTCGCTCGTTGCTTGGATTGACTATTAGTGCATATTTTTGGAAAGCTCTTGAAGGGAGCCACAACAATGTAGGACGTCATCATACTAATTGTAGTGTGTTTTAACATTTCTAGCTTTCTACTCTATTTTTTTCATAATTTTATTTTTATTTTTCTAAAAAATTTAAAATTTCATAAATAAATGCATGGGTATGAAGAATGAGCTTCAACATTTTATCTGAGACAATTTTGATCTCATTCTAAAGTCATTTCAAATTTATAAAAATTATTTAACGTTATTATTTTATAAAGATTTTTATAATTTCAAAATTTCACATTTTTTTCATATTTTGAAGGAAATCGATTTTTAGGCTTTGCATTTGCATTCAAAGATAATAAATGAAATTCCCTTTTGAAAATTACAATCTCATTAAAGGGGGGTAGTTTATACAACATTCCATTGGCCATCATTTTGAATTTTAGGGGTAAAATTTTCTTGAGTCATAACTCCTCGCTTGTTGCTCGGATTGACTATTAGTGTATATTTTTGGAAAGCTCTCGCAAAGAGCTACAACTACATAGGGTGGAATCGTACTAAATGAAATACCCCCCTTCATATTTTGAAGGTAAATCAATTTTTGGGATTTGCATTTGTAATCATAGACAATAAATTAAATTTCATTTATGAAAATTATAATTTTATTGAAGGGGGGTATTTCATATGACATTTCATTGGCCATCATTTTGAATTTTAAGGGTAAAATTTCCTTGAGTCATAACTCCTCGCTCGTTGCTCGGATTGACTATTAGTGTACCTTTTCGAAAAGCTCTCGAAAATAGCTATAACGACATAGGGTGGAATCATACTGAATGTAGTGTATTTTAACATTTTGAGTTTTTAGGTCCATTTTTCATAAGTTTATTTTTATTTTTCAAACCCTTCCTTTTGCAATTTTTTTTTTAAACTTCGATGACTAAAACAAAAATAAAAAAATTAAAATTTACCAAATAAATGCATTGACGCGAAGAAAGAGCTTCAATATTTCATCCAAAATAATTTTGATCTCATTCTGAAGTCATTTTGAATTTATAAAAATTATTTAAAGTTGATGTTTTATAAGGATTTTAATAACTTTGGAATTTTATATTTTTTTCATATTTTGAAGGTAAACCAATTTTAAGGCTTTGTATTTGTATTCGCAGACAATAAATGAACTTCTCTTTATGAAATTACAATTTCATTAAAGGGTGGTAGTTCATACGACATTCCATTGGCCATCATTTTGAATTTTGGGGGTAAAACTTCCTAGGGTCGTAACTTCTCGCTCGTTGCTCGGATTGACTAGTAGTGCATATTTCGGAAGGCTCTCGAAGAGAGATACAACAGTGTATGGCGACATCATACTAACTGTAGCGTGTTTTAACATTTTCTGTTTTCTAGTGTATTTTTTCATAATTTTATTTTTATTTTTCTAACCCTTCCTTTTGCAATTTTTTTTAAACTTCGGCAACTAGAATAAAATTAAAAAAATTAAAATTTCATAAATAAATACATGGGTGTGAAGAATAAGCTTCAATATTTCATCTAAAATAATTATGATATTATTCTAAAGTCATTTCAAATTTACAAAAATTATTTTACGTTGTTGTTTTATAATGATTTTTATAATTTCAGAATTTCACATTTTTTTCATTTTTTGAAGGCACACACAATAAATTAAATGTCTTTTATGAAAATTACAATTTTATTGAAGGTGGGTAGTTCATATGACATTCCATTGATCAACATTTTGAATTTTAGGGGTAAAACTTCCATGGGTTATAACTCCTTGTTCGTTGCTCAGATTGACTATTAGTGCATATTTTCGAAAAGCTCTCGAAAAGAGCTACAACTACGTAGGGTGGCATCATACTGAGTGTAGTGCGTTTTAACATTTTGGACTTTCAGGTCCATTTTCTATAATTTTATTTTTATTTTTCTAACCCTTCATTTTGCAAAATGTTTTTAAACTTCAACGACTAAAAAAAAAATAAAAAAATTAAAATTTCATAATTAAATACTTTGATGTGAAGAATGGGCTTCAATATTTCATCCGAAACTATTTTTATCTCATTATGAAGTCATTTCGATTTTATAAAAATTATTTAAAGTTGTTTTATAAATTTTTTTATAACTTTGGAATTTCACTTTTTTCATATTTTGAAGGTCAATCGATTTTTAGGCTTTGCATTTGTATTCACAGACAATAAATGAACTTTCCTTTATGAAAATTATAATTTCATTAAAAGGGGGTAGTTCATACGACATTCCATTGACCATCATTTTGAATTTTGAGGGCAAAAGTTCTCGAGGTTGTAACTTCTCGCTCGTTGCTTGGATTGACTATTAGTGCATATTTTCGGAAAGCTCTCAAAGAGAACTACAACATAGTAGTACAACATCATACTAATTGAAGTGTGTTTTAATTTTTTTCAGCTTTTTGGTGCATTTTTTCATAATTTTATTTTTATTTTTAAACTTCGACGACTAGAATAAAGTTAAAAAAAATAAAAATTTCATAAATAAATGCATGGGTGTGAAGAATGAGATTCAATATTTCATTCGAAATAATTATGATCTCATTCTGAAGTCAAATTGAATTTATAAAAATTATTTAAAGTTGCTCTTTTTTAAAAAAATTTATAATTTCAAAATTTGACATTTTTTTAATATTTTGAAGGTAAATGATTTTCAGGATTTGTATTTGTATTCATAGACAATAAATAAACTCCCATTTATAAAAATTATAATTTCATTAAGGTGGGTAGTTCATACAAAATTCCATTGGCCATCATTTTGAATTTTGAGGGCAAAACTTCTCTAGGTCATAACTCCTCGCACGTTGCTTCGATCGACTATTAGTGCATATTTTCAGAAAGCTCTCCAAAAGAGCTACAAAAACATAGGACGACATCATACTTACTGTAGTGTGTTTTAGCATTTTGGGCTTTCAGGTCCATTTTCCATAATTTTATTTTTATTTTTCTAACCCTTCCTTTTACAATTTTTTTTAAACTTCGACGAATAAAATAAAAATAAAAAAAATTAAAATTTCATAAATAAATGCATTGGTATAAAGAATTAGCTTCAATATTTCATCCGAAATAATTTTTATCTCCTTCCGAAGTCATTTCAAATTTATAAAAATTATTTAAAGTTGTTTTATAAAGATATTTATAATTTCAAAATTTCACGTTTTTTTCATATTTTGAAGGTAAATCAATTTTCAGGCTTTGCATTTGCATTCATAGACAATAAATCATCTTCTCTTTATGAAAATTACAATTTCATTAAAGGGGGTAGTTCATACAACATTCCATTGGCCACCATTTGAAATTTTAGAGGTAAAACTTCCCGAGGTCATAACTCCTTGCTCATTGCTCGGATTGACTATTAGTGCATATTTTCGGAAAGCTCTTGAAAAGAGCTATAACAACGTAGGGCAAAATCATATTGAGTGTAGTGTGTTTTAATATTTTGGGCTTTTAGGTCCATTTTTCATAATTTTATTTTTATTTTTCTAACCCTTCCTTTTGTAGATTTATTTAAAACTTTGGCGACTAGAATAAAAATAAAAAAATAATAAAATTTCATAAATAAATGCATGGGTGTGAAGAATGAGCTTCAATATTTCATATGAAACAATTTTTGACTCATTTTGAAGTCATTTTGAATTTGTAAAAAATATTTAACATTGTTGTTTTATAAGGAATTTTATAATTTTGGAATTTCATATTTGTTTTCATATTTTGAAGGCAAATCAATTTTAAGGCTTTGCATTTTCATTCACAGGCAATAAATGAACTTCCATTTATGAAAATTACAATTTTATTAAAGGGGGGTAGTTCATACGGTATTCTATTAGCCATCATTTTGAATTTTGAGGGCAAAACTTCTCGAGGTTATAACTTCTCACTCGTTGCTTGGATTGATTATTAGTGCATATTTTCTGAGAGCTCTCTAAAAGAGATACAATGGTGTAGGGCGACATCATACTAATTGCAGTGTGTTTTAACATTTTTAGCTTTTTGATCAATTTTTTTTCATAATTTTTATTTTATTTTTCTAACTCTTCCTTTTGCATATTTTTTAAAACTTTGGCAACTAGAATACAAATAAAAAATTAAAATTTCATAAATAAATGAATGGGTGTGAAGAATGAGCTTCAATTTTTCATCCAAAATATTTTTGATCTCATTTTGAAGTCATTTCGAATTTATAAAAATTATTTAAAGTTATTATTTTATAAGGATTTTTATAATTTCAGAAATTTACATTTTTTTCATCTTTTGAAGGTAAATCAATTTTCAGGCTTTGCATTTGCATTCAAAAATAATAAATGAACTTCTATTTATGAAAATTACAATTCCATTAAAGGGGGGTAGTTTATATGACATTCCACTGGCCATCATTTTGAATTTTGGGGGTAAAACTTCCCGAGGTCATGACTCCTCGCTCGTTGCTTGGATTGACTTTTAGTGCATATTTTTGGAAAGCTCTCAAAAAGAGCTACAATGGCCTAGGGTGGCATCATATTGACTGTAATGTATTTTAACATTTTTGGCTTTTTGTTCTATTTTTTAGAACTTGTTTTTTATTTTTCTAACCCTTCATTTTACAAATTTGTTTCTAAATTCGGCAACTAAATTAAAAATAAAAAAATTGAAATTTCATAAATAAATGTATGGGTGTGAAGAATGAGAATCAATATTTCATTTGAAACAATTTTGATCTCATTCTAAAATCATTTCGAATGTATAAAAATTATTTAAAGTTGTTTTATAAAGGTTCTTATAATTTCATAATTTCATATTTTTTTTTCATTTTTTGAAGGTAAATCGATTTTCAGGCTTTGCATTTGCATTCACAGACAATAAATGAACTTCTCTTTATAAAAATTACAATTTAATTAAGGGGGGTAGTTCATACGACATTCCATTGGCTATCATTTTGAATTGTGGGAGCAAAAATTCCCTGGGTTATAACTCCTCGCTCGTTGCTCGGATTGACTATTAGTGCACATTTTCAAAAATATCTCAAAAAGAGCTACAAAAACATAGGTAGACATCCTACTGAATGTAGTGTGTTCTAAAATTTTGGGCTTTCAAGTCCATTTTTCATAATTTTATTTTTATTTTTCTAACCCTTCCTTTTGCAAAATTTTTTAAACTTTGACGACTAAAATAAAAATAAATAAATTAAAATTTCATAAATAAATGCATGGGGATATAAATAATGAGCTTCAATATTTCATCCAAAATAATTTTGATCTCATTCTGAAGTCATTTCAAATTTAAAAAAATTATTTAAAGTTGTTTTATACGGATTTTTATAATTTCAAAATTTCACTTTTTTTTTCATATTTTAAAGGTAAATCGATTTTCAGGCTTTGCATTTGCATTCATAGACAATAAATCAACTTCCCTTTATGAAAATTACAATTTCATTAAAGAGGGGTAGTTCATACGGTATTCCATTGTCCATCATTTTGAATTTTAGAGGCAAAACTTCTCGAGGTAAACTCCTCGCTTGTTGCTCGAGTTGACTATTAGTGCACATTTTTGGAAAGCTCTTGAAGAGAGCTACAATGGTGTAGGGCGTTATCATATTGATTGTAGTGTATTTTAACATTTTCCTCTTTCTGGTCCATTTTTCAAAATTTTATTTTATTTCTTTAACCCTTCCTTTTGTTTTTTTAGACTTTGGTGGCTAAATTAAAAATAAAAAAATAAAATTTCATAAATAAAAACATGGGTGTGAAGAATGAGCTTCAATATTTCATTTGAAATAATTTTGATCTCATTCTGAAATCATTTCAAATTTATTTAAATTATTTAAAGTTGTTTTATAAAGAATTTTATAATTTTAGGAATTTCACATTTTTTAAAATTTTGAAGGTAAATCAATTTTTAGGCTTTGCATTGACAAACAATAAATGAACTTATATTTTTGAAAATTACAATTCAATTAAAGGGGGTAGTTTATACGACATTTCACTGGACATCATTTTGAATTTTAGGGGCAAAACTTCCCATGGTCATAACTGCTCGCTCATTGCTCAGATTGACTATCAGTGCATATTTTTGAAAAGCTCTTTAAGAGAGTTACAATAATGTAGGGCGACATCATACTAATTGTAGTGTGTTTTAACATTTTTGGCTTTATGGTCCATTTTTTCAAAATTTTATTTTAATTTTTCTAATCCTTATTTTGCAGATTTTTTTAAATCTTTGGTGACTAGAATAAAAATTAAAAAAAATAAAATTTCATAAATAAATGCATTGGTGTGATGAATGACCTTCAATTTTTCATCCGAAACAATTTTGATGTTATTCTGAAGTCATTTCAAATTTATTAAAATTATTCAAAGTTATTTTTTTATAAGGATTTTTAAAATTTTAGAATTTTACATTTTTTTCATCTTTTGAAGGCAAATCGATTTTTAGGCTTTGCATTTGCATTCACAAATAATAAATAAACTTCTCTTTATGAAAATTACAATTTCATTAAGGGGGGATAGTTCATACGACAGTCCATTGGCAATCATTTTGAATTTTGAGGGCAAAACTTCCTAGGGTCATAACTTCTGGCTCATTGCTCAGATTGACTATTAATGCATATTTTCGGAAAGCTCTCTAAGAGAGCTACACTAATGTAGGGAAAAATCATACAAATTGCAGTTTGTTATAACATTTTTAGCTTTATGGTCCATTTTTTCAAAATTTTATTTTAATTTTTCTAACCCTTCCTTTTGTAGATTTTTTTAAAACTTTAGGGACTAAAATAAAAATAAAAATATTTAAAATTTCATAAATAAATGCATTGGTGTGAAAAATGAGTTTCAATATTTCATCTGAAATAATTTTGATCTCATTTTGAAGTCAAATTGAATTTATAAAAATTATTTAAAGTTGTTTTTTAAAGATTTTTATAATTTCAAAATTTCACATTTTTCATATTTTGAAGGTAAATCAAATTTTATGCTTTGCATTTACATTCATAGATAATAAATGAGCTTCTATTTATACAAATTACAATTTCATTAAGGGGGGTAGTTCATACGACATTCCATTGACAATCATTTTGAATTTTGGAGGTAAAACTTCTCTAGGTTATAACTCCCCGCTTGTTGCTTGGATTGACTATTAGTGCATATTTTCAGAAAGCTATCCAAAAGAGCTACAACAATATAGGGCGGTATCATACTGACTGTAGTGTGTTTTAGCATTTTGGGCTTTCAGGTCAATTTTTCATAATTTTATTTTTATTTTTCTAACCCTTCCTTTTGCATATTTTTTTAAACTTGGACGACTAAAATAAAAATAAAAAAATTAAAATTTCATGCATGGATATAAATAATGAGCATCAATATTTCATCCGAAATAATTTTTTTCTCATTTTGAAGTCATTTCGAATTTATAAAAATTATTTAAATTTGCTGTTTTATAAGGATATTTATAATTTTAGAATTTCACAATTTTTTTTCATATTTTGAAGGTAAATCGATTTTTAGGCTTTGCATTTGCATTCATAGACAATAAATTAACTTCCCTTTATGAAAATTACAATTTCATTAAAGGGGGATAGTTCATACAACATTCTATTGACCATCATTTTGAATTTTGAGGGTAAAACTTCTCGGGGTCATAACTTCTCGCTCATTGCTCAGATTGACTATTAGTGCATATTTTTGGAAAGCTCTCAAAAAGAGCTATAACAACGTAGGGTAGCGTCATATTGAATGTAGTGTGTTTTAATAGTTTGGGCTTTCAGGTCCATTTCCATAATTTTATTTTTATTTTTCTAATCCTTCCTTTTGTAGATTTGTCTTAAACTTTGGCGACTAAATTAAAAATAAATAAAATAAAATTTCATAAATAATAGCATGGGTGTGAAGAATGATTTTAAATATTTCATTCGAAACAATTTTTATCTCATTCTGAAGTCATTTTGAATTTCTAAAAATTATTTAACGTTGTTTTATAAGGAATTTTATAATTTTTGAATTTCATATTTTTTTTCATATTTTGAAGGTAAATCAATTTTCAGGCTTTGCATTTGCATTCACAGTTATGAAAATTATAATTTTATTAAAAGGGGGTAGTTCATATGATATTCCATTGGCCATCATTTTGAATTTTGGGGGCAAAACTTCCCGGGGTTATAACTTCTCACTCATTGCTTGGATTGACTATTAGTGCAAATTTTTGGAAAGCTCTCCAAGAGAGCTACAACATTGTAGGGCGACATCATATTAATTTTAATGTGTTTTAAAATTTTTAGCTTTATGGTCCATTTTTTCAAAATTTTATTTTAATTTTTCTAACCCTTTCTTTTGCATATTTTTTTTTAAATTCGGAAACTAAAATAAAAATAAATAAAATAAAAATTTCATAAATAATTGCATTAGTGTGAATAATGAGCTTCAATATTTCATCCGAAACAATTTTGATCTCATTTTGAAGTTAAATTGAATTTATAAAAATTATTTAAAGTTGTTTTTTAAGGATTTTTATAAGTTCAAAATTTCATATTTTTTTAATATTTTGAAGGTAAATCGATTTTCAAGCTTTGCATTGGCATTCATGGACAATAAATAAACTTCCCTTTATAAAAAATACAATTTCATTAAGGGGGGTAGTTCATACAACATTCCATTAGTCATCATTTTGAATTTTGGGGAAAAACTTCTTTAGGTCAATACTCCTTGCTCGTTGCTTAGATTGACTATTAGTGCATATTTTCAGAAAGCTCTCCAAAAGAGCTACAACTACATATGGCGGCATCATACTGACTATAGTGTGTTTTAGCATTTTGGGCTTTCAGGTCTATTTTCCATAATTTTATTTTTATTTTTCTAACCCTTCATTTTGCAAATTTTTTTAAACTTCAACTTTTTAATTTTGTTTTATTTTTCAACTTTCTAGTCCATCTTTTTTTCAGAATTTTATTTTTATTTTTCTAACCCTTCCTTTTGCATATTTTTTTAAACTTTGGCGACTAGAATAAATAAAAAATAAAAATTTCCTAAATAAATGCATGGGTGCGAAAAAGGAGCTTCAATTTTTCATCCAAAACATTTTTGATCTTATTTTAAGTCATTTTGAATTTATAAAAATTATTTAAAGTTATTGTTTTATAAGGATTTTTATAATTTCACAATTTTACATTTTTTTCATATTTTGAAGGTAAATCGATTTTCCGGCTTTGCATTTGCATTCACAGATAATAAATGAACTTCCCTTTATGAAAATTATAGTTTTATTAAGGGGGAGTAGTTCATACAACATTCCATTGGCCATCATTTTGAATTTTGGGGGAAAAACATCCATGTGTCATAACTCCTCGCTCATTGCTCGAATTGACTATTAATGCATATTTTTAGAAAGCTCTAAAAAAGAGATACAACAACATAGGGTGAAATCATATTGAATGTAGTGTGTTTTAACATTTTGGGCTTTCTGGTCCATTTTTTCAGAATTTTATTTTTATTTTCTAACCCTTCATTTTGTAGATTTTTTTAAACTTCGACAAGTAGAATAAAAATAAAAAAAATAACATTTCATAAATAAATGAATGGGTGTGAAGAATGAGCTTCAATATTTCATTCGAAATAATGTTGATCTTATTTTTAAGTCATTTCAAATTTATAAAATTATTTAAAGTTGTTTTATAAGGATTTTTATAATTTCAAATTTTAATATTTTGAAGGCATTTGCATACAATAAATGAACTTCCGTTTATGAAAATTACAATTTTTATAAATGGAGGGTAGTTCATACGACATTCCATTGACAATCATTTTTTATTTTAAGTGCAAAACTTCCCTGGGTCATAACTCCTCGCTCGTTGCTCGGATTGACTTTTAGTTCATATTTTTGGAAAGCTCTCGAAAAGAGCTATAACTACGTAGGATGGCATCATACTGACTGTAGTGTGTTTTAACATTTTGGGCTTTCAGGTCCATTTTTCATAATTTTATTTTTTATTTTTCTAACCCTTCATTTTGTAATTTTTTAAAACTTTGGCGGCTAAAATAAAAAAAAAAAAATTCATAAATAAATGCATGGGTGTGAAGAATGATCTTGAATATTTCATATGAAACAATTTTGATCTTATTCTAAAGTCATTTCAAATTTATAAAAATTATTTAAAGTTGTTTTATAAGTATATTTATATTTTAGGAATTTCACATTTTTTTATATTTTGAAAGTAAATCGATTTTCAAACTTTGCATTTGCATTCACAGACATTAAATGAACTTCTCTTTATAAAAATTACAATTTCATTAAACGGGGTAATTCATACGACATTCCATTGGCCATCATTTTGAATTTTGGGGGTAAAACTTCCTAGGGTCGTAACTTCTCCCTCGTTGCTCGGATTGACTAGTAGTGCATATTTCGAAAAGCTCTCGAAGAGAGATACAACAGTGTATGGTGAAATCATACTAATTGTAGCGTTTTTTAACATTTTCTATTTTCTAGTGTATTTTTTCATAATTTTATTTTTATTTTTCTAACCCTTCCTTTTGCAAGTTTTTTTAAACTTTGACAACTAGAATAAAATTTAAAAAATTAAAATTTCATAAATAAATACATGGGTGTGAAGAATAAGCTTCAATATTTCATCTAAAATAATTATGATATTATTCTAAAGTCATTTCAAATTTACAAAAATTATTTTACGTTGTTTTATAATGATTTTTATAATTTCAGAATTTCACATTTTTTTCATTTTTTGAAGGCACACACAATAAATTAAATGTCTTTTATGAAAATTACAATTTTATTGAAGGTGGGTAGTTCATATGACATTCCATTGACCAACATTTTGAATTTTAGGGGTAAAACTTCCATGGGTTATAACTCCTTGTTCGTTGCTCAGATTGACTATTAGTGCATATTTTCGAAAAGCTCTCGAAAAGAGCTACAACTACGTAGGGTGGCATCATACTGAGTGTAGTGCATTTTAACATTTTGGACTTTCAGGTCCATTTTCTATAATTTTATTTTTATTTTTCTAACCCTTCCTTTTGCAAAATGTTTTTAAACTTCAACGACTAAAAAAAAAATTAAAAAAATTAAAATTTCATAATTAAATACTTGGATGTGAAGAATGAGCTTCAATATTTCATCCGAAACTATTTTTATCTCATTATGAAGTCATTTTGAATTTATAAAAATTATTTAAAGTTGTTTTATAAGAATTTTTATAACTTTGGAATTTCACATTTTTTCATATTTTGAAGGTAAATCGATTTTTAGGCTTTGCATTTGTATTTACAGACAATAAATGAACTTTCCTTTATGAAAATTATAATTTCATTAAAAGGGGGTAGTTCATACGACATTCCATTGACCATCATTTTGAATTTTGAGGGCAGCAAAAATTCTCGGGTTCGTAACTTCTCGCTCGTTGCTTGGATTAACTATTAGTGCATATTTTCGGAAAGCTCTCAAAGAGAACTACAACATAGTAGTACAACATCATACTAATTGAAGTGTGTTTTAATTTTTTTTCAGCTTTTTGGTGCATTTTTTCATAATTTTATTTTTATTTTTAAACTTCGACGACTAGAATAAAGTTAAAAATATAAAAATTTCATAAATAAATGCATGGGTGTGAAGAATGAGTTTCAATATTTCATCCAAAATAATTATGACCTCATTTTGAAGTCAAATTGAATTTATACAAATTATTTAAAGTTACTCTTTTTTAAGGATTTTTATAATTTCAGAATTTCACATTTTTTTAATATTTTGAAAGTAAATCGATTTTCAGGATTTGTATTTGTATTCATAGACAATGAATAAACTCCCATTTATAAAAAATATAATTTCATTAAGGTGGGTAGTCATACAAAATTCCATTGGCCATCATTTTGAATTTTGAGGGCAAAACTTCTCTAGGTCATAACTCCTCGCACATTGCTTCGATCGACTATTAGTGCATATTTTCAGAAAGCTCTCCAAAAAAGCTACAACAACATAGGACGACATCATACTGACTGTAGTGTGTTTTAGCATTTTGGGCTTTCAAGTCCATTTTCCATAATTTTATTTTTATTTTTCTAACCCTTCCTTTTACATTTTTTTTTAAACTTCGACGAATAAAATAAAAATAAACAAAATTAAAATTTCATAAATAAATGCATTGGTATAAAGAATTAGCTTCAATATTTCATCCGAAATAATTTTTATCTCATTCCGAAGTCATTTCAAATTTATAAAAATTATTTAAAGTTGATGTTTTATAAGGATATTTATAATTTCAAAATTTCACGTTTTTTTCATATTTTGAAGGTAAATCGATTTTCAGGCTTTGCATTTGCATTCATAGACAATAAATCATCTTCTCTTTATGAAAATTACAATTTCATTAAAGGGGGTAGTTCATACAACATTCCATTGGCCACCATTTGGAATTTTAGAGGTAAAACTTCTTGGGGTCATAACTCCTTGCTTATTGCTCAGATTGACTATTAGTGCATATTTTCGGAAAGCTCTCGAAAAAAGCTATAACAAAGTAAGGCAAAATCATATTGAATGTAGTGTGTTTTAACATTTTGGGCTTTTAGGTCCATTTTTCATAATTTTATTTTTATTTTTCTAACCCTTCCTTTTGTAGATTTTTTTAAAACTTTGGCGACTAGAATAAAAATTAAAAAAAAAAAAAAAATTCTTAAATAAATGCATGGGTGTGAAGAATGAGCTTCAATATTTCATATGAAATAATTTTGATCTCATTTTGAAGTCATTTCGAATTTGTAAAAATTATTTAACATTGTTGTTTTATAAGGAATTTTATAATTTTGGAATTTCATATTTTGAAGGCAAATCAATTTTCAGGCTTTGCATTTGCATTCACAGGCAATAAATGAACTTCCCTTTATGAAAATTACAATTTTATTAAAGGGGGGTAGTTCATACGGTATTCTATTAGCCATCATTTTGAATTTTGGGGGCAAAACTTCTCGGGGTTATAACTTCTCGCTCGTTGCTTGGATTGATTATTAGTGCATATTTTTCGAGAGCTCTCTAAAAGAGCTACAATGGTGTAGGGCGACATCATACTAATTGCAGTGTGTTTTAACATTTTTAGCTTTTTGATCAATTTTTTTTCATAATTTTATTTTTATTTTTCTAACTCTTCTTTTTGCATATTTTTTAAAACTTTGGCAACTAGAATAAAAAAAAAAAAAAAAAAATTCATAAATAAATGAATGGGTGTGAAGAATGAGCTTCAATTTTTCATCCAAAATATTTTTGATCTCATTCTGAAGTCATTTCAAATTTATAAAAATTATTTAAAGTTATTGTTTTATAAGGATTTTTATAATTTCAAAATTTTATATTTTTTTCATATTTTGAAGGTAAATCAATTTTCAGGCTTTGCATTTGCATTCACAAATAATAAATGAACTTTTATTTATGAAAATTACAATTCCATTAAAGGGGGGTAGTTTATATGACATTCCACTGGCCATCATTTTGAATTTTCAGGGTAAAACTTCCCGGGGTCATGAATCCTCGCTCGTTGCTCAAATTGACTTTTAGTGCATATTTTTGGAAAGCTCTCAAAAAGAGCTACAATGGCCTAGGATGACATCATATTGACTGTAGTGTATTTTAACATTTTTTGCTTTTTGTTCTATTTTTTAGTACTTGTTTTTTATTTTTCTAACCCTTCATTTTGCAAATTTGTTTCTAATTTCGGCAAATAAATTAAAAATAAAAAAATTGAAATTTCATAAATAAATGTATGGGTGTGAAGAATGAGAATCAATATTTCATTTGAAATAATTTTTATCTCATTCTAAATCCATTTCGAATGTATAAAAATTATTTAAAGTTGTTGTTTTATAAAGGTTCTTATAATTTCAGAATTTCATATTTTTTTTCATTTTTTGAAGGTAAATCGATTTTCATGCTTTGCATTTGCATTCACAGATAATAAATGAACTTCTCTTTATAAAAATTACAATTTCATTAAGGGGGGTAGTTCATATGACATTCCATTGGTTATCATTTTGAATTGTGGGAGCAAAACTTCCTTGGGTTATAACTCCTCGCTCGTTGCTCGGATTGACTATTAATGCACATTTTCAAAAATCTCTCAAAAAGAGCTACAAAAACATAGGTAGACATCCTACTGAATGTAGTGTGTTCTAAAATTTTGGGCTTTCAAGTCCATTTTCCATAATTTTTATTTTTCTAACCCTTTTTTTTACAAAATTTTTTAAACTTCGACGACTAAAATAAAAATAAATAAATAAAAATTTCATAAATAAATGCATGGGGATATAAAGAATGAGCTTCAATATTTCATCCAAAATAATTTTTATCTCATTCCGAAGTCATTTCAAATTTAAAAAAATTATTTAAAGTTGTTTTATAAGGATTTTTATAATTTCAAAATTTCACTTTTTTTTCATATTTTAAAGGTAAATCGATTTTCAGGCTTTGCATTTGCATTCATAGACAATAAATCAACTTCCCTTTATGAAAATTACAATTTCATTAAAGAGGGGTAGTTCATACGGTATTCCATTGTCCATCATTTTGAATTTTAGGGGCAAAACTTCTCGAGGTAAACTCCTCGCTTGTTGCTCGGGTTGACTATTAGTGCATATTTTTGGAAAGCTCTTGAAGAGAGCTACAATGGTGTAGGGCGGTATCATACTGATTGTTGTGTGTTTTAACATTTTCCTCTTTCTGGTCCATTTTTCAAAATTTTATTTTATTTCTTTAACCCTTCCTTTTGCAATTTTTTAAAACTTTGGCGACTAAATTAAAAATAAAAAAATAAAATTCCATAAATAAAAACATGGGTGTGAAGAATGAGCTTCAATATTTCATTTGAAATAATTTTGATCTCATTCTGAAATCATTTCAAATTTATTTAAATTATTTAAAGTTGTTTTATAAAGAATTTTATAATTTTAGGAATTTCACATTTTTTCAAAATTTGAAGGTAAATCGATTTTTAGGCTTTGCATTGACAAACAATAAATGAACTTATATTTATGAAAATTACAATTCAATTAAAGGGGGTAGTTTATACGACATTTCACTGGGCATCATTTTGAATTTTAGGGGCAAAACTTCCCATGGTCATAACTTCTCGCTCATTGCTCAGATTGACTATCAGTGCAAATTTTTGAAAAGCTCTTTAAGAGAGTTACAATAATGTAGGTCAACATCATACTAATTGTAGTGTGTTTTAACATTTTTGGCTTTATGGTCCATTTTTTCAAAATTTTATTTTAATTTTTCTAACCCTTCATTTTGCAGATTTTTTTAAAACTTTGGTGACTAGAATAAAAATAAAAAAATATAAAATTTCATAAATAAATGCATTGGTGTGATGAATGACCTTCAATTTTTCATCTGAAACAATTTTGATGTTATTCTGAAGTCATTTCAAATTTATTAAAATTATTCAAAGTTATTCTTTTATAAGGATTTTTATAATTTCAGAATTTTACATTTTTTTCATCTTTTGAAGGCAAATCGATTTTTAGGCTTTGCATTTGCATTCACAAATATTAAATAAACTTCTCTTTATGAAAATTATAATTTCATTAAGGGGGGATAGTTCATACGACATTCCATTGGCAATCATTTTGAATTTTGGGGGTAAAACTTCCTAGGGTCATAACTTCTGGCTCATTGTTCGGATTGACTATTAATGCATATTTTCGGAAAGCTCTCTAAGAGAGCTACACTAATGTAGGGCAAAATCATACAAATTGCAGTTTGTTATAACATTTTTGGCTTTATGGTCCATTTTTTCAAAATTTTATTTTAATTTTTCTAACCCTTCCTTTTGTAGATTTTTTTAAAACTTTAGGGACTAAAATAAAAATAAAAATATTTAAAATTTCATAAATAAATGCATTGGTGTGAAAAATAAGCTTCAATATTTCATCCGAAATAATTTTTATCTCATTCTGAAGTCAAATTGAATTTATAAAAATTATTTAAAGTTGTTTTTTAAATATTTTTATAATTTCAAAATTTCACATTTTTCATATTTTGAAGGTAAATCAAATTTTAGGCTTTGCATTTACATTCATAGATAATAAATGTGTTTCTATTTATACAAATTACAATTTCATTAATGGGGGTAGTTCATACGACATTCCATTGACAATCATTTTGAATTTTGGGGGTAAAACTTCTCTAGGTTATAACTCCCCGCTTGTTGCTTGGATTGACTATTAGTGCATATTTTCAGAAAGCTATCCAAAAGAGCTACAAAAATATAGGGCGGAATCATATTGACTGTAGTGTGTTTTAGCATTTTAGGCTTTTAGGTCAATTTTTCATAATTTTATTTCTATTTTTCTAACCCTTCCTTTTGCATTTTTTTTTAAACTTGGACGACTAAAATAAAAATAAAAAAATTAAAATTTCATGCATGGATATAAAGAATGAGCTTCAATATTTCATCCGAAATAATTTTTTTCTCATTTTGAAGTCATTTCGAATTTATAAAAATTATTTAAAATTGCTGTTTTATAAGGATATTTATAATTTTAGAATTTCACATTTTTTTTTTCATATTTTGAAGGTAAATCGATTTTTAGGTTTTGCATTTGCATTCATAGACAATAAATTAACTTCCCTTTATGAAAATTACAATTTCATTAAAGGGGGGTAGTTCATACAACATTCTATTGGCCATCATTTTGAATTTTGGGGGTAAAACTTCCTGGGGTCATAACTCCTCGCTCATTGCTCGGATTGACTATTAGTGCATATTTTTTGAAAGCTCTCAAAAAGAGCTATAACAGTGTAGGGTAGCATCATATTGAATGTAGTGTGTTATAATAGTTTGGGCTTTCAAGTCTATTTCCATAATTTTATTTTTATTTTTCTAATCCTTCCTTTTGTAGATTTGTCTTAAACTTTGGCGACTAAATTAAAAATAAATAAAATAAAATTTCATAAATAATAGCATGGGTGTGAAGAATGATTTTCAATATTTCATTCGAAATAATTTTGATCTCATTCTGAAGTCATTTCGAATTTCTAAAAATTATTTAACGTTGTTTTATAAGGAATTTTATAATTTTTGAACTTCATATTTTTTTCATATTTTGAAGGTAAATAAAATTTCAGGCTTTGCATTTGCATTCACAATTATAAAAATTATAATTTTATTTAAGGGGGGTAGTTCATACGATATTCCATTGGTCATCATTTTGACTTTTGGGGGCAAAACTTCCAGGGGTCATAACTTCTCGCTCATTGCTTGGATTGACTATTAGTGCATATTTTTGGAAAGCTCTCCAAGAGAGCTACAAAAATGTATGGCGACATCATATTAATTTTAATGTGTTTTAACATTTTTAGCTTTATGGTCCATTTTTTAAAAAATTTATTTTAATTTTTCTAACCCTTTCTTTTGCATATTTTTTTTTAAATTCGAAAACTAAAATAAAAATAAATAAAATAAAATTTCATAAATAAATGCATTGGTGTGAATAATGAGCTTCAATATTTCATCCGAAACAATTTTGATCTCATTCTGAAGTTAAATTGAATTTATAAAAATTATTTAAAGTTGTTGTTTTTTAAGGATTTTTATAAGTTCAAAATTTCATATTTTTTTAATATTTTGAAGGTAAATCGATTTTCAGGCTTTGCATTTGCATTCATGGACAATAAATAAACTTCTCTTTATAAAAAATACAATTTCATTAAGGGGGGGTAGTTCATACGACATTCCATTAGTCATCATTTTGAATTTTGGGGAAAAACTTCTTTAGGTCAATACTCCTCGCTCGTTGCTTGGATTGACTACTAGTGCATATTTTCAGAAAGCTCTCCAAAAGAGCTACAACTACATATGGCGGCATCATACTGACTGTAATGTGTTTTAGCATTTTGGGCTTTCAGGTCCATTTTCCATAATTTTATTTTTATTTTTCTAACCCTTCATTTTGCAAATTTTTTTAAACTTCGACTTTTTAATTTTATTTTTTATTTTTCAACTTTCTAGTCCATTTCTTTTTTCAGAATTTTATTTTTATTTTTCTAACCCTTCCTTTTGCATATTTTTTTAAACTTTGGCGACTAGAATAAAAAAATAAAATAAAATTTCCTAAATAAATGCATGGGTGCAAAAAAGGAGCTTCAATTTTTCATCCAAAACATTTTTGATCTTATTTTGAAGTCATTTTGAATTTATAAAAAATATTTAAAGTTATTGTTTTATAAGGATTTTTATAATTTCACAATTTTACATTTTTTTCATATTTTGAACGTAAATCGATTTTCTGGCTTTGCATTTGCATTCACAGATAATAAATGAACTTCCCTTTATGAAAAATATAGTTTTATTAAGGGGGAGTAGTTCATACGACATTCCATTGGCCATCATTTTGAATTTTGGGGGAAAAACATCCCTATGTCATAACTCCTTGCTCATTGCTCGAATTGACTATTAGTGCATATTTTCAGAAAGCTCTAAAAAAGAGATACAACATAGGGTGAAATCATATTGAATGTAGTGTGTTTTAACATTTTGGGCTTTCTGGTCCATTTTTTCAGAATTTTATTTTTATTTTCTAACCCTTCATTTTGTAGATTTTTTTAAAATTCGACAAGTAGAATAAAAATAAAAAAAATTAAAATTTCATAAATAAATGAATGGGTGTGAAGAATGAGCTTCAATATTTCATTCGAAATAATGTTGATCTTATTTTTAAGTCATTTCAAATTTATAAAAATTATTTAAAGTTGTTTTATAAGGATTTTTATAATTTCAAATTTTAATATTTTGAAGGCATTTGCATACAATAAATGAACTTCCCTTTATGAAAATTATAATTTTTATTAATGGGGGGTAGTTCATACGACATTCCATTGACAATAATTTTTTATTTTAGGTGCAAAACTTCCCTGGGTCATAACTCCTCGTTCGTTGCTCGGATTGACTTTTAGTGCATATTTTCGGAAAGCTCTCGAAAAGAGCTATAACTACGTAGGATGGCATCATATTGACTGTAGTGTGTTTTAACATTTTGGGCTTTTAGGTCCATTTTCCATAATTTTAATTTTTATTTTTTTAACCCTTCATTTTGTAATTTTTTAAAACTTTGGCGGCTAAAATATAAAAAAAAAAAAATTAATAAATAAATGCATGGGTGTGAAGAATGATCTTGAATCTTTCATATGAAACAATTTTGATCTTATTCTAAAGTCATTTCAAATTTATAAAAATTATTTAAAGTTGTTTTATAAGTATTTTTATACTTTTGGAATTTCACATTTTTTTATATTTTGAAGGTAAATCGATTTTCAAACTTTGCATTTGCATTCACAGACAATAAATGAACTTCCCTTTATAAAAATTACAATTTCATTAAATGGGGTAATTCATACGACATTCCATTGGCCATCATTTTGAATTTTGAGGGTAAAACTTCCTAGGGTCATAACTTCTCGCTCGTTGCTCGGATTGATTATTAGTGCATATTTTTGGAAAGCTCTTGAAGGGAGCCACAACAATGTAGGGACAACATCATAGTAATTGTAGTGTGTTTTAACATTTTCAGCTTTCTGGTTTGTTTTTTTCATAATTTTATTTTTATTTTTCTAAAAAATTTAAAATTTCATAAATAAATGCATGGGTATGAAGAATGAGCTTCAACATTTTATCTGAAACAATTTTGATCTCATTCTAAAGTCATTTCAAATTTATAAAAATTATTTAATGTTGTTGTTTTATAATGATTTTTATAATTTTAGAATTTCACATTTTTTTCATAATTTGAAGGTAAATCAATTTTCGGGATTTGCATTTGTAATCATAGACAATAAATTAACTTTCATTTATGAAAATTACAATTTTATTGAAAGGGGGTATTTCATATGACATTCCATTGGCCATCATTTTGAATTTTAGAGGTAAAATTTTCTTGAGTCATAACTCCTCGCTCGTTGCTCGGATTGACTATTAGTGTATATTTTCATAAAGCTCTCGAAAAGAGCTACAACAACATAGGGTGGAATCATACTAAATGAAATACCCCCCTTCATATTTTGAAGGTAAATCAATTTTCGAGATTTGCATTTGTAATAATAGACAATAAATTAACTTTCATTTATGAAAATTACAATTTTATTGAAGGGGGGTATTTCATATGACATTCCATTGGCCATCATTTTGAATTTTAAGGGTAAAATTTCCTTGAGTCATAACTCCTCGCTCGTTGCTCGGATTGACTATTAGTGTATATTTTCGGAAAGCTCTCGAAAAGAGCTACAACTACATAGGGTGGAATCATACTGAATGTAGTGTATTTTAAAATTTTGAGTTTTCAGGTCAATTTTTCATAATTTTATTTTTATTTTTCAAACCCTTCCTTTTGCAATTTTTTTTTAAACTTCGATGACTAAAACAAAAATAAAAAAAATAAAATTTACTAAATAAATGCATTGATGTGAAGAATGAGCTTCAATATTTCATCCGAAATAATTTTGATCTCATTCTGAAGTCATTTTGAATTTATAAAAATTATTTAAAGTTGTTGTTTTATAAGGATTTTTATAACTTTAGAATTTTATATTTTTTTCATATTTTGAAGGTAAACCAATTTTAAGGCTTTGTATTTGTATTTGCAGACAATAAATGAACTTCTCTTTATGAAAATTACAATTTCATTAAAGGGTGGTAGTTCATATGACATTCCATTGGCCATCATTTTGAATTTTGGGGGTAAAACTTCCCGGGGTCATAACTTCTCGCTCGTTGCTCGGATTGACTAGTAGTGCATATTTCGAAAAAGCTCTCGAAGAGAGATACAAAAGTGTATGGCGACATCATACTAATTGAAAGCACGAGATTCCGGGCAAAGGAAACACCAAGTGCGATTGCATTCAAAATTAAGTACGCTTAAGTCCTAGAAATGTAAATTGCATGAAATGGAAAAGAAACACATTGGAAGAGACACAATCAAATAGAGAAAACACAGCCCTTTCATTAATATCCCTTGATCTCTATTACAATGATGTCTCCTCCCTTTTCAGGGGCTAGGAGCGCAAATAGAGTTTGATTACAATCACTGAATGATTCCTCTTTTCGCGTGCCCACGATTGCAATGGGCGGGCCAAGATGATGTCGCCGCTGATGTCGATGAGTTCTTCGCCTCTGTTGCTTCTCCTGCGAACAAAGAAATGACCAAGACGTCAGTAGCACCTGCTGCAAATGAAAAGCGTTTGCTCTCTAAAACTAACGAAATATGCATGTGAATATTTGCCTGAAACAGTGAATACAGTGAATCCAAATTGCTTCAAAACTTGACAGAAGGTAAGAAAAGTTACCAGAAGGCCACTGCCACTGAGGCAGCTGGCCAATCCACCTTCAACTGGAATTCGTCCCTGGGCAGGACGAATTCTGACTGTAATTCGTCCCTGGGTGGGACGAATTCTTCTGTGTTGAAGAAACCGACCTGCTGCTGCTCCAATGTCGGATCCCGAGACCTGCAAAACGCCTGCAAACAGGGGGGTTATGTAATTGGGGCCATTTTGGGACGACCCAGATGGTCGGATTTTCCCAATTTGGCCTCCACCCTCGGGAATTTGACCTTGACACCTGTAAGTTAGCGAAACGACAAAGCAATACAAAACATCCTAGAATCTGACCAAAAGTTACAAAATTGCAGCTATGGATTAATCAGACCTAATAACACAAAATGCAATCTAAAAAATAATCTAAAATGCTCAAAAACTAAAAATAGGACTTGGGAGGTGCGGGGGTGCCCAAGTGGGCCTCCCACCGTTGGCCCTCGATTTTGGAGCCAATCCACCAGGGATGGGCCCAAAACCTTTTAGGATTGGGGGGTCGGCGAATTGGTTGGTTCTGGTGTCCATGCGTTGGATTTGGGTAAGGTTCGAGCTTCCAAAGGCCACCCAACAACCTCCCTTGCAAAAGAGATTGGTGGATGTGGGAAGGTGAACCAAAAGGGATGCAAGTGGGTCTTCAATTCGACAGCACTTCGTTGCTTGAAAACTCCTTCAACTCGTATGTTTTGGGTGAGAAAAGTCCCACCTTTTATAGACCCAAGGGGTCTCTTTTGGGAGGGAAGCACAAATGCCATGTGTTGGCCATAGGCGCCATGTGGCAGTCTTGTCTTCCCATGAGGGAGGGGAGTCCTCCATTGACTTGAACTTTGATAAATGCCTTTTGTAACAGTCTTCTAACGGCCCCTCTGTCCACCTACACATGCGTGCAAGGCAGGAGTCCTTAACTGACTATTCTGGGCTGCCACTTGGCACCATTTGCCTTTTTTCCCGTTAAGCTTAGAATTCGTCCCACCCAGGGACGAATTCAGAATTCGTCCTGGGGTGGGACGGATTCTATTTTGAATTCGTCCCTGGGTGAGACGAATATTGGGCAAAGTGTCCAAGTGTGCCAAATTGCTTCTTGACCTTACAAAATTGCTATGAAAGTGGTTAAGACCACTTGTTTAACCTCTGAGGGCTGCCCTGGGGGCTGTGTTTGTCAAAGCGATCAGTGTTTGCGATCACATAATCGGATTGGTGCTGTTTTGGTGTCTACAGATGCCCCTTTTTGGGAAGCTCTACGGGTGACGCAGTTCTGAGCAAAAATAGATAACCAAAGCACTAATGATTAGGGTTTCTTGGTAACCTAACCAACTTTTGATGCCCCAAGTATGGAAAGGGCATGCATTCTTGAATCCTTGCTTCTGACGAGCTAAGGAATTTGATTTCAAGTATTAACCTGTTTTGGTGAGGTGTGACTTGAACTTAGACATTGATCAATCATGAACAAGTGAAGGGCGTTTTTATCCTCAGGGGGAACCTTGTGTTCATGATTCACGAAATGCCAAGTGTTTGATTGATTTGATTGTTGCTTGTTTACCGCCCCAAGCGGGAGCGTGATTGTCTTTGTCAATGATTCTTTGAATGCATGTCGTTTTCCTTAATTGGGTGTGTGATTGTTGGTTGGTGACTAAGTGTGACTACCCCCTCAAGCGACGAATCGATGAGGGAATGACCTTCGTGAGAGAAGCGACGAGTCGCTTGACCCAAGATGACTTGTGCAAGGTGTGCCTTTAAAGGGTTTACCGTTAAGCGTGTGCAATTTTTCCAACATTTGGACCTATTTTTGGTGGGTGTTAACCCTTTTGGTGATGCCGTAATGAGGTGAAATCATCGAAAACCTAACTTCCCGTGGAGCGGTCCGGCTATTGTAGCCTTCTTGGGGAAGTAGGAGAGCGATAATTTGGACCTCGACATCGATTTTCTTTGCCCGGAGTTTAAGTGCAAGAGCACTTATGTCCGGCAATGTTTTTGCTATGTTTTTGTTGAATTTTGTACTGTTTTTGTTGTTTTTGTGACACCATTTGGTGATTGAATTGTCGGCAATCCGTCCTCCCGTGGAGCGGTCCGGCTATGGTAGCCTTCTTCGGGAGTAGGATAGTGACAATGCAAACCCCGACATCAATTTTGCTATGCCAAGAGGTTAAGTGCAAGAGCACTTGTGTTTGGCAATGTTTATTGTTTGTTTTGTGTTGCATTTTTTGTTGTTTTGTTGTTTTTTGTGACACCATTTGGGGATTAAATTGTCAAAAATCTGTCTTCCCGTGGAGCGGTCCGGCTATGGTAGCCTTCTTAGGGAGTAGGATAGTGATAATTTGTGACCCCGATGTCGATTTTGTATGCCCATGTTGTCAGGTGCATTTGCAATCCTGTCAGGCAATTTTATTGTTTGTTTTAGTGCATTTTTAGTCATTTTTGTTGATTTTTTTTGTGCTGGCCTGAATTCGTCCCTGGGTGGGACGAATTCTAGCTGGAGAATTCATCCCTGGGTGGGACGAGCGCTGATCAGAGCACTCGTCCCAGTCAAAGAATGAATTCCAGTGCAAAAGGCCTATTTAAGGGCCAAAACTTGATTTTGGGCTCATTTGTGTCATTTTTTTCTTGCGATTTTGGAGCTCTGGGAGGAGGAGGTAATTCTGCGAAGCGAAGCGCTCCTGGAATTCTCTCTGCCATCATGAGTGCACAAACTGGTTCGAGCGGCGGAGCCGAGGCGAGACCTGTAAGTGACCCTAGGGTTTATTTTGCTTTTATTTAATGCATTGTTTTTGTGTTGACGCTTTTCAAAACTTTAAGATTTTTTTGTGATGTTTTTGTTTAACAGTTAAGGTTAGAAACCCTAGAACTAAAAATTTGATCTGTTATATTTATTTATTTATTATTATTTTTATTTTTTTTGTTTGCTTGCAGGTTGTTAGGAGCCGGTACCGTGTACCCGCTGCCTTTACTGAGGCGCGGTTGGCATTGACCGATGATGACTGGGAATGGCTTGATGCCCTTGGGCTCAAGCAGGTGGCTCGACTGGAGCCTGTGGTTTCGGATCAGGCCTATCCGACGGCCCCCGATCAAGCTTTGGGATCCGTGGACCAATACTTTCCATCTCCCGACAGGGGAGATGACTGTGACTCTTGAGGACGTCTATCGGTTGCTTCGGATTCCGATAGATGGTCTGCCTATTAGGACATCTCCGTTTGATCAGCGGTCTGCTATACTTACGAATCCCAAGAGTCACAGTCATCAAAGGAAACCACAGTGCGATTGCATTCAAAATAAAGTACGCTTAAGTCCTAGAAATGTAAATTGCATGAAATGGAAAAGAAACACATTGGAAGAGACACAATAAAATAGAGAAAACACAGCCCTTTCATTAATATCCCTTGATCTCTGTTACAATGATGTCTCCTCCCTTTTCAGGGGCTAGGAGCGCAAATAGAGTTTGATTACAATCACTGAATGATTCCTCTTTCCGCGTGCCCACGATTGCAATGGGCGGGCCAAGATGATGCCGTCGCCGATGTCGATGAGTTCTTCACCTCTCGCTGCTTCTCCCGCGAACAAAGAAATGACCAAGACGTCGTAGCATATGCTGCAAATGAAAAGCGTTTGCTCTCTAAAACTAACGAAATATGCATGTAAATATTTGCCTGAAACAATGATTACAGTGAGTCCAAATTGCTTCAAAACTTGACGGAAGGTAAGAAAAGTTACCGGAAGGCCATCGCCACTGAGGCAGCTGGCCAATCCACCTTCAAACTAGAATTCGTCCCTAGGCAGGACGAATTTTGACTGTAATTCGTCCCCGGGTGGGACGAATTCTTCTGTGTTGAAGAAACCGACCTGCTGCTGCTCCAATGTCGGATCCCGAGACTTGCAAAACGCCTGCAAACAGGGGGGTTATGTAATTGGGGCCATTTTGGGACGACCCAGATGGTCGGATTTTCCCAATTTGGCCTCCACCCTCGGGAATTTGACCTTGACACCTGCAAGTTAGCGAAACGACAAAGCAATACAAAACATCCTAGAATCTGACCAAAAGTTACAAAATTGCAGCTATGGATTAATCAGACCTAATAACACAAAATGCAATCTAAAAAATAATCTAAAATGCTCAAAAACTAAAAATAGGACTTGGGAGGTGCGAGGGTGCCCAAGTGGGCCTCCCACCGTTGGCCCTCGATTTTGGAGCCAATCCACCAGGGATGGGCCCAAAACCTTTTAGGATTGGGGGGTCGGCGAATTGGTTGGTTCAGGTGTCCATGCGTTGGATTTGGGTAAGGTTCGAGCTTCCAAAGGCCACCCAACAACCTCCATTGCAAAAGAGATTGGTGGATGTGGGAAGGTGAACCAAAGGGGATGCAAGTGGGTCTTCAATTCGGCAGCACTTCGTTGCTTGAAAACTCCTTCAACCTGTATGTTTTGGGTGAGAAAAGTCCCACCTTTTATAGACCCAAGGGGTCTCTTTTGGGAGGGAAGCACAAATGCCATGTGTTGGCCATAGGCGCCATGTGGCAGTCTTGTCTTCCCATGAGGGAGGGGAGTCCTCCATTGACTTGAACTTTGATAAATGCCTTTTGTAACAGTCTTCTAACGGCCCCTCTGTCCACCTACACATGCGTGCAAGGCAGGAGTCCTTAACTGATTGTTCTGGGCTGCCACTTGGCACCATTTGCCTTTTTGCCCGTTAAGCTTAGAATTCGTCCCACCCAGGGACGGATTTAGAATTCGTCCTGGGGTGGGACGGATTCTATTTTGAATTCGTCCCTGGGTGAGACGAATACTGGGCAAAGTGTCCAAGTGTGCCAAATTGCTTCTTGACCTTACAAAATTGCTATGAAAGTGGTTAAGACCACTGTTTAACCTCTGAGGGCTGCCCTGGGGGCTGTGTTTGTCAAAGCGATCAGTGTTTGCAGTCACATAATCGGATTGGTGCTATTTTGGTGTCTACAGATGCCCCTTTTTGGGAAGCGCTGCGGGTGACGCAGTGCTGAGCAAAAATAGATAACCAAAGCACTAATGATTAGGGTTTCTTGGTAACCTAACCAACTTTTGATGCCCCATGTATGGAAAGGGCATGCATTCTTGAATCCTTGCTTCTAACGAGCTAAGGAATTTGATTTCAAGTATTAACCTGTTTTGGTGAGGTGTGATTTGAACTTAGACATTGATCAGTCACGAACAAGTGAAGGGCGTTTTTATCCTCAGGGGGAACCTTGTGTTCATGATTCACGAAATTCCAAGTGTTTGATTGATTTTATTGTTGCTTGTTTACTGCCCCAAGCAGGAGCGTGATTGTCTTTGTCAATGATTCTTTGAATGCATGTCGTTTTCCTTAATTGGGTGTGTGATTGTTGGTTGGTGACTAAGTGTGACTACCCCCTCAAGTGACGAATCGATGAGGGAATGACCTTCGTGAGAGAAGCGACGAGTCACTTGACCCAAGATGACTTGTGCAAGGTTTGCCTTTAGAGGGTTTACCGTTAAGCGTGTGCAATTTTTCCAACATATGGACCTGTTTTTGGTGGGTGTTAACCCTTTTGGTGATGTCGTAATGAGGTGAAATCATCGAAAACCTAACTTCCCATGGAGCGGTCCGGCTATTGTAGCCTTCTTGGGGAAGTAGGAGAGCGATAATTTGGACCTCGACATCGATTTTCTTTGCCCGGAGTTTAAGTGCAAGAGCACTTATGTCCGGCAATGTTTTTGTTGTGTTTTTGTTGAATTTTGTACTGTTTTTGTTGAAACCAGCGAAAGAGAAAAAACATTCCCAAAGGAGCAAGAACTCCGCAATGTTTATTGTTTTTTTGTTTGATTTTTTGTTTGTTTTGTTGTTTTTTGTGACATCATTTTGGGGATTAAATTTTCAAAAATCTGTCTTCCCGTGGAGCGGTCCAGCTATGGTAGCCTTCTTAGGGAGTAGGATATTGATAATTTGTGACCCCGATGTCGATTTTGTATGCCCATGTTGTCAGGTGCATTTGCAATCCTGTCAGGCAATTTTATTGTTTGTTTTAGTGCATTTTTAGTCATTTTTGTTGATTTTTTTTTGTGCTGGCCTGAATTCATCCTTGGGTGGGACGAATTCCAGCTGGAGAATTCGTCCCTGGGTGGGACGAGCGCTGATCATAGCGCTCATCCCAGTCAAGGATGAATTCCAGTGCAATAGGCCTATTTAATGGCCAAAACTTGATTTTGGGCTCATTTGTGTCATTTTTTTCTTGCGATTTTGGAGATGCGGGAGGAGGAGGTAATTCTGCGAAGCGAAGCGCTACTAGAATTCTCTCTACCATCATGAGTGCACAAAATGGTTCGAGCGGCGGAGCCGAGGCGAGACCTATAAGTGACCCTAGGGTTTATTTTGCTTTTATTTAATGCATTGTTTTTGTGTTGACGCTTTTCAAAACTTTAAGATTTTTTTTTTTTTGTGATGTTTTTGTTTAACAGTTAAGGTTAGAAACCCTAGAACTGAAAATTTGATCTGTTATATTTATTTATTTTTTATTATTATTATTTTTTTT
This sequence comes from Wollemia nobilis, assembly GCA_028583015.1. Taxonomy (NCBI): domain Eukaryota; kingdom Viridiplantae; phylum Streptophyta; class Pinopsida; order Araucariales; family Araucariaceae; genus Wollemia; species Wollemia nobilis. Next base: position 133,945 of record JAQPPZ010001241.1, read on the forward strand.
TTGTTTGCTTGCAGGTTGTTAGGAGCCGGCACCGTGTACCTGCTGCCTTTACTGAGGCGCGGTTGGCATTGACCGATGATGACTGGGAATGGCTTGATGCCCTTGGGCTCAAACAGGTGGCTCAAATGGAGCCTGTGGTTTTGGATCAGGCCTATCTGATGGCCCTGATCAAGCTTTGGGATCCGTAGACCAATACTTTCCATCTCCCGACAGGGGAGATGACTGAGACTCTTGAGGACGTCTATCGGTTGCTTCGGATTCCGATAGATGGTCTGCCTATTAGGACATCTCCGTTTGATCAGCGGTCTGCTATACTCACGAGATGTTTTGGGCATGGGGGGGGGGGGGGCGGCTCCCCCAAGAGTCACGGTCATAAAAGGAAACCACCAAGTGCGATTGCATTCAAAATAAAGTACGCCTAAGTCCTAGAAACGTAAATTGCATGAAATGGAAAAGAGACATATTGGAAGAGACACAATAAAATAGAGAAAACACAGCCCTTTCATTAATATCCCTTGATCTCTCGTTACAATAGGCATCTCCTCCCTTTTCGGGGGCTAGGAGCGCAAATAGAGTTTGATTACAATCGTTGAATGGTTCCTCCTTCCGCGTGCCCACGATTGCAATGGGCGGGCCAAGATGATGTCGTCGCCGATGTTGATGGGTTCTTCACCTCCGCTCGCTTCTCCCGCAAACAAAGAAATGATCAAGATGTTAGTAGCATATGCCACAAATGAAAATCATTTGCTCTCTAAAACTAACGAAATATGCATGTAAATATTTGCCTAAAACAGTGATAAATAGTGAGTCCAAATTGCTTCAAAACTTGACGGAAGGTAAGAAAAGTTACCGAAGGCCATCGCCAATGAGACAGTCGGCCAATCTACCTTAAACTGGAATTCGTCCCTGGGCGGGACGAATTCTGATTGTAATTCGTCCCTGGGTGGGACGAATTCTTCTAAGTTGGAGAAACCGACCTGCTGCTGCTCCAATGTCGGATCCCGGGACCTGCAAAACGCCTACAAACATGGGGGTTAGGTAATTGGGGCCATTTTGGGACGACCCAGATGGTCGGATTTTCCCAATTTGGCCTCCACCCTCGGGAATTTGACCTTGACACCTGCAAGTTAGAGAAACGACAAAGCCATACAAAACATCCTAGAATCTGACCAAAAGTTACAAAATTGCAACTATGGACTAATCAGACCTAGTAACACAGAATGCAATCTAAAAAATAATCTAAAATGCTCAAAAACTAAAAATAGGACTTGGGAGGTGCGGGGGTGCCCAAGTGGGCCTCCCACCGTTGGCCCTCGATTTTGGAGCCAATCCACTAGGGATGGGCCCAAAACCTTTTAGGATTGGGGGGTCGGCGAATTGGTTGGTTCAGGTGTCCATGCGTTGGATTTGGGTAAGGTTCGAGCTTCCAAAGGCCACCCAACAACCTCCCTTGCAAAAGAGATTGGTGGATGTGGGAAGGTGAACCAAAGGGGATGCAAGTGGGTCTTCAATTCGGTAGCACTTCGTTGCTTGAAAACTCCTTCAACCTGTATGTTTTGGGTGAGAAAAGTCCCACCTTTTATAGACCCAAGGGGTCTCTTTTGGGAGGGAAGCACAAATTCCATGTGTTGGCCATAGGCGCCATGTGGCAGTCTTGTCTTCCCATGAGGGAGGGGAGTCCTCCGTTGACTTGAGCTTTGATAAATGCCTTTTGTAACGAGCCTTCTAACGGCCCCTCTCGTCCACCTACACATGCGTGCAAGGTAGGATTCCTTAACCGATCGTTCGGGCTGCCACTTGGCACCTTTTGTCCTTTTGCCCGTTAAGCTTAGAATTCGTCCCACCCGGGGACGGATTAGAATTCGTCCTAGGGTGGGACGGATTCTATTTTGAATTCGTCCCTAGGTGAGACGAATACTGGGCAAAGTGTCCAAGTGTGCCAAATTGCTCCTTGACCTCACAAAATTGCTATGAAAGTGGTTAAGACCACTGTTTAACCTCTGAGGGCTGCCCTGGGGGCTGTGTTTGTCAAAGCGATCAGTGTTTGCAGTCACATAATCGGATTGGTGCTATTTTGGTGTCTACAGATGCCCCTTTTTGGGAAGCGCTATGGGTGATGCAGTGCTGAGCAAAAATAGATAACCAAAGCACTAATGATTAGGGTTTCTTGGTAACCTAACCAACTTTTGATGCCCCAAGTATGGAAAGGGCATCCATTCTTGAATCCTTTCTTCTGACGAGCTAAGGAATTTGATTTCAAGTATTAACCTGTTTTGGTGAGGTGTGACTTGAACTTAGACATTGATCGATCATGAACAAGTGAAGGGCATTTTTATCCTCAGGGGGAACATTGTGTTCATGATTCACGAAATGCCAAGTGTTTGATTGATTTGATTGTTGCTTTTTTACTGCCCCAAGCAGGAGCGTGATTGTCTTTGTCAATGATTCTTTGAATGCATGTCGTTTTCCTTAATTGGGTGTGTGATTGTTGGTTGGTGACTAAGTGTGACTACCCCCTCAAGCGACGAATCGATGAGGGAATGACCTTCGTGAGATAAGCGACGAGTCGCTTGACCCAAGATGACTTGTGCAAGGGTGCCTTTAAAAGGTTTACCATTAAGCGTGTGCAATTTTTCCAACATTTGGACCTATTTTTGGTGGGTGTTAGCCCTTTTGGTGATGTCGTAATGAGGTGAAATCATCGAAAACCTAACTTCCCGTGGAGCGGTCCGGCTATTGTAGCCTTCTTGGGGAAGTAGGAGAGCGATAATTTGGACCTCGACATCGATTTTCTTTGCCCGGAGTTTAAGTGCAAGAGCACTTATGTCCGGCAATGTTTTTGTTGTGTTTTTGTTGAATTTTGTACTGTTTTTGTTGTTTTTGTGACACCATTTGATTATGTCGCAATCCCCTCCCCCTCTTCTCGAAAACATAACCGAATCAATTTTGCTGCAAGAGGTTAAGTCAAGACACTTTGTCCAATGTTTATTGTTTTTTGTGTTGATTTTTTGTTGTTTTGTTGTTTTTGTGACACCATTTTGGGGATTAAATTTTCAAAAATCTGTCTTCCCGTGGAGCGGTCCGGCTATGGTAGCCTTCTTAGGGAGTAGGATATTGATAATTTGTGACCCCGATGTCGATTTTGTATGCCCATGTTGTCGGTTGCATTTGCAATCCTGTCAGGCAATTTTATTGTTTGTTTTAGTGCATTTTTAGTCATTTTTCTTGATTTTTTTTGTGTCTGTCTGAATTCGTCCCTGGGTGGGACGAATTCCATCTGGAGAATTCATCCCTATGTGGGATGAGCACTGATCAGAGCGCTCGTCCCAGTCAAGGACGAATTCCATTGCAATAGGCCTATTTAAGGGCCAAAACTTGATTTTGGGCTCATTTGTGTCATTTTTTTCTTGCGATTTTGGAGCTCTGGGAGGAGGAGGTAATTCTGTGAAGCGAAGAACTGCTGGAATTATCTCTGCCATCATGAGTGCACAAACTGGTTTGAGCAGCGGAGCCGAGGCGAGACCTGTAAGTGACCCTAGGGTTTATTTTGCTTTTATTTAATGCATTGTTTTTGTGTTGACGCTTTTCAAAACCTTAAGATTTTTTTTTTGTGATGTTTTTTGTTTAACAGCTAAGGTTAGAAACCCTAGAACTGAAAATTTGATCTATTATATTTATTTTATTTATTATTATTATTATTATTATTTTTTTTGCTTGCAGGTTGTTAGGAGCCGGTACCGTGTACCCGCTGCCTTTACTGAGGCACGGTTGGCATTGACCGATGATGACTGGGAATGGCTTGATGCCCTTGGGCTCAAGCATGTGGCTTGACTGGAGCCTGTGGTTTCGGATCAGGCCTATCTGACGGCCCTGATCAAGCTTTGGGATTCGTGGACCAATACTTTCCATCTCCCGACAGGGGAGATGACCGTGACTCTTGAGGACGTCTATCGGTTGCTTCGGATTCCGATAGATGGTCCGCCTATTAGGACATCTCCGTTCGATCGGTGGTCTACTATACTTACCTAATCCCAAGAGTCACGAGATTTCGATCAAAGGAAAACACAAGTGCGATTGCATTCAAAATAAAGCACGCCTAAGTCCTAGGAATGTAAATTGCATGAAATGGAAAAGAAACACATTGGAAGAGACACAAGAAAATAGAGAAAACACAGCCCTTTCATTAATATCCCTTGATCTCTGTTAAAATGGCGTCTCCTCCCTTTTCAGGGGCTAGGAGTGCAAATAGAGTTTGATTACAATCACTGAATGATTCCTCTTTCCGCGTGCCCACGATTGCAATGGGCAGGCCAAGATGATGCCGTCGCTGATGTCGATGAGTTCTTCACCTCCGTTGCTTCTCCTGCGAACAAAGAAACAACCAAGATGTCAGTAGCACCTGCTGCAAATGAAAAGCATTTGCTCTCTAAAACTAACGAAATATGCATGCGAATATTTGCCCGAAACACATGATTACAGTGAGTCCAAATTGCTTCAAAACTCGACAGAAGGTAAGAAAAGTTACCGGAAGGCCATCACCACCGAGGCAGCCAGCCAATCTACCTTCAACCGGAATTCGTCCCCGGGCGGGACGAATTCGACCGTAATTCGTCCCTGGGTGGGACGAATTCTTCTGTGTTGGAGAAACCGACCTGCTGCTGCTCCAATTTCGGATCTCGAGACCTGCAAAACGCTTGCAAACAAGGGGGTTATGTAATTGGGGCCATTTTGGGAAGACCCAGATGGTCGGATTTTCCCAATTTGGACTCCACCCTCGGGAATTTGACCTTGACACCTACAAGTTAGCGAAACGACAAAGCCATACAAAACATCCTAGAATCTGACCAAAAGTTACAAAATTGTAGCTATGGATTAATCAGACCTAATAACACAAAATGCAATCTAAAAAATAATCTAAAATGCTCAAAAACTAAAATTAGGACTTGGGAGGTGCGGGGGTGCCCAAGTGGGCCTCCCACCGTTGGCCCTCGATTTTGGAGCCAATCCACCAGGGATGGGCCCAAAACCTTTTAGGATTGGGGGGTCGGCGAATTGGTTGGTTCAGGTGTCCATGTGTTGGATTTGGGTAAGGTTCGAGCTTCCAAAGGCCACCCAACAACCTCCCTTGCAAAAGAGATTGGTGGATGTGGGAAGGTGAACCAAAGGGGATGCAAGTGGGTCTTCAATTCGGAAGCACTTCGTTGCTTGAAAACTCCTTCAACCTGTATGTTTTGGGTGAGAAAAGTCCCACATTTTATAGACCCAAGGGGTCTCTTTTGGGAGGGAAGCACAAATTCCATGTGTTGGCCATAGGCGCCATGTGGCAGTCTTGTCTTCCCATGAGGGAGGGGAGTCCTCCGTTGACTTGAGCTTTGATAAATGCCTTTTGTAACAGTCTTCTAACGGCCCCTATGTCCACCTACACATGCGTGCAAGGTAGGAGTCCTTAACTGACTGTTCTGGGCTGCCACTTGGCACCATTTGTCTTTTTTCCCGTTAAGCTTAGAATTCGTCCCACCCAGGGATGGATTCAGAATTCGTCCTGGGGTGGGACGGATTCTATTTTGAATTCGTCCCTGGGTGAGACGAATACTGGGCAAAGTGTCCAAGTGTGCCAAATTGCTTCTTGACCTCACAAAATTACTATGAAAGTGGTTAAGACCACTGTTTGACCTCTGAGGGCTACCCTGGGGGCTGTGTTTGTCAAAGCGATCGGTGTTTGCAGTCACATAATCGGATTGGTGCTGTTTTGGTGTCTACAGATGCCCCTTTTTGGGAAGCACTGTGGGTGACGCAGTGTTGAGCAAAAATAGATAACCAAAGCACTAATGATTAGGGTTTATTGGTAACCTAACCAACTTTTGATGCCCCAAGTATGGAAAGGGCATGCATTCTTGAATCCTTGCTTCTGACGAGCTAAGGAATTTGATTTCAAGTATTAACCTGTTTTGGTGAGGTGTGACTTGAACTTAGAAATTGATCAGTCATGAACAAGTGAAGGGCATTTTTATCCTCAGGGGGAACCTTGTGTTCATGATTCACGAAATGCCAAGTGTTTGATTGATTTGATTGTTGCTTGTTTACTGCCCTAAGCAGGAGCGTGATTGTCTTTGTCAATGATTCTTTGAATGCATGTCGTTTTCCTTAATTGGGTGTGTGATTTTTGGTTGGTGACTAAGTGTGACTACCCCCTTAAGCGACGAATCAATGAGGGAATGACCTTCGTGAGATAAGCGACGAGTCGCTTGACCCAAGATGACTTGTGCAAATGTGCCTTTAAAAGGTTTACCGTTAAGCGTGTGCAATTTTTCAAAAATTTGGACCTATTTTTGGTGGGTGTTAACCCTTTTGGTGATGCCGTAATGAGGTGAAATCATCGAAAACCTAACTTCCCGTGGAGTGGTCCGGCTATTGTAGCCTTCTTGGGGAAGTAGGAGAGCGATAATTTGGACCTCGACATCGATTTTCTTTGCCCAGAGTTTAAGTGCAAGAGCACTTATGTCCGGAAATGTTTATTGCTGTGTTTTTGTTGAATTTTGTACTGTTTTTGTTGTTTTTGTGAACCATTATAAGAATGGTGAGCGTCGGCATGTAGCTTCTCGGGAGAAAATACACATCAATTATCAAGAGGTAAAAACTGGCGGCAATGTTTATTGTTTTTTTGTGTTGCATTTTTTGTTGTTTTGTTGTTTTTGTGACACCATTTGGGGATTAAATTGTCAAAAATCTGTCTTCCCGTGGAGCGGTCCGTCTATGGTAGCCTTCTTAGGGAGTAGGATATTGATAATTTGTGACCCCGATGTTGATTTTGTATGCCCATGTTGTCAGGTGCATTTGCAATCCTGTCAGGCAATTTTATTGTTTGTTTTAGTGCATTTTTAGTCATTTATTTTTTTAATTTTTTTGTGCTGGCCTCGAATTCGTCCCCGGGTGGGACGAATTCCAGCTGGAGAATTCGTCCCCGGGTGGGATGAGCACTGATCAGAGCGCTCGTCCCAGTCAAGGACAAATTCCAGTGTAATAGGCCTATTTACTGGCCAAAACTTGATTTTGGGCTCATTTGTGTCATTTTTTTCTTGCGATTTTGGAGCTCTGGGAGGAGGAGGTAATTCTGCGAAGTGAAGCGCTGCTGGAATTCTCTCTGCCATCATGAGTGCACAAACTGGTTTGAGCGGCGGAGCCGAGGCGAGACCTGTAAGTGACCCTAGGGTTTATTTTGCTTTTATTTAATGCATTGTTTTTGTGTTGATGCTTTTCAAAAATTTAACATTTTTTTTTTTTTTGTGATGTTTTTGTTTAACAGTTAAGGTTAGAAACCCTAGAACTGAAAATTTGATCTGTTATATTTATTTATTTATTATTATTATTATTATTTTTTGTTTGCTTGCAGGTTGTTAGGAGCCGGTACCGTGTACCCGCTGCCTTTACTGAGGCGCGGTTGGCATTGACCGATGATGACTGGGAATGGATTGATGCCCTTGGGCTCAAGCAGGTGGCTCGACTGGAGCCTGTGGTTTCTGATCAGGCCTATCTGACGGCCCCGATCAAGCTTTGGGATCCGAGAGACCAATACTTTCCATCTCCCGACAGGGGAGATGACTCGTGACTCTTGAGGACGTCTATCGGTTGCTTCGGATTCCGATAGATGGTCTCCCTATTAGGACATCTCCGTTCGATCGGCGGTCTACTATACTTATGAATGGGGGGGCCCAAGAGTCACGAGATCGATCAAAGGAAACCACAAGTGCGATTGCATTCAAAATAAAGTACACCTAAGTCCTAGGAATGTAAATTGAAAGAAATGGAAAAGAGACATGTTGGAAGAGACACAAGAGAATAGAGAAAACATAGCCCTTTCATTAATATCCCTTGCTCTCTGTTACAATGGCGTCTCCTCCCTTTTCGGGGGCTAGGAGCGCAAATAGAGTTTGATTACAATCGTTGAATGGTTCCTCCTTTCGCGTGCCCACGATTGTAATGGGCGGGCCAAGATGATGCCGTCGCCGATGTCTATGGGTTCTTCACCTCCGCTGCTTCTCCTACGAACAAAGAAACAATCAAGACGTTCGTAGCATCCGCCGCAAATGAAAATCGTTTGCTCTCTAAAACTAACAAAATATGCATGTAAATATTTGCATGAAACCAGTGAATACAAGTGAGTCCAAATTGCTTCAAAACTTGACGGAAGGTAAGAAAAGTCACCGGAAGGCCACTCGTCACTAAGGCAACCGGCCAATCTACCTTCAACCGGAATTCGTCCCCGGGCGGGACGAATTCGATCGTAATTCGTCCCCGGGTGGGACGAATTCTTCCAAATTGAAGAAATCGACCCGTCGCTGCTCCAATGTCGGATCTCGAGACTCGCAAAATGCCCGCAAACGAGGGGGGTTATGTAATTGGGGCCATTTTGGGATGACCCGGATGGTCGGATTTTCCCAATTTGGCCTCCACCCTCGGGAATTTGACCTTGACACCTGCAAGTTAGCGAAACGACAAAGCCATACAAAACACCCTAGAATCGACCAAAAGCTACAAAATTGCAATTATGGATTAATCGGACCTAATAACACAAAATGCAATCTAAAAAATAATCTAAAATGCTCAAAAACTGAAATTAGGATTTGGGAGGTGCGGGGGTGCCCAAGTGGGCCTCCCACCGTTGGCCCTCGATTTTGGAGCCAATCCACCAGAGGATGGGCCCAAAACCTTTTAGGATTGGGGGGTTGGCGAATTGGTTGGTTTAGGTGTCCATGCGTCGGATTTGGGTAAGGTTCGAGCTTCCAAAGGCCACCCAACAACCTCCCTTGCAAAAGAGATTGGTGGATGTGGGAAGGTGAACCAAAGGGGATGCAAGTGGGTCTTCAATTCGGCAGACACTTCGTTGCTTGAACACTCCTTCAACCTGTATGTTTTGGGTGAGAAAAGTCCCACATTTTATAGACCCAAGGGGTCTCTTTTGGGAGGGAAGCACAAATGCCATGTGTTGGCCATAGGCGCCATGTGGCAGTCTTGTCTTCCCATGAGGGAGGGGAGTCCTCCGTTGACTTGAGCTTTGATAAATGCCTTTTGTAACAGTCTTCTAACGGCCCCTCTATCCACCTACACATGCGTGCAAGGCAGGAGTCCTTAACTGACTGTTCTGGGCTGCCACTTGGCACCTTTTGTCTTTTTGCCCGTTAAGCTTAGAATTCGTCCCACCCAGGGACGAATTCAGAATTCATCCTGGGGTGGGACGGATTCTATTTTGAATTCGTCCCTGTGTGAGATGAATACTGGGCAAAGTGTCCAAGTGTGCCAAATTGCTTCTTGACCTCACAAAATTGCTATGAAAGTGGTTAAGACCACCGTTTGACCTCTAAGGGCTGCCATGGGGGCTGTGTTTGTCAAAGCGATCAGTGTTTGCAGTCACATAATCGGATTGGTGCTGTTTTGGTGTCTACAGATGCCCCTTTTTGGGAAGCGCTACGGGTGACGCAGTGCTGAGCAAAAATAGATAAACAAAGCACTAATGATTAGGGTTTCTTGGTAACCTAACCAAATTTTGATGCCCCAAGTATGGAAAGGGCATGCATTCTTGAATCCTTACTTCTGATGAGCTAAGGAATTTGATTTCAAGTATTAACCTGTTTTGGTGAGGTGTGACTTGAACTTGGACATTGATCAGTCATGAACAAGCGAAGGGCATTTTTATCCTCAGGGGGAACCTTGTGTTCATTATTCACGAAATGCCAAGTGTTTGATTGATTTGATTGTTGCTTGTTTATCGCCCCAAGCAGGAGCGTGATTGTCTTTGTCAATGATTCTTTGAATGCATGTCGTTTTCCTTAATTGGGTGTGTGATTGTTGATTGGTGACTAAGTGTGACTACCCCCTCAAGCGACGAATCGATGAGGGAATGACCTTCGTGAGATAAGCGACGAGTCGCTTGACCCAAGATGAATTGTGCAAGGGTGCCTTTAAAGGGTTTACCGTTAAGCGTGTGCAATTTTTCCAACATTTGGACCTATTTTTGGTGGGTGTTAACCCTTTTGGTGATGCCGTAATGAGGTGAAATCATCGAAAACCTAACTTCCCGTGGAGCGGTCCGGCTATTGTAGCCTTCTTGGGGAAGTAGGAGAGCGATAATTTGGACCTCGACATTGATTTTCTTTGCCTGGAGTTTAAGTGCAAGAGCACTTATGTCCGGCAATTTTTTTGTTGTGTTTTTGTTGAATTTTGTACTGTTTTTGTTGTTTTTGTGACACCATTTTTAATTCGGCAATCCGTCCTCCCATGCGTCCATGTAGCCTCTCGAAGTAGGATAGTCAATGTAAACCCGACATCAATTTCATCCAAGAGGTTAACAAGAGCACTTGTGTCTGGCAATGTTTTTTTTGTTTTTTTGTGTTGCATTTTTTGTTGTTTTGTTGTTTTTTGTGACACCATTTTGGGATTAAATTTTCAAAAATCTGTCTTCCCTTGGAGCGGTCCGGCTATGGTAGCCTTCTTAGGGAGTAGGATAGTGATAATTTGTGACCCCGATGTTGATTTTGTATGCCCATGTTGTCAGGTGCATTTGCAATCCTGTCAAGCAATTTTATTGTTTGTTTTAGTGCATTTTTAGTCATTTTTGTTGATTTTTTTTTGTGCTGGCCTGAATTCGTCCCTCGGGTGGGACGAATTCCAATTGGAGAATTCATCCCTGGGTGGGACGAGCGCTGATCAGAGCGCTCGTCCCAATCAAGGATGAATTCCAGTGCAATAGGCCTATTTAATGGCCAAAACTTGATTTTGGGCTCATTTGTGTCATTTTTTTCTTGCGATTTTGGAGCTCTGGGAGGAGGAGGTAATTCTGCGAAGCGAAGCGCTGCTGGAATTCTCTCTCCCATCATGAGTGCACAAACTGGTTCGAGCAGCGGAGCCGAGGCGAGACCTGTAAGTGACCATAGGGTTTATTTTGCTTTTATTTAATGCATTATTTTTGTGTTGATGCTTTTCAAAACTTTAAGATTTTTTTTTTTTTGTGATGTTTTTGTTTAACAGTTAAGGTTAGAAACCCTAGAACTGAAAATTTGATCTGTTATATTTATTTATTTATTATTATTTTTTTTTTTTTTGCTTGCAGGTTGTTAGGAGCCGGTACCGTGTACCCGCTGCCTTTACTGAGGCGTGGTTGGCATTGACCGATGATGACTGGGAATGCCTTGATGCCCTTGGGCTCAAACAAGTGGCTCGACTGGAGCCTGTGGTTTCGGATCAGGCCTATCTGACGGCCCTGATCAAGCTTTGGGATCCGTAGACCAATACTTTCCATCTCCCGACAGGGGAGATGACTGTGACTCTTGAGGACGTCTATCGGTTGCTTCGGATTTTGATAGATGGTCTGCCTATTAGGACATCTCCGTTTGATCAGCGGTCTGCTATACTTACGAGATTTTTGGGTGGGGGGGCCCAAGAGTCACAGTCATCAAAGGAAACCACAGTGCGATTGCATTCAAAATAAAGTACGCTTAAGTCCTAGAAACGTAAATTGCATGAAATGGAAAAGAAACACATTGGAAGAGACACAAGCAAATAGAGAAAACATAGCCCTTTCATTAATATCCCTTGCTCTCTATTACAATGGTGTCTCCTCCCTTTTCAGGGGCTAGGAGCGCAAATAGAGTTTGATTACAATCACTGAATGATTCCTCTTTCCACGTGCCCACGATTGCAATGGGCGGGCCAAGATGATGCCGCCGCTGATGTCGATGAGTTCTTCACCTCCGCTGATTCTCCTGCGAACAAAGAAACAACCAAGATGTCAGTAGTGAGGGTGCATTTAAAAGGTTTACCGTTAAGCGTGTGCAATTTTTCCAACATTTGGACCTGTTTTTGGTGGGTGTTAACCCTTTTGGTGATGCCGTAATGAGGTGAAATCATCGAAAACCTAACTTCCCATGGAGCGGTCCGGCTATTGTAGCCTTCTTGGGGAAGTAGGAGAGCGATAATTTGGACCTCGACATCGATTTTCTTTGCTCGAAGTTTAAGTGCAAGAGCACTTATGTCCGGCAATGTTTTTGCTGTGTTTTTGTTGAATTTTGTACTGTTTTTGTTGTTTTTGTGTGACACCATTTGGTGATTGAATTGTCGGCAATCCGTCCTCCCGTGGAGCGGTCCGGCTATGGTAGCATTCTTCGGGAGTAGGATAGTGACAATGTAAACCCCGACATCAATTTTGCTATGCCAAGAGGTTAAGTGCAAGAGCACTTGTGTCTGGCAATGTTTATTGTTTTTTTGTGTTGCATTTTTTGTTGTTTTGTTGTTTTTTGTGACACCATTTTGGGATTAAATTGTCAAAAATCTGTCTTCCCGTGGAGCGGTCCGGCTATGGTAGCCTTCTTAGGGAGTAGGATAGTGATAATTTGTGACCTCGATGTCGATTTTGTATGCCCATGTTGTCAGGTGCATTTGCAATCCTGTCAGGCAATTTTATTGTTTGTTTTAGTGCATATTTAGTCATTTTTGTTGATTTTTTTTTGTGCTGGCCTGAATTCGTCCCTGGGTGGGACGAATTCCAGCTGGAGAATTCGTCCCTGGGTGGGATGAATTCCAGCTGGAGAATTCATCCCTGGGTGGGATGAGCGCTGATCAGAGCGCTCGTCCCAGTCAATGACGAATTCCAGTGCAATAGGCCTATTTAATGGCCAAAACTTGATTTTGGGCTCATTTGTGTCATTTTTTTCTTGCGATTTTGGAGCTCGGGAGGAGGAGGTAATTCGCGAGGCGAAGCGCCGCTGGAATTCTCTCTCGCCATCATGAGTGCACAAACCGGTTCGAGCGGCGGAGCCGAGGCGAGACCTCTAAGTGACCCTAGGGTTTATTTTGCTTTTATTTAATGCATTGTTTTTGTGTTGACGCTTTTCAAAACTTTAAGATTTTTTTTTTGTGATGTTTTTGTTTAACAGTTAAGGTTAGAAACCCTAGAACTGAAAATTTGATCTGTTATATTTATTTATTTATTATTATTATTATTTTTTTTTTGTTTTCTTGCAGGTTGTTAGGAGCCGATACCGTGTACCCGCTGCCTTTACTGAGGCACGGTTGGCATTGACCGATGATGACTGGGAATGGCTTGATGCCCTTGGGCTCAAGCAGTTGGCTCGACTGGAGCCTGTGGTTTTGGATCAGGCCTATCTGACGGCCCTGATCAAGCTTTGGGATCCACGGACCAATACTTTCCATCTCCCGACAGGGGAGATGACTGTGACTCTTGAGGACGTCTATCGGTTGCTTTGGATTCCGATAGATGGTCTGCCTATTAGGACATCTCCGTTTGATCAGCGGTCTGCTATACTTATGAGATGTTTTGGGCATGGGGGGGAGCTGGGTGTAGTAGACCTAGTGGAGACAGCCGAGGTGGATTGCCAGGCTGGCGGGATTTTGGTTAGCTGGTGGAAGGAGAGGGGGGTGTTAGGAGTGAGGCACGCATTCTTGATGGGCCTCATTTCTAACATTCTTCTCCCTGATTCGTCAGGCGCGAGGTTCCCGTGGAACCTTCTGGATTTGGTGTGGTAGTTGGCAGAGTGCCCGATAGAGGCACCGTTGATTCTGAGATGGGGACAGACTTTGTTGGCACAGCTTTACGGGGAGCTGTACGGGGTCCGCTGTCGACAGCGAAAGGGTGTCGCTTGCGCTTTTTGTTGCAAGTGTCGGGGTTGGCAAGCACATAGCTATTGAGAGGCCTACCGGGTTACCGTGGATGACTCGGGCGACGATGGAGGATGAGGAGATTGGTTATGCAGCTTTGTGGCGATGGTCTACGGAGCAGGGGTAGAGTCGGTGATGGGCAGGTGTCGTTGAGCACTACATTGATGCCTTTTCGTGGCTCACTCCAGGGGAGGTGTTTTGGCATCCCTATCGGGACTGTCCAGCCTGGCCTGAGGCTGGAGAGTGGCTCCGACGGGTGCGGAGGGAGCGATGGTTGACTGGGCGACACAGGACGGAGCATGAGTTCTTTCCGTACCTCCGGGTTACACGACAGTTTGGGGTGCGCCAGGGGTTTCCTGGTGAGCCCGTAGGCTATCGACGTCGGGGAGATGAGAGGGATCTGGAGCCACCGGTCCTCGTGCCATTGGGCGAGGAGTCGGATGCGGTGATTGAGGTGTTGGATGTGGATGACGTCGGTACTACCACTGAGTATGACTCGTGGTGGGTATTGCGGCGCTGGAGAGGAGAGGGTCCACTGGGAGGCGCGAAGGCGGCAGTGGAGGATGCTGAGGCGGCAGGGGGTGATTGGGGGGGGCCGTTGGATGATGCAGACATGGTGGATGTGGGAGATGAGGATGTGGACTTGGGTGTTCCGGAGCAGCCGGACATGCAAGATGTGGAGGAGCAGTTGGAGCCTGAGCAGGCTACTGTCCCCGCGAGTCCTATGCATCCAATAGATACAGAGGAGGTGGGGTCGGATGTAGGCGATGAGGTTGCATGACTTACAGAGCTGCTATGGATGCGAGATCTGGAGAGGGATCTTCTACGGGCTCAGTTGGCAGAGCGGGATAGAGTTTTGGCGAAGCGCGATGATGCATTGTCTATCTATCATCGACGGGAGGCAGAGTGGTGTCTGTACCGGATAGACTTGGAGAGGGAGGTCATCCACCTTGGCGGGCGGCTCCCTGAGCCTTCGATCAGTAGATCTTCTCGACGGACGAGGGATAGTTTGACTGAGCAGTCAACATCATCTCGTCGCAGGCGGTTAGATGAGGGGGGTGGTAGTAGGCATGATGCGGGGGCTAGTAGTAGCCGCCCTGCAGGGTCCCGTAGGACCCACACCACGGGGGGTAGTTCCCGTCGCACCGATCCTGCGTGATCATGGTGGCCGACGCCTTAGGTTGGGTTTTTGGATATGCTTGCGGGGTCTGAGGACCGGTTTTGTAGCCTGCGGGCATCTTTTTGATGATATATATATATATATATATACCTATTTTTTTTTGGATTTGTACATGTGATGATGTGATTGGTTTTTGTTATGCATGTTTATTCATTTTGATGAATGCAGATGTTATGATGAATGCAAATGTTTTAGATGTCTATGTGATATGCAAATTGAAATGGATGAATGATATTTGTGGTGATTGCACTGTAGGTCGTTTAAGAAAATTTTTATTTATCTGGTTTTTTTCTGTTTTTGTATTTTCTCGATGGTATCATAAGGATGATAAGTAGCGCAGATGGTTTTGGGATGAATGTAAGATTTTCTGAGATTCAGATAGTTTTATCTCACTATCCATGACTGTACTTTATCTTACAAGACTTTTGAACAAGGTATGAATCGGACCTATTTTTGACCGAGTTATTTAACATCCCTGTGTGTGCAATTGAGTTCATTTAGTGGTATTTGTTAGGATACCGCCAGTGCCAGGTGGGCTTTCAACCGAACCTGTACTGAGGATCACCTAATTAGCTCCACGAATTCCTTTGTTGTATGTACTAAGATTAATCTGCGTTGTAATCCAGGATGCCATAAGCTAGCTCATCCACATGCAAACATTGATCTGTACGCAAGTTAATGTGACAGATATATCGTCATGCGGGAGGTTTACTTCATTACCGATAGGCTATCAACCAAATTGGTACAAAAGCTTGCCTTATGACCTACAGAATGCTGAGAGTTCCAGGGATTCAAGGTCAACTCCCTTCTTTTTTTCAATTGTATTGGGATACTTGCTCTTTTGTAGTGATAAGATCACTGTTTATTTTGATTTTTTTTTTTTTTTGAGCAAGGGATTGGGGATATGGAGTGATGAAAATCACTGTTGTTTGTGCCTTTTGATGTGTGCACTATAGTTTGTCAAATTTGGAGTTTTGACATTTTGCAAATTTTTGTGTTTTGCAACCGTTGAGAACTTTAGGGATTCTTAGGGAATTGGGTAGGGAGGATGCTTGTCCTTTTGCCAACTCTCAGCATTCTAGGGGTCATTCGCACAGGGGGATGAGCAAGATAACCGTTTCGCTTGTGGTGACCTAGATTATTTTGCAGGTTTCGTCTTTCGTTCACACAATTTGGGAATTTTAGTGTTTTGATTTGTGTTGGGATGTTACGTAACAAGGTGTATTTCAAGTATGACTCTACCTTCGTAAAATCTGCTCGACTTGGTACACTACATGGCTAAAGAGGAAAATGATGACTGAATCACCGAAACTCTTGGTACATTCCTGGACCACTGACTGTAGTGTGGTAAAAGTTATGCTTGGTGTTTTTGTTGTTTTTGATGAATTCGAGTATGCCTAGAATTGAGATGCAAATCTTTGTTGTTTTTGATGATTTTTGTTGTTTTGTTTTTGTTGAATTTCTTGATATTTTTTTTTTTGACCAAACGATTGCGATAATCGTTGGAGCTTTTTGGGTTGACCAAGAGATTGCGATAATCCTTGGAGCTTTTTGTATTGACCAAGAGATTGCGATAATCCTTGGAGCTTTTTGGTGACCAAGAGATTGCGATAATCCTTGGAGCTTTTTGGATTGACCAAGAGATTGCGATAATCCTTGGAGCTTTTTGGGTTGACCAAGAGATTGCGATAATCCTTGGAGCTTTTTGGGTTGACCAAGAGATTGCGATAATCCTTGGAGCTTTTTGGGTTGACCAAGAGATTGCGATAATCCTTGGAGCTTTTTGGATTGACCAAGAGATTGCGATAATCCTTGGAGCTTTTTGGGTTGACCAAGAGATTGCGATAATCCTTGGAGCTTTTTGGGTTGACCAAGAGATTGCGATAATCCTTGGAGCTTTTTGGGTGACCAAGAGATTGCGATAATCCTTGGAGCTTTTTGGGTTGACCAAGAGATTGCGATAATCCTTGGAGCTTTTTGTTTGTTGTTTTTTTTTTTTTTTGGTACATGGCTTTCTTAGATATGAAATGGTCGCAAATGACTGATATTCAAGGGTTCTGTTTCCTTGATACCGTCAAGAGAAGCTAGCCTATACGTTCCCGGTCCTATTTTGCTATCAATGACATAAGGACCTAGCCAATTTGCCACGAATTTGTCTCTCATATGGGACGGCAAATTAGAGTTTTGTTGGTTTTCCTTCGTAACCAGCATCACCAACCCGAAAGTCTCTTAGGTGAACTTTCATGTTGTAAGCTCTCTTAAGCCGCTCTTGATAGATACGTAAGTGCTCGAGAGCATTAACGCGTCTTTCGTCAAGCAACGTAAGTTGGTCTAACCGGGCCTGCCGTGCAGTGTCATCATCGATGAATTTCTTGCATTGATATGCGGAGGGAAGGAATTTCCAACTCGAGAGGCATTACTGCCTCTGAGCCATACACTAGTGAAAACGGAGTTGCCCTAGTGGGCGTCCGAATGCTAGTGCGATAAGCCCAAAGGGCAAGTGGGATTTGTATGTGCCAATCCTTATGACTGTCTCGCGACGGTCTTTTTAAGGATGGCGACTAGCATTTTGTTTGACGCCTCTGCTTGCCCATTTGCTTGCGGATAATAGGGTGTTGAAAAGCCGTGCTGAATTTTGTACTTTGTGGTTAAAGCACGCACGTCTTTGTTCTTGAATGATGGCCCATTATCCGAGATTATTTTGGATGGAATACCAAAACGACATATGATGTAATGCAAAATGAACTCCGCAATGCGGGGTCCTGTCGTAGAGGTTAACGGAATTGCTTCCACCCATTTGGTAAAATATTCTCGTGGCCGTTATGATAAACGTGTGACGGCCTCGACGATGCAGGGGAGATCTTTTCGATTAGATCAAGGCCCCACTATGAAAATGGCCAAATAGACTGGACTGTCTTTAGGGCCTGGGAAGGTGCATGCATTAAATTGGCATGATGTTGACACTTTACGCACCTCTTGACATACGTGCAGCAATCTCGCTCTAAAGATGGCCAATAATAGCCCATGCGAAGAATGCGCTTTGCAATGGCCATACCACCGAAGTGGCCGCCACATGTACCGTCATGCGCTTGGGTGATCGCCCAAGTGGACTCTTGCCGGTCCAAGCAACGAAGAAGAATTCCGTCGTAGCCGCGACGATACAAAATGTCTCCTATCAAGACATATTTTGCCGCTTTCTCGTTTGAATGTTCGTTTTGCGGCTTGCGTCAATCCAAAGGGTAGATTACCTAACTTGAGGTAATCTCTTATGGGTAAATACCAGTCCTGTTGATCGGATACCTCGACAGTTTGAACAACCAATCCCTTTTGGAGTTCTTCCCTAACAAATGCCGATTGGGATAGAACTTGTAAGAATAGCGTTGTGTTGCTATTAATGGGAGTGGGGGAGAACAAAGACCCCCAATTGGCATGTTTCAAATAGTCTCGGATTCGAAAGAACTTATCCGAAGATGGTTCGATCTCGGATCATGTGGATTCCCTGGCGTCAAGTCTGAGCTTGCGCGCTCCATCGCGGGTTGCGATAAGGTTTTGACCTGAATGGTTGTTATATCACCGGAAAGGTCTTGCGGGATTAGTGACCCTAAGGAGGCCATTGTGTCCGCAAAACGATTCGATGATCGAGGGAGTGCCTCGATGTCATACCACTCAAGTTTTGCCAGGAATTTATCCACGAGGGCTTTATAGGCCTTCAGAACTGGGCATTTGCATTGATATACCCCTTTGACTTGATTGACGATTAACAACGAATCACCAAAGATGTTCAGTCTTTTGATGTTCATGGCGATTGCTGTCTGAAGACCTAGGAGCAAGGCTTCATATTCTGCATTGTTGTTGGTGCACTCGGAAATTTAATTTAAATGACAGGGGCATTGGAGCGCCCTGCGGTGTGAAGAATACAATTCCTGCGCCACCACCTTGCTCGCATTTAGAACCATCAAAAAATAAGGTTATGTCGGCCTGAGACTCAGGCTCTTCAGAATCTGGCGATTCTGAGACATGGAAGACCTCATCATCGGGTAGTTCTATGACTAGAGGCTGATCGTCTTCAAGAGGAGCCTCTGCTAGTTGATCGGCTATGACTTGTCCTTTTATAGATTTTTGCCCAATAAACTCAATGTCAAATTCCGTCAACAACATGATCCATTTCGCCGTGCGACTACTATGATAAGTACGACTCATCATGTATCGCAATGGATTCTCCTTAGACACAACATACGTCGTGTTGCTCAAGCATGTAATGGCGTAGCCTTTTGGTAGCAAACACCACTGCCAAGCAGAGTTTCTCAACGTATGCATAGTTAAGTTCGTAATCGACCAGTGGTGCGGCTAAGATAGTAAGTAGCCTCGTTCTTTGTGAAGTTCATTCTTCCGGGCTAGCATTGCGCCAGTGCCACCTCGCAGCCGAGATGTATAAGTAGAATGGCACACCTGGTCTAGGCGGTGCCAACACCGGCGGCGAAGCCAAGTATTGTTTGATTTCGTCAAAGGTCGATCGGCACTCGTCATCCCAATGAAATGTGACCCCTTTGTGCAATAATTTGTTCATTGGTCGGCATTTGTCAGATAATTGCGCTATGAAGCGTTTAATCGACGCGACCTTTCCTTGCGCACTTCCGAGCCGCTTGATAGTGGTTGGGGGAGCCATTTCAAGGATTGCCTTGACTTTGTTAGGGTCCACTTCGATGCCTCTCTTGGAGACTATAAAACCCAAGAGTTTTCCGGATGTGACGCCGAACACGCACTTCTTGGGATTCAAGTCTGACCTTATGCTCTATGAGGCGATCGAGAATCTTGCTTAAGTCACCGAGATGATCTGAGCGCAAGAGAGACTTGGCTAACAAATCATCCATGTAATCTTCCAAAGTTTTGTGCATGTAATCGTGGAAGATATAAGTCATAGCACGTTGGTATGTAGCGCCAATGTTTTTAAGGCCAAAAGGCATGACCTTATAACAAAATGTCCCCCAAGGCGTTGTGAATGCCGTTTTGAGTTGGTCTTCATGATTGATACGAATTTGATTGTATCCTGAGAAACCGTCCATTAGGGAGAGCATTTTGTGACCTGCCGTAGCGTCTACCAATGCGTCGATGCTTGGCAAGGGGAAATCATCCTTAGGACTCGCTTTGTTTAGGTCTCGAAAGTCGGTGCATATGCGAATCCTCCCGTCGGGCTTCTTGACGGGAACCATGTTGGACAACCATGGCGGATAATCCACGCAGATGACAAATTGTGCATCCAACAGCTTTTGCAATTCGTCTTTGACCATCAAGGCCACCGTTGGGTGCATCTTTCTTAGTTTTTGCTTTACTGTGCTTGATTTTCGGATCAAGCGTTAAGTTGTGCATGACTAGTTGCGGGTCTAGTCCTGGCATATCTTTGTACGACCATGCAAAAACTTCCTTCTTCTCTTTGAGAAGGGCAATATATTCGGCTTGCTCTTCGGGGGAAAGGCTTACCCCTAGCTTGAGAATCCGTGGATTCATTGGATCTGTGCCGATGTCTACGTCAGTCGTCTCTTCGACTGACATGTGGGATCCGTCCTCCAACTGATGTGGAGTTGGGATTAAATGGATATCATCACCTGAGTTAAGATCTACGTTTGGGACCTCGGGTCCCTCTTCACCTTGAAAAATATCTTGAGTTGTCCTTGGGGTAAAATGAAGCATTTCACCGAAAGGCCAGGACTCGATGGTGACAATGGTGAATTGACGCGATCCCGCTCAATGGCATCCATGTTTAGATGCAATGACCGTGATGGATCGGTCGGATTGCGGATGGGTGTGGTCAAATCAATGGAGATCATGTGGATGGAATGAATTTGGTCTCCATAACCACGGGTGTGATGACTTGATTCTTTTAGATGTTCCCTATACTCCGGATCCGGCTCTACGGGAACAGTGCACGAATGGATCCTCTCTAGGTGCAAATTCATCTCTATGTGTGAAAAGGAAGGCGGGGTCTTCCCTCGGCATCGCTGTCCCGATGGGATCTCGAGGTGGACAATGCTCATCTTGAATTTGGAGCCATAGGCCTAACACTTGGTCCCACCTCACCGGGTCTACGTGCCATTCATGTCCTAACCGTATACCCATTTGTCCCATTAGATCTTCATGAGTTAGAGCGCGGTGATGTCGTCGCGCATGTCCGAGATAGTCCATTTCAGCTTCGTCTTCCGAATCGCTTTCATAGATCCAAAATTGTTCATCCTCTTCAAGATCTCGTTGCTTGCGACATTGAGGACTCTTCCCTGTTCCAATGAATTAATCTGGTCCCATTGCGGTTGTTCCACTCTTAGTGGAGGGACCCGATTCTTTTGAGACCGTGTTATTTCGTCCGGAACCTCTAAGGGGAACAGCTTTCAAAAAATGTCCGGAAGCCGTTGTTGTTCTCTTTGAGGATTGCTCTCCGAACTTCCACCTCTCTCTAGCAAAGGAGAGGGATTATTGTTGTTTCCAGTGGTGTTTGTAGACCATGGGAGATAATCCCCTAATGTGTATTCTCGTGTTTGGATTGGCGTACGGGTCTTGTGCCAATCCCCCTCTATTGCCTATTTCTAGGCCTTGCATATTTTCAACCAAGATGTCTAATGGCAGGGGATGGTTGAACCCTACCCCCGACTTGTCATATGGCATCTCGATATCTTGGTTGGCAAAGGATCCGCATCCCTTGCTCATATCTCGCCTAGCCCATACCCATGCCAATTGCATTGTTCGAGATATTTTAGGGCAAATTCTGGGTTCGACAGATAATTGATGTTTTCGACAAAAGGCTCTTCATCTCTGCTTCCTTTTGTTCGCATGGTTCGAAACCATGATCAAGGCCCCCATACACAAAATTCGTTTGGTTCGGTGGGTAGCCTAGAGGGACGATTGTTCCAATGGGAAGGCGAGGTCTTCCCATATCTTGTACTGACTCCAGTGTGGGGGTTGCCACAACATTTTGCACTAAGTATTCTCCCGTGACCGTACTTGCCATCTCAACAATGATTGTTGATGATTGGGTAGGAGGAAACGGTAGTCCTTCCCGAGTCCATTCCATGTTTGGTGGTTCAGAATCTTGGTTTTCGTTGCGTTGGGCGCTTCCTCTCGTTGATATCGCTGAAATCATGGGCAACCCCTCTTCTAGAGGCTTAACCTCTTCCATGATTTGCTTTCCCTTGTCCTTCTCGTTGGGCCACGATAGGTGGCGTTGATGATGAAGGAGTAGGTGATGAAGTCTCACCCGGTCGGGATTTTGCCTTGTTGGCCACCAATGGTGCCTCGCGGTATCGGACCTCGTTTAGATGGATTTAATTGAAAATCCAAATGCGTTGATGGGAGGGTCGATTGAGGTATGAATTGTACCGCATTGCAATACTTGAAGGGCTCTAAGTCCATTGGGACTACATGTATTTGCCCTTCATAGGCATACTTCAAGCACAGGTGTGCGATCGAGGGGACACACTTCATGTCCCTGATCCAAGGCCGCCCTAGCAAGATATTATAAGCCATTTCGCCTTCCAAAGACATGGCACAAGTGTGGGTATTGACTTTTGTCCTACCCGTATAGGCAGAACAACCGTGCCGACTCGTCGAGCAAATTGCATCGTTAAAAGCTCGCAGTGGTGTACGTGGAAGCGGTGATGTGAGAGGTCGGCAGCTTTAAATGTTTCAACGCTGCAAGTGGTTATGATGTTACTGGACGAGCCAATATCTATCAGCACTCTCTTGTACGGGATCCCGTTGACCCGCGCGATAACGTGCAGGGGTGGATCCGGCATGTCATTTGATATCGTTTTGACCTCGTTTTCTTTGAATGTGATGACAGGCTCCGTACATTGTTTCACATGTCCCACGAAGGCGTTGAAAGAATTTGCTTCGTGGGGTTGTACTTCAATGGCTTTTAAAATGTCCATAAGAGCTTCTCTATGGGGAGCTGATTGTTGAATAAGCTCGTAGATGGACAACCTAGCCGACGTGGTCCGCAAACTCTGCGTGAGTTTGGTTCGTATCGTGACCTCAGTGTCTAGGCGGAGGTAACCGCGTTGGGCGTTGTTGAGGCTCGCGATGTCGACGGAACTTCCCTCGCAGGTACCCTGGGGGGCAACTCGTTGGGTATTTTCTGTTCCTTGTTACAATGCTAATCATTCCCATAAATCCTTGCGCGGGAAGATCTTGTCGCACCTCGTTAATCTGGAGCGGTTTTGTCTTGTGCCTCGTGAGCGTGCAAGGGGTCCTTGAATACCCCCATTTGTTGGTTGTTTGGTGCGATGGGGTTGTCCACGACCAATGTTCGGTTGTCGATCAAATCCTGGACTAGTTCTTTGAATTTCCAAGGACCCATTTAGGTCATGTCCTCTCGCGCCTATGAAATCTCGCAATACAATTCCTCCCTATACCCCCTAGGCTTGGGAACGTTAGGGTCAAAAATTTGGATTTCTGGCAGAGTAACTAAATTTGCCGTCGACAAGCGGTCAAATAAGGAGTCCCTAGACTCCGCATACGGGGTGAATTGTCGCCTAGGGCGACGCTGCTGATATCGCTCCTGTCTTCTCGTTATCTCTTTCGTAAGCGTGGAGGCACCGCCCGGTAGTTAGCCTTTGAGGCTGCGTTTCTTGCACGAGCGCGGGGACATTTATCGCAACTTGGTTGATCGCAGCGTGTTGTGGTTGCGTTGTCCCCGTTTTAGTGGTTTTATTCCACTCTTTCTTCTTAGGCTTGGCAATTGCGCCTTCGCCTATCTTAATCTCTTCTATGACTCTGGCTTGCGCCAAAGCTTCTTCTAAGCCGTCGTATTGTCGCAAAGAATAATAGACCGGAGATTGATTTTAAGCAACTTTTTGCGAACATTTGCGTGAGGTCCGACATGGGAGGACGGTAGGGTAACTTAGAAAGCAAAGCTCTCCATCGGTTCCCGTACGCTGCCATTGTTTCCTCCTCAAATTGTTTAAGGCTAGCAAGATCACTAAGTGATGCCTTCTTCCTTGTGTTGAAGGCGAAACGTTCAAGAAACGCATCTACTAGCCGATCTAAGCTGCTTATGCCGTGTTTGGGCAGTTGTGAGAACCAATCCGAGGCGGGGCCTCGCGAATGTGGTTATGAATGTTCTAAGCAATAATGCGTCATTATCTTGGATGCCGAAGCATTGGCTTAGAAATCGTGTAACGTGTTCCTCTGCGTCCTCTTCACCTTTAAAAACTGCCAATTGAGGCAACTTGAAGTGTTCGGGGTAAAGAGGTGTAGGCACTGAGGGATGCACCGGATTATTGCGGAGTAGACGTAATGTGGGTTTTTGATGCCCAGCAGCTTTTGTCTCCATAGACTCCAAACGCTCCAATAGCGCTTGGTATGCATCGAAAGATTTTATTTCTTCCTCTCTTGTTCGCTCTTGTTGCAAGTTACGGTAAACTGGAGGCCTATGGAGGGGTGGCCGAATGGCATCCTTCCTCCCTTGATGGGGAGTTTCAATATATTCCTCTTCCGGTTCATACTCCTCATAAAATTCTTGAGGAGTCTCTCGGGCGAAACCTCGTGACCCCGATCAAGCTCTTGCCGAAGGTACCCATCATTGTTTCGGGGAGTTGCCTCCCTCTCGAATCTATGGGGTCTTGGAGGGCGGAGCTTGACGAGGTCGTGGAGACCCGTCCCGCACCAACGGATTACGCCTCTCATACTCGTTCAGCTTCTTTGGATGCGAGGGGTTGGCCCCCTCTCGTGTATTTCATAGCGTAACTCATCCGCTTCGCGTTGCATGCGTTCTTTATCCAAGCGGTATTGATACTCTATCTCTTGTCGACTTTGTTTAAGCCGCATGATTTGGGCTTGACGGATGGTATATCTGGCGACAACCGGGTCAATTTGATCTACCCTATTTTGTTTAGAAGGTTCAAATGTTCCTCCTATGGGTTTACCTCGGTTTTGATGCTCTAAAATCTCAAGGGGTCGCTTCCTCCGTCGAGGTAGGCGGTATGTGCTCGAGGTTCTGGCCTCAAGGGGTGATCATGATATCCGACTGGTGCAGAAAGCATAAGGTTCCCGAGTTGTATGTTGTTGTCCTTGAGGAATGCGATGATCTTCCTCATATTCTCTCTCATAGGTGCGTAAGGGGCAGGCGGAGTTAGGTCGCCCTATGTGAGGAACCCTACGCTCCGGATTTGGTCTCTCTGTTCTGATGAGAGGTAAAGAAGGGATGCCATATCCACGTTGCCCCTCTAAATGGACGGTGTGCCTGTTTAGCGCTTCATTGCGCGGTGGCCACTCATGCCTAACTTCAAGAGGTGATTCTCTATTTATGTCAAGGTCTACATGTAAGGCATCTTCCCGAAAGGGGCTGCTTTGAATAGGCATACCCCACCGAGGATTCTGAATTGGATTCTTTTGTAGGTTTGACCTATAAGGCGGTATGACCAAATCCTCAGGACTGAAGTGAAGGCGACTTGTGCCTGCTTTTTGTGTACCTTTCGGAGCTTCTGCCCTTGATTGGGCTTGACTGCGGGTGTACACCATTGCGGTGCTTCTATGCTATCTAAATAAGTTTTTATCTCGTTTTTATGATTTTTTTTTTTTGTCTACACTAAGCAAAATTAAACACACACATTCACAAAACCGTGATTATCTCTTTTAAGGATTCTTGGTGTGTCCTAAATTGGTTTAGTGCATTTTGATGTTTTGTTTTGTTTTTGTAGGTTTTGTAGAACGTTTAAATGCATCATGTAGGCTCTTATAACTCCAAAAAGGTCGCCCCTTCAATATACCAACAAGGCCGATATACCAACCTCTCTATATACCCGCCCTTACGAGAGGGAGACTATAGGTACGTGAGAGCAGAAGGTACGTGGTACGTAGGCGGTACGGAAGGGGGATTGTCCTCGTTAATGGCACCTACCATAGAAAACTTATCCTCGCGCGCATGGGAATCACCCCACCTACGCTCGGTCCGTCTTCGTCAGGATTTACGCCTAACAACAGCTGACAATCGGGAAATGGATGCAAATCAAGCCAAGGTGGTGATGAAATCCACCAATGGTCTTGATCAAGGGCCGGGGTCTTACGACCAGCCTCCTTGGTTTAAAATTGTTTCGTGATGTGTGTGGGATTCGTTTTATTCAACAAAAATGAAACTAGCATACATGACTTTTCCTAATGCAATGCAGGATTAAATGAAAACAATTAAAGAAACAGAAACATAAATAAAAAATTTAACAGAGATGATAAAAATCCCTACCTCTTCTCTGCCTGCTCCAGTTGCTTCTGAATTTCTGCTCTGAAAATCCGTAGACAGGAATTCGTCCCTCTGGGAGACGAATTGCAGAACAGAATTCGTCCCTCCTAGAGACGAATTTGAATTCGTCTCAGGGTTAGACGAATTGCAGAAAAGAATTCGTCCCTGTCAGAGACGAATAGCGATCCGCAACAAAAAAAATGTACTCGTCAAGCACAAACACAAAACTTTGATCAGTTTCTGTGATTTTAAAAACCAGGGAACAGGTCCCACCGTGATCGCCACTGAAAGCACGAGATTCCGGGCAAAGGAAACACCAAGTGCGATTGCATTCAAAATTAAGTACGCTTAAGTCCTAGAAATGTAAATTGCATGAAATGGAAAAGAAACACATTGGAAGAGACACAATCAAATAGAGAAAACACAGCCCTTTCATTAATATCCCTTGATCTCTCTTACAATGACGTCTCCTCCCTTTTCGAGGGCTAGGAGCGCAAATAGAGTTTGATTACAATCACCGAATGATTCCTCTTTCCGCGTGCCCACGATTGCAATGGGCGGGCCAAGATGATGCCGCCGCCGATGTCGATGAGTTCTTCGCCTCTCGCTGCTTCTCCCGCGAACAAAGAAATGACCAAGACGTCGTAGCACCCGCCGCAAATGAAAAGCGTTTGCTCTCTAAAACTAACGAAATATGCATGTAAATATTTGCCCGAAACAGATGAATACAATGAGTCCAAATTGCTTCAAAACTTGACAGAAGGTAAGAAAAGTTACCGTAAGGCCACCGCCACCGAGGCAACTCGGCCAATCCACCTTCAACTGGAATTCGTCCCCGGGCAGGACGACTTCGACCGCAATTCGTCCCCGGGTGGGACGAATTCTTCCGTGTTGAAGAAACCGACCCGCCGCTCGCTCCAATGTCGGATCCCGAGACCTGCAAAATGCCTGCAAACAAGGGGGTTATGTAATTGGGGCCATTTTGGGACGACCCAGATGGTCGGATTTTCCCAATTTGGCCTCCACCCTCGGGAATTTGACCTCGACACCTGCAAGTTAGCGAAACGACAAAGCAACACAAAACATCCTAGAATCTGACCAAAAGTTACAAAATTGCAGCTATGGATTAATCAAACCTAATAACACAAAATGCAATCTAAAAAATAATCTAAAATGCTCAAAAACTAAAAATAGGACTTGGGAGGTGCGGGGGTGCCCAAGTGGGCCTCCCACCGTTGGCACTCGATTTTGGAGCCAATCCACCAGGGATGGGCCCAAAACCTCTTAGGATTGGGGGGTCGGCGAATTGGTTGGTTCAGGTGTCCATGCGTTGGATTTGGGTAAGGTTCGAGCTTCCAAAGGCCACCCAACAACCTCCCTTGCAAAAGAGATTGGTGGATGTGGGAAGGTGAACCAAAAGGGATGCAAGTGGGTCTTCAATTCGGCAACACTTCGTTGCTTGAAAACTCCTTCAACCTGTATATTTTGGGTGAGAAAAGTCCCACCTTTTATAGACCCAAGGGGTCTCTTTGGGAGGGAAGCACAAATGCCATGTGTTGGCCATAGGCGCCATGTGGCGCCTTGTCTTCCCATGAGGGAGGGGAGTCCTCCATTGACTTGAGCTTTGATAAATGCCTTTTGTAACAGTCTTCTAACGGCCCCTCTGTCCACCTACACACGCGTGCAAGGCTGGAGTCCTTAACTGAATGTTTTGGGCTGCCACTTGGCACCATTTGCCTTTTTGCCCGTTAAGCTTAGAATTCGTCCCACCCAGGGACGGATTCAGAATTCGTCCCGGGGTGGGACGGATTCTATTTTGAATTCGTCCCCGGGTGAGACGAATACCGGGCAAAGTGTCCAAGTGTGCCAAATTGCTTCTTGACCTTACAAAATTGCTATGAAAGTGGTTAAGACCACTGTTTAACCTCTGAGGGCTGCCCTGGGGGCTGTGTTTGTCAAAGCGATCAGTGTTTGCAGTCACATAATCGGATTGGTGCTGTTTTGGTGTCTACACTAATTGTAGCGTGTTTTAACATTTTCTATTTTCTATTATATTTTTTCATAATTTTATTTTTATTTTTCTAACCCTTCCTTTTGCAAGTTTTTTTAAACTTCGGCAACTAGAATAAAATAAAAAAAATTAAAATTTCATAAATAAATATATGGGTGTGAAGAATGAGCTTCAATATTTCATCTACAATAATTATGATATTATTCTAAAGTCATTTCAAATTTACAAAAAATATTTTACGTTGTTGTTTTATAATGATTTTTATAATTTCATAATTTCACATTTTTTCATTTTTTGAAGGCACACACAATAAATTAAATGTATTTTATGAAAATTACAATTTTATTGAAGGTGGGTAGTTCATATGACATTCCATTGACCATCATTTTGAATTTTATGGGTAAAAATTCCATGGGTTATAACTCCTCGCTCGTTGCTCGGATTGACTATTAGTGCATATTTTCGAAAATCTCTCGAAAAGAGCTACAACTACTTAGGGTGGCATCATACTGAGTGTAGTGCGTTTTAACATTTTAGACTTTCAGGTCCATTTTCTATAATTTTATTTTTATTTTTCTAACCCTTCATTTTGCAAAATGTTTTTAAACTTCAATGACTAAAACAAAAATTAAAAAAATTAAAATTTCATAATTAAATACTTGGATGTGAAGAATGAGATTCAATATTTCATCTGAAACTATTTTTATCTCATTATGAAGTCATTTTGAATTTATAAAAATTATTTAAAGTTGTTTTATAAGAATTTTTATAACTTTGGAATTTCACATTTTTTCATATTTTGAAGGTAAATCGATTTTTAGGATTTGCATTTGTATTCACAGACAATAAATGAACTTTCCTTTATGAAAATTATAATTTCATTAAAAGGGGGTAGTTCATACGACATTCCATTGACCATCATTTTGAATTTTGAGGGTAGCAAAAATTCTCGGGGTCGTAACTTCTCGCTTGTTGCTTGGATTGACTATTAGTGCATATTTTTGGAAAGCTCTCAAAGAGAACTACAACATAGTAGTACAAAATCATACTAATTTAAGTGTGTTTTAATTTTTTTCAGCTTTTTGGTGCATTTTTTCATAATTTTATTTTTATTTTTAAACTTCGACGACTAGAATAAAGTTAAAAAAATAAAAATTTCATAAATAAATGCATGGGTGTGAAGAATGAGCTTCAATATTTCATCCGAAATAATTATGATCTCATTATGAAGTCAAATTGAATTTATAAAAATTATTTAAAGTTGCTCTTTTTTAAGGATTTTTATAATTTCACATTTTTTTAATATTTTGAAGGTAAATCGATTTTCAGGATTTGTATTTGTATTCATAGACAATAAATAAACTCCCATTTATAAAAATTATAATTTCATTAAGGTGGGTAGTTCATACAAAATTCCATTGACCATCATTTTGAATTTTGAGGGCAAAACTTCTCTAGGTCATAACTCCTCGCACGTTGCTTCGATCGACTATTAGTGCATATTTTCAGAAAGCTCTCCAAAAAAGCTACAACAACATAAGACGACATCATACTGACTATAGTGTGTTTTAGCATTTTGGGCTTTCAGGTCCATTTTCCATAATTTTATTTTTATTTTTCTAACCCTTCCTTTTACAATTTTTTTTAAACTTCAACGAATAACATAAAAATAAAAAAAATTAAAATTTCATAAATAAATGCATTGGTATAAAGAATTAGCTTCAATATTTCATCCGAAATAATTTTTATCTCATTCCGAAGTCATTTCAAATTTATAAAAATTATTTAAAGATGCTGTTTTATAAGGATATTTATAATTTCAAAATTTCATGTTTTTTTCATATTTTGAAGGTAAATCGATTTTCAGGCTTTGCATTTGCATTCATAGACAATAAATCATCTTCTCTTTATGAAAATTACAATTTCATTAAAGGGGGTAGTTCATACAACATTCCATTGGCCACCATTTGGAATTTTAGAGGTAAAACTTCCCGGGGTCATAACTCCTTGCTCATTGCTCGGATTGACTATTAGTACATATTTTTGGAAATCTCTCGAAAAGAGCTATAACAAGGTAGGGCAAAATCATATTGAATGTAGTGTGTTTTAACATTTTGGGCTTTTAGGTCCATTTTTCATAATTTTATTTTTATTTTTCTAACCCTTCCTTTTGTAGATTTTTTTAAAACTTTGGTGACTAGAATGAAAATTAAAAATAAAATAAAATTTCATAAATAAATGCATGGGTGTGAAAATGAGCTTCAATATTTCATATGAAACAATTTTGATCTCATTTTGAAGTCATTTTGAATTTGTAAAAATTATTTAACATTGTTGTTTTATAAGGAATTTTATAATTTTGGAATTTCATATTTTGAAGGCAAATCAATTTTCAGGCTTTGCATTTGCATTCACAAGCAATAAATGAACTTTCCTTTATAAAAATTACAATTTTATTAAAGGGGGGTAGTTCATACAGTATTCTATTAGCCATCATTTTGAATTTTGAGGGCAAAACTTCTCGGGGTTATAACTTCTCGCTCGTTGCTTGGATTGATTATTAGTGCATATTTTCTAATAGCTCTCTAAAAGAGCTACAATGGTGTAGGGTGACATCATACTAATTGCAGTGTGTTTTAACATTTTTAGCTTTTTGATCAGTTTTTTTTCATAATTTTATTTTTATTTTTCTAACTCTTCCTTTTGCATATTTTTTAAAACTTTGGAAACTAGAATAAAAATAAAAAATTAAAATTTCATAAATAAATGAATGGGTGTGAAGAATGAGCTTTAATTTTTCATCCAAAATATTTTTGATCTCATTCTGAAGTCATTTCAAATTTATAAAAATTATTTACAGTTACTGTTTTATAAAGATTTTTATAATTTCAGAATTTTACATTTTTTTCATCTTTTGAAGGTAAATCAATTTTCAGGCTTTGCATTTTCATTCACAAATAATAAATGAACTTCTATTTATGAAAATTACAATTCCATTAAAGGGGGGTAGTTTATATGACATTCCACTGGCCATCATTTTGAATTTTGGGGGTAAAACTTCCCGGGGTCATGACTCTTCGCTTGTTGCTCGGATTGACTTTTCGTGAATATTTTTGGAAAGCTCTCAAAAAGAGCTACAATGGCCTAGGGTGGCATCATATTGACTGTAGTGTATTTTAACATTTTTGGCTTTTTGTTCTATTTTTTAGAACTTGTTTTTTATTTTTCTAACCCTTCGTTTTGCAAATTTGTTTTTAAATTCGACAACTAAATTAAAAATAAAAAAATTGAAATTTCATAAATAAATGTATGGGTGTGAAGAATAAGAATCAATATTTCATTTGAAACAATTTTGATCTCATTATAAAGTCATTTTGAATGTATAAAAATTATTTAAAGTTGTTGTTTTATAAAGGTTCTTATAATTTCAGAATTTCATATTTTTTTTCATTTTTTGAAGGTAAATCGATTTTCATGCTTTGCATTTGCATTCACAGACAATAAATGAACTTCTCTTTATAAAAATTACAATTTCATTAAGGGGGATAGTTCATACGACATTCCATTGGCTATCATTTTGAATTGTGGGAGCAAAACTTCCTTGGGTTATAACTCCTCGCTCGTTGCTCAAATTGACTATTAGTGCACATTTTCAAAAATATCTCAAAAAGAGCTACAACAACATAGGTAGACATCCTACTTAATGTAGTGTGTTCTAAAATTTTGGGATTTCAAGTCCATTTTCCATAATTTTATTTTTATTTTTCTAACCCTTCTTTTTGCAAATTTTTTTAAACTTTGACGACTAAAATAAAAATAAATAAATTAAAATTTCATAAATAAATGCATGGGGATATAAATAATGAGCTTCAATATTTCATCCAAAATAATTTGGATCTCATTATGAAGTCATTTCAAATTTAAAAAAATTATTTAAAGTTGTTGTTTTATAAGGTTTTTTATAATTTCAAATTTTCATTTTTTTTTCATATTTTAAAGGTAAATCGATTTTCAGGCTTTGCATTTGCATTCATAAACAATAAATCAACTTCTTTTTATGAAAATTACAATTTCATTAAAGAGGGGTAGTTCATACGATATTCCATTGTCCATCATTTTGAATTTTAGGGGCAAAACTTCTCAAGGTAAAGTCCTCGCTTGTTGCTCGGGTTGACTATTAGCGCATATTTTTGGAAAGCTCTTGAAGAGAGCTACAATGTTGTAGGGCGGTATCATACTGATTGTAGTGTGTTTTAACATTTCCCTCTTTCTGGTCTATTTTTCAAAATTTTATTTTATTTCTTTAACCCTTCATTTTGTAGTTTTTTTAAACTTTGGTGGCTAAATTAAAAATAAAAAAATAAAATTTCATAAATAAAAACATGGATGTGAAGAATGAGCTTCAATATTTCATTTGAAATAATTTTGATCTCATTCTGAAATCATTTCAAATTTATTTAAATTATTTAAAGTTGTTTTATAAAGAATTTTATAATTATAGGAATTTCATTTTTTTTCAAATTTTGAAGGTAAATCGATTTTTAGGCTTTGCATTGACAAAAAATAAATGAACTTATATTTATGAAAATTACAATTCAATTAAAGGGGGTAGTTTATACGACATTTCACTGGGCATCATTTTGAATTTTAGGGGCAAAACTTCCCATGGTCATAACTTCTCGCTCATTGCTCAGATTGACTATCAGTGCATATTTTCGAAAAGCTCTTTAAGAGAGTTACATTAATGTAGGGCGACATCATACTAATTGTAGTGTGTTTTAACATTTTTGGCTTTATGGTCCATTTTTTCAAAATTTTATTTTAATTTTTCTAAACCTTCATTTTGTAGATTTTTTTAAAACTTTGGTGACTAGAATAAAAATTAAAAAAGATAAAATTACATAAATAAATGCATTGGTGTGATGAATGACCTTCAATTTTTCATCCGAAACAATTTTTATGTTATTCTGAAGTCATTTCAAATTTATTAAAATTATTCAAAGTTATTATTTTATAAGGATTTTTATAATTTCAGAATTTTACATTTTTTTCATCTTTTGAAGGCAAATCAATTTTTAGGCTTTGCATTTGCATTCACAGATAATAAATAAACTTCTCTTTATGAAAATTACAATTTCATTAAGGGGAGATAGTTCATACGACATTCCATTGGCAATCATTTTGAATTTTGGGGGTAAAACTTCCTAGGGTCATAACTTCTGGCTCATTGCTCGGATTGACTATTAATGCATATTTTTGGAAAGCTCTCTAAGAGAGCTACACTAATGTAGGGCAAAATCATACAAATTGCAGTTTGTTATAACATTTTTGGCTTTATGGTCCATTTTTTCAAAATTTTATTTTAATTTTTCTAACCCTTCCTTTTGTAGATTTTTTTAAAACTTTAGGGACTAAAATAAAAATAAAAATATTTAAAATTTCATAAATAAATGCATTGGTGTGAAAAATGAGCTTCAATATTTCATCCGAAATAATTTTGATCTCATTCTGAAGTCAAATTGAATTTATAAAAATTATTTAAAGTTGTTTTTTAGAGATTTTTATAATTTCAAAATTTCACATTTTTCATATTTTGAAGGTAAATCAAATTTTAGGCTTTGCATTTACATTCATAGATAATAAATGAGCTTCTATTTATACAAATTACAATTTCATTAAGGGGGGTAGTTCATACGACATTCCATTGACAATCATTTTGAATTTTGGGGGTAAAACTTCTCTAGGTTATAACTCCCCGCTTGTTGCTTAGATTGACTATTAGTGCATATTTTCAGAAAGCTATCCAAAAGAGCTACAACAATATAGGGCGATATCATACTGACTGTAGTGTGTTTTAGCATTTTGGGCTTTCAGGTCAATTTTCCATAATTTTATTTTTATTTTTCTAACCCTTCCTTTTGCATTTTTTTTAAACTTGGACGACTAAAATAAAAATAAAAAAAAATAAAATTTCATGCATGGATATAAAGAATGAGCTTCAATATTTCATCTGAAATAATTTTTTTCTCATTTTGAAGTCATTTCGAATTTATAAAAATTATTTAAATTTTCTGTTTTATAAGGATATTTATAATTTTAGAATTTCACATTTTTTTTCATATTTTGAAGGTAAATCGATTTTTAGGCTTTGCATTTGCATTCATAGACAATAAATTAACTTCCCTTTATGAAAATTACAATTTCATTAAATGGGGGTAGTTCATACAATATTCTATTGGCCATCATTTTGAATTATGAAGGTAAAACTTCCCAGGGTCATAACTCCTCGCTCATTGCTCTGATTGACTATTAGTGCATATTTTTGGAAAGCTCTAAAAAAGAGCTATAACGACATAGGGCAGCATCATATTGAATGTAGTGTGTTTTAATAGTTTGGGCTTTCAGGTCCATTTCCATAATTTTATTTTTATTTCTCTAATCCTTCCTTTTGTAGATTTGTCTTAAACTTTGGCGACTAAATTAAAAATAAAAAAAATAAAATTTCATAAATAATAGCATGCGTGTGAAGATTGATTTTCAATATTTCATTCGAAATAATTTTGATCTCATTCTGAAGTCATTTCGAATTTCTAAAAATTATTTAACGTTGTTTTATAAGGAATTTTATAATTTTTGAATTTCATATTTTTTTCATAATTTGAAGGTAAATCAATTTTCATGCTTTGCATTTGCATTCACAGCTATGAAAATTATAATTTTATTAAAGGGGGGTAGTTCATACGATATTCCATTGGCCATAATTTTGAATTTTGGGGGCAAAACTTCCTGGGGTTATAACTTCTCGCTCATTGCTTGGATTGATTATTAGTGCATATTTTCGGAAAGCTCTCCAAGAGAGCTACAACAATGTAGGGCGACATCATATTAATTTTAGTGTGTTTTAACATTTTCAGCTTTATGGTCCATTTTTTCAAAATTTTATTTTAGTTTTTCTAACCCTTTCTTTTGCATATTTTTTTTTAAATTCGAAAACTAAAATAAAAATAAATAAAATAAAATTTCATAAATAAATGCATTGGTGTGAATAATAAGATTCAATATTTCATCCGAAACAATTTTGATCTCATTCTGAAGTTAAATTGAATTTATAAAAATTATTTGAAGTTGTTTTTTAAGGATTTTTATAAGTTCAAAATTTCATATTTTTTTATATTTTGAAGGTAAATCGATTTTCAGGATTTGCATTTGCATTCATGGACAATAAATAAACTTCCCTTTATAAAAAATACAATTTCATTAAGGGGGGGTAGTTCATATGACATTCCATTAGTCATCATTTTAAATTTTGGGGAAAAACTTCTTTAGGTCAATACTCCTCGCTCGTTGCTTGGATAGACTATTAGTGCATATTTTCGGAAAGCTCTCCAAAAGAGCTACAACTACATATGGCGGCATCATACTGACTGTAGTGTGTTTTAGCATTTTGGGCTTTCAGGTCCATTTTCCATAATTTTATTTTTATTTTTTGAACCCTTCATTTTGCAAATTTTTCTAAACTTCGACTTTTTAATTTTTTTTAATTTTTCAGCTTTCTAGTCCATTTTTTTTTCAGAATTTTATTTTTATTTTTCTAACCCTTCCTTTTGCATATTTTTTTAAACTTTGGCGACTAGAATAAAAAAAAAAAAAAAAAAATTCATAAATAAATGCATGGGTGCGAAAAAGGAGCTTCAATTTTTCATCCAAAACATTTTTGATCTTATTTTGAAGTCATTTTGAATTTATAAAAATTATTTAAAGTTATTATTTTATAAGGATTTTTATAATTTCACAATTTTACATTTTTTTCAAATTTTGAAGGTAAATCGATTTTCCGGCTTTGCATTTGCATTCACAGATAATAAATGAACTTCCAATTATGAAAATTGCAATTCCATTAAAGGGGGTAGTTTATACGACATTCCACTGGCCATCATTTTAAATTTTGGGGGTAAAACTTCCCGAGGTCATAACTCCTCGCTCGTTGCTCGGATTGAATTTTAGTGCATATTTTCAAAAAGCTCTCGAAAAGAGCTACAATGGCCTAGGGTGGCATCATACTAACTGTAGTGTGTTTTAAAATTTTTGGCTTTTTCTTCCATTTTTTTAATGTTATTTTTATTTTTCTAACCCTTCGTTTTGCAATTTTTTTTTTTTAATTTGGCAACTAAATTAAAAATAGAAAAAAAATTAAAATTTCATAAATAAATGTATGGGTGTGAAGAATGAGCTTCAATATTTCACTCGAAAATAATTTGATCTCATTTTAAAGTCATTTCAAATTTATAAAAATTATTTAAAGTTGTTTTATAAGGATTTTTATAATTTTAGAATTTCACAATTTTTTTTTTCATATTTTGAAGGCAAATCGATTTTCAGGCTTTGCATTTGTATTCACATACAATAAATGAACTTCCCTTTATAAAAATTACAATTTCATTAAAGGGGGGTAGTTCATACGACATTCCATTGGCCATCATTTTGAATTTTGGGGGTAAAACTTCCCTAGGTCATAACTCCTTGCTCTGACTATTAGTGCACATTTTTGAAAAGCTCTCGAAAAGAGATACAACGACATAGGTCGACATCATACTGAATATAGTGTGTTCTAAAATTTTGGGCTTTTAGGTCCATTTTCTATAATTTTATTTTTATTTTTCTAACCTTTTTTTTCAAAATTTGTTTTAAACTTCGACGACTAAAATAAAAATAAAAAAAAATTAAAATTTCATAAATAAATGCATGGGTATAAATAATGAGCTTCAATATTTCATCCAAAATAATTTTTATCTCATTCTAAAGTCATTTTGAATTTATAAAAAATATTGAAAGTTGTTTTATAAATTTTTTTATAATTTCGTAATTTCACATTTTTTTCATATTTTGAAGGTAAATCGATTTTCAGGCTTTGCATTTGCATTCATAGACAATAAATGAACTTCCTTTTATGAAAATTACAATTTCATTAAAGGGGGTAGTTCATACGGTATTCCATTGACCATCATTTTGAATTTTGGGGTAAAACTTCTCGGGGTCATAACTCCTCCCTTGTTGCTCGGGTTGACTATTAGTGCATATTTTTTGAAATATCTCAAAGAGAGCTACAATGGTGTAGGGCGGTATCATACTGACTATAGTGTGTTTTAACATTTTCAGCTTTTTGGGCCATTTTTCAAAATTTTACTTTTATTTTTCCAACCTTTCCTTTTACAGTTTTTTTAAACTTCGATGACTAGATTAAAAATAATAATAATAATAAATTCATAGATAAAAGCATGGGTATGAAGAATGAGCTTCAATATTTTATCTGAAATAATTTTGATCTCATTCTGAAGTCATTTTGAATTTATAAAAATTATTTAATGTTGTTTTATAAGAAATTTTATAATTTAGGAATTTCACATTTTTTCAAATTTTGAAGGTAAATCGATTTTTAGGATTTGCATTTGCATTCACTAAAAATAAATAAGTTTCTCTTTATGGAAATTACAATTCCATTATAGGGGGGTATTTCATACGACATTCCATTGGGCATCATTTTAAATTTTAGGGGTAAAACTTCCCACGTTCATAACTTCTCACTCGTTGCTCGAATTGACTATTAGTGCATATTTTCGGAAAGCTCTCTAAGAGAGTTACAACAATATAGGGCGACATGATACTAATTGTAGTGTGTTTTAACATTGTAGTGTGTTTTGCAGTTTTTTTAAAACTTTGGTAACTAGAATAAAAATAAAAGAAATTAAAATTTTATAAATAAATGCATGGGTGTGATGAATGACCTTCAATATTTCATCTGAAATAGTTTTGATCTTATTCTGAAGTCATTTCAAATTTATATAAATTATTCAAAGTTACTGTTTTATAAGGATTTTTATAATTTCAAAATTTACATTTTTTTCATCTTTTGAAGGCAAATCAATTTTTAGGCTTTGCATTTGCATTCACAGATAATAAATAAACTTCTCTTTATGAAAATTATAATTTCATTGATTTTTAGGTGTGGGGTTTTACAAAAAAATACAGAGAATGGCGTCCACATCTC
Source organism: Wollemia nobilis (assembly GCA_028583015.1). Lineage (NCBI taxonomy): Eukaryota > Viridiplantae > Streptophyta > Pinopsida > Araucariales > Araucariaceae > Wollemia > Wollemia nobilis. Next base: position 172,070 of record JAQPPZ010001241.1, read on the forward strand.
CCTTTGCAACTACGAGCGAGATTCCCTAGGCCCCTTTTGGGGATCTAGAGCAAAGTGAGATCCCCCCTCGGAGGATGCTCCCACGAACCTCGACGCAGACCCGGGCGGGAGACTTACCTGGAGAAGGTGATAGGGACAGATAAACCCGACCCCTCTAGTAACCCTAACCACCCCCCCGTGATCACCAATGGGGAAAATATGGTTCTTCCAGTCTCTCTCATGGCATACAAACTCTCTTAAGAATCCCTCTTCTTGGTCGACAAGTTCATGGGAGGGAGACCTGACATGGAATCCATAAGAAGATGGACCAAATTCAAATGGTGCACAACAAGGAACCTTCAAATTATGGCCCTCTTACGAGGTTTCTTCTTGATATGATTAAATAACCAGAATGACTATGCTTGAATCCTCACCTGGGGCCCCTAGTTCTATGGGAGGAAAATTTTGTTCGTGACAAAATGGAAGCAAGATTTCAATCACCAGACTCAGGATATCAATATTGCTCCAATATGGTTTCGCCTACCTGATCTCCCCATCCAGTTTTTCCATGAAGACATCCTAGGATGGATCAGAACATACATTGGGGACATGGTCGCTCTTGAACCTACAACTAAAGCTTGGTCCCACATGCCCTATGCTAGAATTTGTGTCAATACCAACCTTGCTTTACAACTCCCAACCCACCTAAATCTCATCTATAGGGATTTTCAGTGGTGTCAAGCTATTGAGTACGAAAATAAACCAACATTCTCTATCGAATGTAAAACCTATGGACACCTTCGATCCCATTGCCCATCCCTCAAGCCACAACAGGAAGCACCCAACACAAAAGGTCCCCCCTCCTCAGCAACACCAGGTGGGAGAACACAACGATCAATCCAGAGGACCTCGTAATCACAGGTCGACCAACAGAAAAGGAAAGCAGGCCGCTATCCAGGACCATCCGTCCACCAACCCTTCTTCAGATGCAAGCCAGGTATGTTCTATGTCTACCTTTCCAAATAGATTTGAGTTTTTAAATGGCTCTGATGATGAAGTTCTTCTCCCTGAATCCCTTCCTGGGCACCAACCCTCCACCATTCCCCACCCCCATCCCTCTCCCTCTAGATCTGGGCCTTCTATCCCCATTTCCTCCCCATCACCCTCGTCCCAGCCTGATACCCTTCTAGAACTCTTACTATAGATCAACCATCTTCCCCACTCTGTAGTTGCTTACCCCTGCTGAATCCAACCCCGATTCCAAGGAGGATGCCTTCAATCCCACTCAGTCCAAAATGGACATCAACTCTATCATCACCAGAAGTAGGAAAGGCCTCATTCACACAAGGGGTGAAATAAAAAGAGGTTGACCCACCACCTATGAGCAAAGCAATAAATACATAGATGACCAGGTTGCCAATGAAGTGCAACTAACACTCAATTCAGCCTTGTTCACTCAGGCAAAGGATGAAACAAAAAATCCCAAACCTCCCTCCATATCAACAAAGGGAGGTAAGAAACCTGCCAAAGTATCTAAATGAAGATCCTCTCTTGGAACATCATAGGGCTCAACAACATGAGCAAACAAAGGTTAGCTCGAACCGCCAGGAAAGAGTACAAACCCTCTATACTCATCCTTAAAGAAATGAAAACTGAATTTGACAAAACTCATAACATAGTCCTAAAAAATTTGGAATACTGAGCAATGGGATTCATCCCCAGTGGAGGGATCTTTAGGAGGTTTGCCGTGTCTTTGGGATCCTCAAAAGGTGGAAGGCAAAGTCATCTCTAGCTCCAGCAGAACCTTAAACATAATATTTTTTTACAAAGAAAACAAATTCACATGGGTGTTGTCCAACATCTACGCCCCAAATAATACTATGGAGAGATTCAACATGTGGAAGTCCCTGTCCTTCATGAATAATGCTTTTTGCCACCTCCCATGGATGATTGCAGGGGATTTCAATTCTCCTCTCTTCCATTCTGACAATAAAGGGGGAGTATCCTCTCCATCTAAAAGCATTATAGACTTTCAGGCCTTTGTTGCTGAAAATGAACTCATGGATATTCAAATTCGTGGCCACCAATTCACTTGGAGCAACAAGAAAGCGGGCGCTGAGCATATTTAGGTTAAGATGGATTTATTTTTTCTCTCTCAATATGTCATTCCATTGTTTGGAGACACATACCTGATCGCCCTTCCTAGGATAGGCTCTGATCACTCCCCATTCCTTTTGGAATCAAATAAGGCTCCATCCTTCTCAACCCCGTCCAGGTTTGAGAATATGTGGATTCAACATCTGGATTTGAAACAACGGATTGAAGAATGGTGGCAGACCCCTATCCCTGGTTCAACTATTTCCAAAGTATCTCACAAACTCAAGATCATAAAAGATAACCTAAAAACCTAGAACAGGGAAGTCTTCGGGGAAATTTTTGATCTCAAGGCAAAAAAGTTAAGTAAAATCAAATATCTAGAGCAGAAAAATCAACATGATCAGTGGACCCACCAGCTTAGAGAAGAATAAAAGCAGTTGCTCATCGAATACCATAACATCATAGCCAAGGAGGAGATATTTTGGTGCCAAAAATCTCGAGCCCTTTGGCTCAAATAGGGGGATGCCAATACCAGGTTGTTCCATGCTTCTACTCTACGTAATAGAAGCACAAACAAGATCAGAGAACTTACCTTAAGGGATGGCTTTGTCACTCAGGACATCATCAATATCTGAGAAGAAGCTGCCACATTCTATAGCAACATCATGGGCTCTGAAAATTCTTTCAATCTTGCAGCCCAGGAAGCCTTGCTTGAAATTATCCCTCCCTTGGTGACCCTTGAGATGAAAAAATCCCTGCTCCAACCCCTCTCTAGGAAATAAATCAAAAGTGCTTTATTTTCCATGAAAGCTAATAAGGCTCCTGGGTCTGATGGGTTTCTCCCTAGGTTTTTTCAAACCTTTTGGGACATAGTGGGGAAGGAGGTGAGTGATGCCATCAAGGAGCTTCAGAAAACCAAAACCATCCCTCGAGGAACTAATTCCACATTCATTGCCCTAGTTCCTAAAAACCCCCAATGCAAATCCATGAATGACTTTAGACCTATAAGCCTTTGCAACATCTTGTATAAGATCTTGACCAAATCCCTAGCTCTCAAGCTTAAGAATATCCTCCCCTTCATTATTGATCCATGCCAAGGAAGCTCTGTTGAAGGTAGATCAATCATCGATAACATCATATCTCTTCATGAAACCCTCCATTCATCCAAGTGCAACAAGAAAGCAACCATGTTTCTAAAACTGGACATTAGCAAAGCTTTTTATAGGGTGGACAGGGCATTTCTCCTCAAAGTGATAGCTAAATTTGACTTCCACTCAGATTGGGTTCACCTCATAAAGGGCTACATTACCTCTCCTTGGTTCTCAGTTTGGTCAATGGGTCTGTTGTAGGTTATTTCTCTAGCTTCATAGGGATCAGACATGGAGATCCTTTGTCCCCCTTCCTCTTCATTATTTTGGTCAAATCCCTGGGCAGAGCTTTCAAACAGGTCATAGCTTTAGGAGGCATGTCAGGTATCAAAGCTGCTTCTAACTCTCCCCCCTTGTCTCACCAACAATTTTTTGATGATACTATTGTTGCAACTTTAGCCTTCGTTGTCCAAGATAAATCCATCAAAGGGATCCTTGATACCTATGCTTCTACTGTAGGGCAAGAAATCAACTATCTCAAGATTAAGTGTTACTTTCTAAACACTCCAGGCAACAGGCAGAGGAAAATTGCTCGTATCCTCCATTGCTGCATTGCTACCCTCCCCACCTCCTACCTAGGACTCCCTCTGTTCACCATGAACCCGAAGGAATCAATGTGGGACAATGTCATTGAAAGGATAAAATGTAAGCTTACTTCCTGGAAAGGCTCCCTCCTATCCCAAGCATCTAAAGCAACCCTCACCATGGCAGTCCTCCAAAGCATTTTGGTCTATTTCATGTCAGTCTTCAAAGCTCCTGCCTCAGTCCATTCCAAAATATAGCAAATACAAAAAAGGTTTCTATGGGCCAGCCTAGATAATTCGAAGAAATTCCACCTTGTTAGTTGGGACAAAGTATGCCAACCCAGGGACCAAGGGGGACTTGGTATGAGAAGATCAACAAACATAAATATTGCCCTGCTAGCAAAACAGGCCTGAAAGTTGTTCACCAACTACAAAGCAGATGGGTCACTACTGTCCAAAGCAAATATATAAAAAAATTAACCCTTATGGACAATAGCATCCCTATAAATGGATCAGCCTTCTAGCGGGGTGTTACCCAAATGAAACCTCTTATCATGAGAGGGACTCGGTGGTAGCTAGGCTCAGGTGCTTTTATAGACTTTTGGGAAGACACGTGGTTGAAAGACAAACTCCTCAAGGATTTGCCTGAGGTGTCTAGACTTAGACCAAGTCTCAAAAGGAGATGAGGAAGGAAAGTGAAGAATTACATGGATAGGGGCACATGGAAGATTATACCCGAAGACAACAAGCACCTCTTGCGGGCTAGTAAGACTCTGTATAATATGCTGAGAACCACCATCATCCCTACCATATTCTCCCAAGACTATCCAATCTGGGCAGGAACTGATAGTGGGGATTTCACGATCAAGTCTTCCCACTCCATGTTAGTCAAATCCTAGGTCCCCACTATTCTATTCAAGTTAGTTTAGGTTAAACGCCTTGTCCCAAAAATTGGGTTCTTTGCCTGGACAACCATTCAAAACAAGGTCCTCATCACAGATAATCTTATGAAGAGAGAGATTTTTGTCTCTAATAGATGCCACCTCTGCCTGTCCAACTGGGAATCCGTTGACCACCTCATTTTAGAGTGTGTGTTCACTAGGGAGGGCTTAGATCAGTTGTTCACCACCTTTCAAATCCAATGGGCCCACCACAACTCCCTCTTGGACATGTTCATCCAATGGCTTGCTCCCTTCAAAAATTCCAAAGTAGTTTTCCTATGGAAAATTTGTCTCCACCATTTCATTTGGTAAGTTTAGCTCGAAAACAATCATAGGGTCTTTTCTTCTACCTGTTAAAACTCCACCTCCATAACCATCAAAGCCATTTCATATGCCTCTGAAAAACTCCCATATTATCCTTGGCCTAGATCCCCCTTGAGCAAGTATGAGGCTAACATCATCAATTCCCTCAACATCCCCCTTCCCACCTTATCCCTTCCCTTGACCCATCCTAAGACCAAAGCTCACTGGCTTCCCACTCCTGAGGGATGGATAAAGGTGAACTTTGATGGCACATCGAAAGGGAATATCGAGCTGGCTGGGACAAGGGGAGTGATTAGGGATCATAGAGGAAATATAGTTATGGCCTTCGTAGAGAATATTTATCACCAGACCAACAATATGGCCAAGACATGGGCCCTGTGGCGAAGTCTTCACCTCATCAAGGGGTCATTTGTCAAGATCCATGTTGAAGGAGACTCTATAAATATCGTTGGTTATCTCATCTCCAACAAAGTCCCTCTGTGGAATATCATATCCCTTATCCAAGAAAGCAAGAAGTTGTTAAACCAACATTGCCAGGTGGAAGCCAATAATACCTACATGAAAGCCAATCGACTTGTGGATAGGTTGGCCAATTTGGGCTTAGGAAAAACACCCATCACCATGTGGCAAGACTCCTTCCCACCATATGTCCTCCAAGTTGTGGCATCGAACAACCACGACATGTACTCCTTCCCACCATATGTCCTCCAAGTTGTGGCATCGAACAACCACGACATGTACTCCAAATCCATCCATGATAACCAATGATTTATTGTTTCTATATTATGTAGGATTTACTTCGGGCATCCCATTGTCTAATAGCCTTATGATGTGTGCAACAACACCCATTGATGATTGACTGCTCCACTAGTATCCATTATGCAAAGTCAAAGTGCAGATCTCCATCTACGGTGTCCCAACGCTCTTTGCCATCTACCTCTACCATGTTTCCAGCCATATCCCCTTTCCCCTCCACATTTCTACCCATGTCTTCAAACCTTACCCAAGTTATTACCTTTGCCCATGTGAATATGGTCCCTAGGCTTCCCCTTAATCCTTGACGTGGCATCCCCCTGTCCACCTGTCACCCATCCGCAAGGCTTGGTATGAATTGCTCACCTTCGTCAATCTATTTAATTTCCCTCTTCAACCTAGCCCATGAATTTCCCTTCTACAAGTCTATCTTGTGGGCCTCCTCCACCACCTCTTTTCCTATCCCCACCACTACTGCCATGGCCTACCTTGAACCAAGCTCTCTCCAGTTGGACGCCCTAGTGTCTACTTACCTGAAGGGTGCCCAACTCACCACCTTGTTATCAAAATTCTGTGGAGTTGAGGATGACATCACAAAGGAATTTGTTCACATGTGGTCGAACGACCATGTCTGTGTTAGGAACCTGTGCTTTAAGATCACTCCAAAGCTGATTGGCGAGATTACAGAGCTGCCAGTTGGTGGGCATCTTGTCTGCCATGACAAACACTGCTGGAAACCTGAGTTGGAAGGTTTTCCCAACTACTAGAACTTCTTATGGTATGGCCATGCCCTGGACCATCAATACCTCCCCTCCGTTCTTAGTTTTTACCATTTCCATCATTCAGTACTTAGCCTGCGATGATCCCAACAAGCCTATCACCACATTGCCCTTGTCAACCATGTCTGAGGATACAAACCCATGAACATTATGGGGTTCCTTTATCAGTATATGCATTTCTCTATGGCCGTTGTTCGCAAGAAAAGTACCCCCCCTACTCACCAGGGGATTTTTGCTATTATTTTCTATCATGTGATGGCTAATCCCCCCATTTTGGCTACCCATTTGTAAGCTTTCCTCCTTCTCCCAAACCCCCCAAAGCCCTACTCATTCTATCTCGAGTTAGCTTATGGCTAGCAATGGAGTTCCCAGCACCTCGACCTTCGAGAAAGGTGTTGTTGCTGCTTCCCCATCCATTCCATCCCTGTCCCCTTCCAAATCCATCCCCTCACCCCCCACCCCCACTCCCACTCCATCCCCTTCAAATCCAACCCCTTCCCCTTCCAAACCCATCCCGTCCCCATCCAAACCCATCCCTCCTAGTAGCAAGAAGCCTTCGTTGGGAAAACGTAAAGCTAAAATTGAAGAAGCGACAACCCGTGTTCGTAGGTCCTCTAGAGCTAAGAAGCCCAAAATAGAATCTAGTCAAAATTCTCCTTTGGATATTGAAGACTTCAGTGGGGACTCAATCCCCACTTCTGGCATCTCCAACCGCCTCACCCAGATGTTTCTTTCAAAGTTTCATCATCGCCTTCGAAAGCGCGAGTTCTGCTCTGAAGCATGCCCTCCAGCAGAGTGTTAACCAACCTGAAGAGGACATCACATAGGTTAACCCTTGGGTTGCTGTGGGTCTATTGGTTTTTATGTTTTTTTGAGGTTTTATGGGAATTTTTATGGAACGTTTGGTGATGTCTGGTCTAGTTTTGGGCTAACCATACGGTTGGGTATCCCTGTGTCAGCCCCTACGAGGGCCCTAGCAAACATCTATGGATTATTTTTGTTTAGCTTCATTAGCCCCTGCGAGGGCAAGCACCACCTGATTACCAACTTTTACATTCCCTGCGAGGGAATTTTGGCAAACGTATCCCTTGCACGAGATTGGTTAGACTAGTATAGACTGATCCCTCTTGGCAGAGGTTTATGCAACATGAATGCACTTCAATATGATGAAATTTTTGTATATCTGGAAGTGGGACCCAGTTAAAACCCTCTGAAATACAACTACAACTTACCAAAAAAAAAAAAATTAGAATTTCATTAAGGGGGGTAGTTCATACGACATTCCATTGGCCATCATTTTGAATTTTGGGGGCAAAACTTCCCGGGGTTATAACTTCTCGCTCGTTGCTTGGATTGACTATTAATGCATATTTTCGGAAAGCTCTCTAAGAGAGCTATACCAATGTAGGGCGACATCATACAAATTGCAGTGTGCTTTAACATTTTTGGCTTTATGGTCAATTTTTTCAAAATTTTATTTTAATTTTTCTAACCCTTCCTTTTGTAGATTTTTTTAAAACTTCGGGGACTAAAATAATAATTAAAAAAATCATAAATAAATGCATTGGTGTGAAGAATGAGCTTCAATATTTCATCCAAAACAATTTTGATCTCATTCTGAAGTCAAATTGAATTTATAAAAATTATTTAAAGTTGTTTTCTAAGGATTTTTATAATTTCAAAATTTCACATTTTTTTCATATTTTGAAGGTAAATCGATTTTCAGGATTTACATTTACATTCATAGACAATAAATGGGCTTCCCTAAATAAAAATTACAATTTCATAAAGGAGGGTAGTTCATACAACATTCCATTGACCATCATTTTGAATTTTGGGGGCAAAAATTCTCTGGGTTATAACTCCTCGCTTGTTGCTCGGATTGACTATTAGTGCACATTTTCAAAAAGCTCTCAAAAAGAGCTACAACATAGGATGGCATCATACTGACTGTAGTGTATTTTAGCATTTTGGGCTTTCAGGTCCATTTTCCATAATTTTATTTTTATTTTTCTAACACTTCCTTTTGCAATTTTGTTTTTAAACTTCGACGACTAAAATAAAAATAAAAAAATAAAAATTTCATAAATAATTCATTCGAAATAATTTTGATCTCATTTTGAAGTTATTTTGAAATTATAAAAATTATTTAAAGTTGTTATTTTATAGAGATTTTTATAATTTCAGAATTTCACATTTTTTTCATATTTTGAAAGTAAATCGATTTTCAAGCTTTGCATTTGTATTCACAAACAATAAATCAACTTCTCTTTAAATTACAATTTCAGTAAATGGGGTTAGTTCATATGACATTCCATTGACCATCATTTTCAATTTTGGGGGCAAAATTTCCCGGGGTCATAACTCTTCGCTCATTGCTTAGATTGACTATTAGTGCATATTTTCGGAAAGCTCTTAAAAAGAGCTACAATGGTGTAGGGCGGTATCATACTGATTGTTGTGTGTTTTAAATTTTTTAGTTTTCTAGTCCATTTTTCAAAATTTTATTTTTATTTTTCTAACCCGTACTTCTGCAGTTTTATTTAAACTTCGATGACTTGATTAAAAATAATAAAATAATAAAATTTCATAAATAATACCATGGGTGTGAATAATGAGCTTCAATATTTCATCCGAAACAATTTTGATCTCATTTTGAAGTCATTTTGAATTTATAAAATTATTTAAAGTTGTTGTTTTATAAGGAATTTTATAATTTAGGAATTTTACATTTTTTAAAATTTTGAAGGTAAATCGATTTTCATGCTTTGCATTTGCATTCACAAACAATAAATGAACTTCTATTTATGAAAATTAGAATTCCATTAAAGGGGGGTAGTTCATACGACATTTGATTGGGCATCATTTTGAATTTTAGGGGTAAAACTTCCCGCGGCCATAACTTCTCGCTCGTTGCTCGAATTGACTATTAGTACATATTTTCGAAAAGCTCTCTAAGAGAGCTACAACTATGTAGGGCAAAAACATACTAATTGTAGTGTGTTTTAATATTTTTGGATTTATGGTCCATTTTTTCAAAATTTTATTTTAATTTTTCTAACCCTTTATTTTGCAGATTTTTTTTAAACTTTGGTGACTAGAATAAAAATTAAAAAAATTAAAATTTCATAAATAAATGCATGGGTGTGATGAATGACCTTCAATATTTGATCCGAAACAATTTTGATCTTATTCTGAAGTCACTTCAAATTTATAAAAATTATTGTTTTATAAGGATTTTTATAATTTCAAAATTTTACATTTTTTTTTATCTTTTGAAGGCAAATCGATTTTTAAGCTTTGCATTTGCATTTACAGATAATAAAAAACTTCTATTTATGAAAATTAAAATTACATTAAGGAGGGGTAGTTCATATGACATTCCATTGGCCATCATTTTGAATTTTAGACGCAAAACTTTTCGGGGTTATAACTTCTCGCTCGTTGCTTGGATTGACTATTAGCGCATATTTTCGGAAAGCTCTCTAAGAGAGCTACAAAAATGTAGGGCGACATCATACTAATTTCATATGAAATAATTTTGATCTCATTCTAAAGTCATTTCGAATTTATAAAAATTATTTAAAGTTGATGTTTTATAAGGAATTTTATAATTTAGGAATTTCACATTTTTTTCAAATTTTGAAGGTAAATTGATTTTCAGGCTTTGCATTTGCATTCACAGAAAATAAAACTTCTCTTTATGAAAATTACAATTCCATTAAAGAGGGTAAGTTCATACGACATTCCATTGTGCATCATTTTGAATTTTAGACGCAAAACTTCTCACGATCATAACTTCTTGCTCGTTGCTTGGATTGACTATTAGTGCATATTTTCGAAAAGATCTCTAAGAGAGCTACAACAATGTAGGACGACAACATACTAATTGTAGTGTGTTATAACAAAATTTTTCAAAATTTTATTTTAATTTTTCTAACCCTTCCTTCTGCAATTTTTTTTTAAACTTTGGTAACTAGAATAAAGTTAAAAAAAATTAAAATTTCATAAATAAATGTATGGGTGTGATGAATGACGTTCAATATTTGATTCGAAATAATTTTGATCTTATTATGAAGTTATTTAAAATTTATAAAAATTATTTAAATTTACTGTTTTATAAGGATTTTTATAATTTCAAAATTTTACTTTTTTTTTTTTTTGGTAAATAAAAGTCTTCATTAATTACCGGGTTTTGCAGGTTAACCCAAGACCTATTACAATATCCAGACTTCTGCTAAGATTGTAGATCCTAGTCATCCTTGAAACTTTCTTACCATAACTTGTGTTGAATCCCCTAGAACACCTTACTAACAAGGCACACCCATACCTAAACATAACTGTAAACATTACTTACATTGATAGGAAATTGATGTTTGGACCTTTGCACTTGTGAAACCTATTGCTTGCCCATTTTCTATTCTTTGTTAGAATCCTCCAAGGCTTACACCCTTTTACCTTCATTTCCAATTTGGTATGATTTAGAGGGAAACCCCATAGTTATTACCAGCTCCATGGGGAAAGAATACCCATTCATCTTTCTCCTTAACGAGTAGGTTTCTTTTCATGACTAATAATGTTTTCCACTTCACGTGGCACACCTTGTGTCCATGTCACCAAACTACCAACATCAACACCTATGTTGGATAATTTATCAGCTGACCTGTTGGCCTCACGGTACACATGACGAGCCCTCCTATTTTGTCTTACCGCAAAAAGGATCCTCACTTCATGGATGACTCCCTCGATTCTCCATGGAGGTTTTTTGCCATTGGTTAACAGGTTGATGATGTTCATCGAATCACCTTCAATAATCAAGTTACCTTGAGTTGCTTGGGCTACTTGCAACCCTCTCCAAAGGGCTCTAGCTTCTACTTCATTATTAGTTCTGATTCCCAATGGTTCAATGAAGGCCTTGACCAGATTTCCTTGATGATCCCTGATTATTCCTCTAGCTCCAACTCTTCTTGGGTTCTCCTTGGCTGCACCATCAAAATTTAGTTTAAACCAACTCTGGGGGTGGCTCCCAAGAAATCCCATTTCTAAGATTGGGCAAAGGAATGGAAGGTTTGTCCTCAATACCTAAGGCCCGAGCTAATTGTTTTTCTTGGGGAGGAATTGAGTGGTTCTCATCCACTAATGTGCTAAAATTTTCTTTCGCAAAGACAATAATCCTGTTGAGGATGGTTTTTGAGTTATGAATGGTATCCTTAAAGGCTCTATGGTTCCTTTCTAGCCAAATATGCCAGAGAAAATGATGTCAATAGATTTTACATAGGTACTTAAGTTTTAGGCTAACAAAGGGTTGAGGCCATTGATGGAACACTTCATATATAAGAGAAGGCTTAACCCACAAGATCCTAAAGGCTTGGAAAAGTTCATCTAGGATGGACTCTGCTATTGGACACTCCAGAAAAAAGTGTTGGGTTGTCTCCCATCCTGCCTTGCACATGTAGCAACGGTTAGCAATAACCATACCTTTGGATAACATATTGTCCATAGTGAGGATTTTTCCTTGAATCACCAGCCATGAAAAAAAGGATATTTTAGGAATTAAGTCTTTGATCCAAACCAAACTTGATTGAAATTGTTGACATTCCACATTGAGAAACAAATTATAGGCATACTTAACTATGAAGTCACCACTTTCAGTATCAGCCCAAACAATGTGATCTTCATCCTCTCTAGAGGGAATAATTTGCTGAGTTAAAATGTTATAAAGCTCTTTAGACTCTGCTTCAAAACCCTATACTCTGATGTGTTTCCACTTGTTGATATTTATATCTTGCCACATATAATTTGCAACCTTCTTCCCAATATGCTACTCCATATGCTCTTGAATCCTAGCCAAACGAGGATTATGGGATAACTCCTTAGCTCTCACCCACCGATCCTTCCAAAAGTCTATTGTTTGCCCATTTCCTATAATTCATCTAAGAACTTTCTTAACAAGATCCCTGCTCGTGAGGATTGCATTTCAAAAAGTAGACCCCTTGCTTGCTAAGTTGTCATTAAGGAAGTTCACACCTTGGAGGTATTTCTTCCTAACTATGGCAGTCCATTCATTATCGACCTTAGTCAATAACCGCCATGCTTGTTTTGCTAACAGAGTTGTATTAAGATGAGCAACTCTCCTCAATCCTAACCCTCCATCAAATTTAGGTTTGCAAACCTTGTTCCAACCTACTAAATGGATCCTTTTATTATCCTCAGTCCCTGACCAGAGAAATTTTTTTTGAAGCTGCTCAATTTTGTGATACACCTTGTTGGGAGCTTTGAACACTGATAGGAAGTAAACGGGTATACTTTGAAGTGAAGCCATAGTTAAAACTGCTTTGCCTGCTTGAGATAACAGATGTCCTTTCCAACCTGCTAGCTTTTTTTGGATCCTCTACAGAATTATGTTCCACATTGATCCTTTAGGTTTCCCCGTAAACAAGGGAAGACCTAAATAGGAGGTGGGAAGGGATGCAATCTAACATTCCATGATCATTGCTATGTTTTTTTGCCTAGGAATGGAGGTATTGATGAAATAAAGTTTGCTCTTATCAAAATTCACTTTCTGTCCAGCCACTTCTTCATATGTTATGAGAATATTTTTAATCCTTCTTGCCTCGACCACATAATCCAAATTCAGTAGCAATGTATCATCAAAAAATTGTTGATGTGTCACTGGGGTAGTTAGCGACGGGGCCTTGATACTTGATATGAGTCCAGCTATCGCTGTTGCTTTAATGGTTCTTCCCAAGGCCTCAACTACGATGATGAACAACATAGGAATTATGGGATATCCTTGTCTTAGACCACATTTGCTTTGAAAAAAATTTGTAGTAGACCCATTAACCAAAATTGAAAAACAAGGCTTAGAAATACACTCTCTTATTAACTTGACCCATTTCATGTTGAAGCCAAATTTTAATAAAACTGCCTCTAGGAATTCCCAATTTATCCTGTCATAAGCTTTGTTCATGTCTAACTTTAAAGCCATGACTACTTTTTTGGTCTGAGCGGCTGTATGAAGATCCTCATGAACAGTAATAACTCCATCTAAGATTGATCTTCCTTGTACATAACTTCCTTGACTTGGATCAATGATAACCGATAGAACTTTCTTCAAATGGTTGGCTAAAACTTTGGACAAAATTTTATAGGATATATTACACAAGCTAACCGGCCTAAAGTCAGCCATAGTCTTGGGGTTGGGGCCTTTAGGTATCAAAGCAATGAAAGTTGAATTATAACCCCTTGGAATATGATTTGAACTTTGGAACTTTTTGATTGCAGCAATAACTTTTGCTCCAACAATATCCCAACAAACTTGGAAAAACTGCGATGAAAACCCATCCGGCCCAAGAGCTTTATCAGGATCCATGTTAAACAAAGCCTCCTTGATTTCTTCGTCTAAAAAATCTGTTATAAGAGACTCGTTAATCGTTTCATCAATGAGTTGTGGAATTAATTGAAGGAGAGAGTCCTTTGCTTGGGCATTATAGTCCCGTTCTTCACCCAATAATGAACAAAAAAAATTAACAACCTCATCCCTGATCTTCTAAATGTTTTGAGTTGAGGATCCATCCACCTTAGTTAAATTTCTAATATTATTGTTGCTTCTATTGCTCAATGTGGTAACATGGAAAAACTTTGAATTAGAGTCCCCTTCCTTTAACCATAACGCCCTTGATTTCTTCCTCCAATACATCTCCTCACAAGATAAAATATTATAAAACTCACAAAGGGTTTCCTTCTCTTCAGTCCTTGTCGCCTCATCATAGGTTCCATTTTGGATTATGCTTTATATTATTCTCAGTTTTTCCCCCACTTCGCTCTCTTATTCTCAAAAATATTTCCAAAGACTTCTTTATTCCATATTCTAAGGTTGTTTTTCACCATCTTAAGTTTTTGAGATAGTTTGAAGGAAGCACTTCCCTGGATAGGTTGCTGCCACCATTCCTCTATTCGTTTCTTGAAGTCCGGATGTTTAACCCACATTGATAGAAATCTGAACGACTTTTTAAAGTAGTTAGCCTAAAATACCTCCCATAGAATAAGATTATGGTTTGAAGTGCATTTAGGAAGAGCTTGTAACGCTGAATCACCAAACATTGTTGTAGCTTCCTTGGATAAAAAAACTTGTCCAACCTTTCTTGAATCAACTGACTTCCTATCCTCTTGTTACTCCATGTAAATTTGGCTCCTTTTAGTTTTACATTCATCAATTCATTTGTGTTAATGAATTCACTGAAGTCCTCCATGCTCCTTGAGGGTAACCTAGATCATCCCTTCTTATCAAATGGGTAAAGGGAGGTATTGAAATCTCCCCCAATCACCCAAGGAATGTCTTTAAAAGCTTGGCTCAAATGCCCTAAAAACTCCCACAATTTAGACCGCCCTTGGACAGAGGTGGGCGCATAAACATTTGACATAATCCAATTCTTATTAGTATCAAAATCATGAAATAATATGCTTAATACTCTTTCATTTGCCTAAATAATACTTCCTTCTATTTTAATAGGATCCCATAATATCATGAGGCCTCCAAATGCTCCTCTCGCCTATTGAAAGGCCACTTGCCCTTGCTACCAAATCCTTCTAGCTATAAGTGATGATTGTGTCGCATCTATTTTGGTTTCTTGAAGAAAAATGATAGTAGGATTCCAATCCTTCCTTATAGACTTCACCATCCCTTGTTTTTGTGGGCCATTTAGACCTCTCACATTCCATGAGAGAACCTTCATTTATACTGTTTGATATTTTTTCCCTGCCCCCTTCCTTGAGACAAATGGGGTTTGTCAATTTTGCTATTATCCTAGCCAGGAATAGCTTGCTATAACAATGTTCTTTGCTTTCCATTTGCAATTTCTTCATTGATTCTCATTCTATAGTGCTTTGTTGTAGATATTCTCCCTTTCTTTCTTTCACTTCCATAATCTATCGGAGGCTTGGTGGTGCTTCTAGTCTGTTTTGGACTGAAATGAGGGGGCATATACTGTGATAGTCTAAGGCTTGAACCTTCTTCCTCATCTTGGGGGTTTTCAATTTCTTCTTCATCCTAAGTCTTGTTTTGGTTCACCTCTCCTATCTGGTTCCTAACCAGGGGGCTTTCCTTCAAGGAACATTTTACCATTGGGCTCGTCTGATAAGGGATAATTTGCTCCACTACCGGATTAGGAGCTACATTCCTACCTTTTGTTTCCACAACTTTGACTCTTGACTCTATTTTTTCCATGTTTAAACTGAAATGACCTGACAATTTTTCTTCATTTTGAGCATATATTTTGGGGCTTTTTGTCATAACTTTGGATGGTCCTGATTTGAATGGGGAGTCTATCCCCTAGGGTTTCAAGAAACTTGACACTGATGGTATCATTGTTACTATTTTCTTTTTCAACTTCTATATTTGCTAGGATATCAAACATGTTCAAGCTGGGATCTTTATTACATACCTTATGATTTTTGCCTCCCTCATTATGTTGCTTTCCTTTCTCATGGATTTTTGAAGGCAAATCGATTTTTAGACTTTGCATTTGCATTCACAGATAATAAATAAACTTCGCTTTATGAAAATTACAATTTCATTAAGGGGGGTAGTTCATATGATATTCCATTGGCCATCATTTTGAATTTTGGGGGTAAAATTTCCTGGGGTTATAACTTCTCGCTCGTTGCTTGGATTGACTATTAGTTCATATTTTCGGAAAGCTCTCTAAGAGAGTTACAACAGTGTAGGATGAAATAATACTAATTGTAGTGTGTTTTAACATTTTCGGCTTTATGCTCCATTTTTTCAAAATTTTATTTTAACCTTTCTAATTTTTTTAAAACTTTGGTGACAAGAATAAAAATAAAAATAAATTAAAATTTCATAAATAAATGCATGGGTAGTTAATACGACATTCCATTGGGCAGATTTTTTTAAACTTCGACGACTAGATTAAAAATAAAAAAAATAATAATAAAATTTCATAAACAAAAGCATGGGTGTGAAGAATGAGCTTCAATATTTCATTTGAAACAATTTTGTTCTCATTCTAAAGTCATTTTGAATTTATAAAAATTATTTAAAGTTGCTATTTTATATGGAATTTTTATAATTTAGGAATTTCACATTTTTTCAAATTTTGAAGGCAAATCGATTTTCAGGCTTTGCATTTGTATTCACAGACAATAAATCAACTTATCTTTATGAAAATCACAATTTCATTAAAGGGGGATAGTTCATACGACATTCCATTGACCATCATTTTGAATTTTGGGGGTAAAACTTCCAGGGGTCATAAGTGCTCACTTGTTGCTCGGATTGACTATTAGTGCATATTTTTGGAAACTCTTGAAAAGAGCTATAATGGTGTAGGGCGGTGTCATACTGATTGTTGCGTGTTTTAAAATTTTTAGATTTCTAGTCCATTTTCAATTATTTTTAAATTTTTCTAACCCTTCCTTTTGCAGATTTTTTTTAAACTTCGGCGACTAGATTAAAATAATAAAAAATAATAAAATTTCATAAATAAAAGCATGGGTGTGAAGAATGAACTTCAATATTTTGTCTGAAACAATTTTGATCTCATTCTAAATTCATTTCAAATTTATAAAAATTATTTAAAATTGCTATTTTATATAGAATTTTATAATTTAGGAATTTCACATTTTTTTCAAATTTTGAAGGTAAATCGATTTTCAGGCTTTGCATTTGTATTCACAGACAATAAATGAACTTCTTTTTATGAAAATTACAATTTCATTAAAGGGGGGTAGTTCATATGACATTCCATTGGGCATCATTTTGAATTTTAGGGACAAAACTTCCCGCAGTCATAACTTCTTGCTCGTTGCTCGAATTGACTATTAGTACATATTTTCGGAAAGCTCTCTAAGAAAGCTAGAACACTGTAGGGTGACAACATACTAATTGTAGTGTGTTTTATCATTTTAGGCTTTATGGGCCATTTTATCAAAATTTTATTTTAATTTTTCTAAACATTCATTTTACAATTTGTTTTTAAACTTTGGTGACTAGAATTAAAAAATAAAAAATAAAATTTCATAAATAAATGCATGGGTGTGATGAATGACCCTCAATATTTGATCCGAAACAATTTTGAACTTATTCTGAAGTCATTTCAAATTTATAAAAATTATTTAAAGTTACTGTTTTATAAAGATTTTTATAATTTCAGAATTTTACATTTTTTCATCTTTTGAAGGCAAATCGATTTTTAGGCTTTGCATTTGCATTCACAGATAATAAATAAATTTCTATTTATGAAAATTACAATTTCATTAAGAGGAGGTAGTTCATACAACATTCCATTGGCCATCATTTTGAATTTTGGGGGCAAAACTTCCTGGGGTTATAACTTGTCGCTCGTTGCTTGGATTGACTATTAGTGCATATTTTCAAAAAGCTCTCTAAGAAAGCTACAATGGTGTAGGGTGACATCATACTAATTATAGTGTGTTTTAACATTTTCGGTTTTATGGTCCATTTTTTCAAAATTTTATTTTAATTTTTATAACCTTCTTTTTTGCAGATTTTTTTTAAACTTCGGGGACCAGAATAAAAATAAAAAAATTTAAAATTTCATAAATGAACGCATTGGTGTGAAGAATTAGCTTCAATATTTCATCCAAAACAATTTTGATCTTATTCTAAAGTTAAATTGAATTTATAAAAATAATTTAAATTTGTTTTTTAAGGATTTTTATAATTTCAGAATTTCACAGTTTTTTCATATTTTGAAGGTAAATCAATTTTCAGGCTTTGCATTTACATTCATAGATAATAAATGAGCTTCCCTTTATAAAAATTATAATTTCATTAAGGAGGGGTAGTTAATACAACATTCCATTAACCATCATTTTGAATTTTTGGTTTAAAACTTCTCTGGGTCATAACTCCTCGCTCGTTGCTTGGATTGACTATTAGTGCATATTTTCGAAAAGCTCTCGAAAAGAGCTACAAAAACATAGAGCGACTTCATATTGACTGTAGTGTGTTTTAGCATTTTGGGCTTTCAGATCCATTTTCAATAATTTTATTTTTATTTTTTTAACCCTTCCTTTTGCAAAATTGTTTTAAACTTCGACGACTAAAATAAAAATAAAAAAAATTAAAATTTCATAAATAAATGCATTGGTATGAAGAATGAGCTTCAATATTTCATCTGAAATAATTTTGATCTCATTTTAAAGTCATTTTGAATTTATAAAAATTATTTAAAGTTGTTATTTTATAATTTCAAAATTTCACATTTTTTTCATATTTTGAAGGTAAATCAATTTTCAGGCTTTGCATTTGTATTCACAGAAAATAAATCAATTTCTCTTTATGAAAATTACAATTTCATTAAAAGGAGGTAGTTCATACGGTATTTCATTGGCCATCATTTTGAATTTTGGGGGTAAAACTTCCTGGGGTCATAACTCCTCGCTCGTTGCTCGGGTTGGCTATTAGTGCATATTTTTGGAAAGCTCTCGAAGAGAGCTACAATGGTGTAGGGATGTATCATACTGACCGTAGCATGTTTTAACATTTTCATATTTCTGGTCCATTTTTCAAAATTTTATTTTTATTTTTCTAACCCTTCATTTTGTAGTTTTTTTAAACTTCGGGGACTTGATTAAAAATTAAAAAAATAGAATTTCATAAATAAAAGCATGGGTGTGAAGAATGAGCTTCAATATATCATCTGAAACAATTTTGATCTCATTTTGAAGTCATTTTGAATTTATAAAAATTATTTAAAGTTATTTTATAAGGAATTTTATAATTTAGGAATTTCACATTTTTTCAAAATTTGAAAGTAAATCGATTTTCAGGCTTTGCATTTGCATTCACAGACAATAAATGAACTTCTCTGTATAAAAATTACAATTCCATTAAAGGGGGGTAGTTCATACGACATTCCATTGGACATCATTTTGAATTTTAGGGGCAAAACTTCCCACGGTCATAAATTCTTGCTCATTGCTCGGATTGACTATTAGTGCATATTTTCGAAAAGCTCTCTAAGAGAGTTACAATGGTGTAGGGTGACATCATACTAATTGTAGTGTGTTTTAACATTTTCGGCTTTATGGTCCATTTTTTCAAAATTTTATTTTAATTTTTCTAACCCTTCCTTTTGTAGATTTTTTTTAAAACTTTGGTGACTAGAATAAAAATAAAAATAAAAATAAAATTTCATAAATAAATGCATGGTGTGGTGAATGACCTTCAATATTTCATCCGAAATAATTTTGATCTTATTCTAAAGTCATTTCAAATTTATAAATAATTTTTTTTTTTGAAAATTTTGAAAAAACTTGTATTAAAACAAAGATCAATTACAATATGGGAAGAGACTCTTCCTAGCCGAATTCAGAGAGAACACATGCTTACAATAGTAGAAGAAGATTTGCAATGGAGCCAAATCTCCTGAACCATTAACTAGCTAGCAGGGGGTCGACATGGACAATTGATGCAACTTGTCATGAAATCGCGACACAATTCTTCTTCGTAGGCCGCAAAAATGCAACATGTCGTGATATCGCGACACCTTTCCCCTTTGGCTTCGAAAAAGCAACATGTCGCGATATCGTGACATTTTCTCCTTTGGCCACGAAAATTCAACAATTCGTGATATCGCGACACTTTTTCTCCTTTGGTTGTGAAATGCAACATGTTGCATTTTCACGGCCAAAGGAGAAAATGCAACATGTCGCGATATCGCGACACTTTTTCTCTCTCGGCCGTGATGAAGCAACATGTCGCGATATCGTGACACCTTTTCTCCTTTGGCCGTGAAAATGCAACATGTCGCGATATCGCAACACCTTTTCTCCTTTGGTTGTGAAATGCAACATGTCGCGATATCGCAACACCTTTTCTCCTTTGGCCGCGAAAATGCAACATGTCGCGATATCGCGACACATTTTCTCCTTTGGCCGCGAAAATGCAGCATGTCGCGATATCGCGACACCTTTCTCTCTTGGCCATGAAAATGCAACATGTCGCAATATCGCGACACCTTTTCTCCTTTGGCCGCAAAAATGCAACATATCACGACACCTTTTCTCCCTTGGCCACAAAAATGCAACATGTCACGATATCGCGACACCTTTTCTCCCTTAGCCGCGAAAATGCAACATGTCGCGATATCGCGACACCTTTCCTCCCTTGGCCGCGACGAAGCAACATGTCGCGATATCGCGACAACTTTCCACCCTTGGCTGCGATGAAGCAACATGTCACGATATCGCGACAACTTTCCACCCCTGGCCACGACGAAGCAGCATGTCGCGATATCGCGATAACTTTCCACCCTTGGCCGCGATGAAGCAACATGTCGCGATATCGTGACAACTTTCCTCCCTTGGCCGTGATGAAGCGACATGTCACGATATCGCGACAACTTTTTGCCCTTGACCATGATGACGCAACATGTCACGATATCACGACAACTTTCCTCCAGTGACTGCGACGACGCAACATGTCGCGATATCGTGAAAAATTTCCTCTAGTGATCGCGACGAAGCAACATGTCACGATATTGTGACAACTTTCCTCCCTTGGCCACGATGAAGCGACATGTCGCGATATTGTGACAACTTTTTGCCCTTGACCGCGACGACGCAACATGTCACGATATCATGACAACTTTCCTCCAGAGACCACGACAACGCAACATGTCACGATATCGTGACAACTTTTCTCTAGTGATCGTGATGGCACAACATGTTGTGATATCGTGACAACTTTCCTCCCTTTGCTTTTTCTTTGATCATTGGCTCAAGGACCTTTCAAGACCCTGCCTAATCACCTCATCCTCAATAGCCATGTCACTATGAAGCTGAACCCCTACCTCCTTCTTAGCACCCATCTTAGCCAGGAAGTCGACTGCTTTGTTTAAATCTCTACTCACATAAACTGGAATCACATCATCTAATTCCTTTCATAATTCCTTAATTTGAGTGACAAGAATCCTCAACCTCCATGCTTTCAAAGCAAAGTTCCTCATGCAATCTAGAGCTCCAACCATTATTTGAGAATCTGATTCAAGAATGATCCTCCTATGGCCATGTTTCACTGTCCAAATAGAAGCAAATTTGATAGCTATGGCTTCTACTTCATTGTTTGTGGCTCTTCCCAAGCCTTGTAGTTCCCAATAGAGCACTGATCCATCATGATTTTGATAAACCACTCCAATTCTGGCACTATCCAGATTGCCCTTTGCAGCTCCATCAGTATTAATTTTAATCCAGCCTTCTGGTGGTGGTTTCCAACTAGCTCTGTCCTTTTCCTCTTGCTCTTCAACTCCCTCTTCCATTGGCCCAGTAACAACCCGAGTTTCCTCTATAGCATAGACGATTCATGGTTTCGTGACTTTGCTCCAGATGACCTGCCAAACTCCATCTAACGAGGAAAAAATTTCTCTAAAAATTCTAGCATTTCTCTCCAACCACACTTGCCACCAAATGAAGTTTAATCCAAGATCCCAACCAATTCGAAGAGCTTTAGATTTAAATCTACCACTATTCCATATTTTCCAAATATTAGTCCGATTCAAGTCACCATTAACTTGAATTTTATAGCAAAAAAGCCATCGCTTCCAAATCTGATGCGTGAAAGGGCACTCAAACATCAAGTGATCAGTTGTTTCCTCGTTCTTGTAGCATAATACACATTGAGATGGACTGATGGTTCTTCTACATCTGAGATTGTCAAAAGAGAGAATTTTGTTGTGCATAAACTGCCAGGAAAAAATCAAAAGAGAGAATTTTGTTGTGCATAAACTGCCAGACAAAAAAGTTTACTTTCGGCCAGCCCTTGGAGTGCCAAATCTTTCTCCAATCCTCTACCGGGAATGAATGGGGGGGAGGCTCTGGGAGGATCTTCTCATATCCGTCCTTCACTGTATAGACACCAAGGCTCCCATAGCCCCAAGCTAATTCATCCTCCTTGTCTCTACCTGTGAGAAATATTTTTGACAAGATTTTAGTCATGATGGGTGCCAACTTCGAAGGGATTGAAATTAGCCACTCCTCCAACTTCTTAAACTGCTTAAACTTATACTCCCCCAACTGACTAGTGATGAAATAACTTTCAATGTGGACCCATCCCTTGGTTTCTATGGCTATTTTTATTGGTTGCAATTCAAGAAATTCAATAATGATGGGTGGGTATTGATCCCATGAATCTGTCCAAAAATGTGTCTTCTCCCCTCTCCCCACTTTCCAAAACAATCGATCTTTAACTACCTGAGATCCTATCTTGAGATCCTGCCACACTAAGGATCCAGGACCATCCAAAGGGAAACGACCCACCTCATTGGGGTTAACATGACCCGAATATTTACTAGTTAGGATTCTATTGAATAAGGAGGTTGCTTGGGAAATCCACCTCCAGTACAGCTTTCCAGCCAAAGCTTTATTATTTAACTTGGATCTTCTCAGTCCCAGCCCTCCTTTTACCTTGAGCTGAGTTAATTTATCCCAACCAACTAAGGCCCATTTCCTCTCTCCTTTTACTCCTTCCCATAAAAATCTTCTAGCCATATTGTCCAGCTCTTTTCATATAGTATGTGGGGCAGCCAGGATAGAGAATTTATAAATTGGCATGGCCTGAATGACTGGCTGTAAAAAAGTTAATCTACCCCCATAGCTTAACCATTTGTGATACCAATGATTCATTCTATCTTTGATACCATCCAAAAGATCCTTCCAGATATCTATTTTTAGTTTTTTGAAATGCAAAGGAACCCCCAAGTAAACCACTAGAAGAGAAGTCCTTGTGAATCCCGATATCTCTAGAACTCTGTCCTGGAGCCTTTGATCAAGATTGAGAAAGACCACTTTGGATTTTTTATCATTGATGACTTGGTTTGAAGCCCTAAGGTAGACATTAGAGTATCTCTGATCACTCTTGCTTCCTTGAAGTTGGCCACTCCAACCAATCCTGTATCATCCACAAACTGTAGGTGAGTCAAAAATTCCTCACCCACCTTGATACCTGTTAGCAAACCTTGATGTCTTCTCCTCAAGAAAATTCTATCTAATCCTTCAACCAAAATGAGGAAAAGATAGGGAGATCAAGGGTCCCCTTGACGAAGACCTCGAGTGGCTCCAAAAGGTTGCGAGGGAAGACCCTTGATTAACACTGAATAAGACGACGTAGATACACAACTCATGACCCATTCTATCCAGTCCTGAGAGAAACCAAAAGCTGCCATCATCTTTGACAAGAAACTCCACTCCACCCTATCATAAGCCTTTGACATATCTAATTTAATGAACATTCATTTATTACCAGATTTTTGCATTGTATGGATTGCCTCCTGAGCAAGAACCACCCCATCCAAGATCTGCCTACCCTCTACAAAACCCCCTTGCTCCGAGGAGATAATGTTATGTAAAAGAGGTTTTAGCCGTTCAGCCATTACCTTTGTGATTATTTTATAAATCACATTACATAAGGCAATAGGTCTATAATCTGAAATATGAACCCCCTCCTCCCCTTTTGGAATTAAAGTGATGAAGGTATGATTTAATGCCTTAAGCATTCTTTTATTACCTCTAGACTCCTCTATGACATCCAAAACATCCTCCTCCAAAGTATCCCAAAAGGCCTAAAAAAACTCAATTGGAAAGCCATCTGGTCCTGGAGTTTTGTCGGTGCTCATTCCAAAGACCACATTCTTCAGTTCTTCTTTATCAATGGGTTTAAGAAGGGTCTAATTTTCTTCTTCAAAGATAACAGAGGGTATGACATCAATAACTTTGTTTTGAGCCTCTACATCTTGCTCCATACTTTCCTTAAAAAGTTTAGAAAAATAATCCATTGAATGGGAATGCATACTAGGAAGAGTATCAAAGGAGTGTCCATTCTCATCTTGAAGAGATTCCATGTTATTCATCTGTCTCCTAGCACAGGCTGACCGATGGAAAAATTTGGTATTTCTATCACCTTCTAATAACCAAGTTGTTCTTGCTCTCTATTTCCAGTAGGTCTCCTCTTGGTTATCAATGTCCTCAACCGCTTTACGCAAGGCATCATCCTCGAATTTGAGTTGCTCTGTAATTGTTCCTTCCCTAAAGTGTTTTTGAACCTCATCCCATCTGGCCACCAAAGGAGCTCTTTGGAGCTGGAAGTCTGTCTTGTTAGCTTACCTCCATTGTTTCAGTTGAGCTTTGACATAATGAAGTTGTTTTTGGAATCTAAACATTGTTGTCCCAAAAGGTAAACGACCTTCTTCCCACCACTGTGGAATTTTCTTTCGAAGATCCTCTTTTTGTAACAAAAAATTCTCAAATTTAAAAGGTTTGTGATGCTGCCCTGTCATAATCCCTCCCTCCAACAAAATGGGAAAGTGATCTGAAACTGGACCCTCCAAAATCTAGAATTTTGTATTCCATTTTACAAATGCCTCCTCTGAAACTAGAAAATGGTCTAGCTTTACCTTCTTGCTATGTGGCTCCCTCCTCTTGTTAGTCCAAGTAAAGTTGGTTCTAAGGCCTTTAATATCCACTAAGTGAAAAGCCTGGACTTGGGCAATCAGAAGTCGATCCCTTGGGTCCAAAATTGGGGTTCCCCCTTCCTGATCTCTAGAAGATAATTTAGCATTAAAATCCCCAGCAATAATCTAGTCTAAATCTTCCCTTGAGGTCCTCATGTTATGCATAGCTTTCCATTGAAGCCTCTAGCCATCAAGGTTTTGAGCCCCATAAAAATTTGTGATTAAAACATGTTTAGTTGTGACATTATTCCTAAAATGAGATGTGAGAACACCCCTCCAAGCTATATGTTCTATTGCAGTCCATTCCAGAGAGTTCCAAAGAGTAACAATCCCCCCTGAGGCACCTTGGGTAGCCACATCCATATGACTAGCACCCCTCCAAATTTTGTTAACTATTTTACACATAAGATCTAACGACATTTTTGTCTCCTAGATAAGCAAAAAATTTGTTTTGCATTTTTCTAAGAGTCTTTGAATAGTAGATTGATGGGTTCTACTGTTTAAACCCCTAACATTCCATGATTGTATAATCATTGAAAACCTTGAGAGCAGTAAGAATCAATTGGCCTCACCGATCCTCTAGTGATCAGTTTGTCTCCTTGAACTGCTAGCAGGTCCTTATTTGATTTCCTACCCACTCCTTGAGAGTTGTTATTTTTTTATCTCTTTTCCACCTGAGTTATCCCTAGGGTTGGACTTTCTTTGTTCTTTTCTGCTATTCCCATGCTGAAATCCTTGATTATTGGTTGCGCTTGGGTATGCACTATCAATGCCCCTGCACTCTCTGACTACGGTAACTCAGTGTACTCAATTACCTGTTCTATGACGGTGGGAGATGAAGGAGAAGCTTGAGCGTGGATGTTATTGTCTTCAATATTCCCATCCACTCCTTCCATGACTTGATCCTCTTGGTCCACTAGTGTCTTAAATATTTCATATCTATTGGCTGGCTTGAGTTGTGTTTGCTCTTTACCATTTTTCTTTTGCTTTCTCCTTATTTTGGGCTGTTCAAAGCCATCTCTCTGAACATCTTTACCCTGAGGAGTATTGGTTGGTTCTTTGGTTAGAGTTGACTTACCCTCCCTAGGAAGATTTGGCATTCCAAGCGGGGCCTCCATTTTTGTGTTCAAATTATTTGGACAAAACCGGGCCAAATGCCCATATTTGTGGCAAACTCTGCATCTGAAGGGCAGAGCCTCATAATATAGCTGTTGAATCCAAGATAGTCTTGCCAGTTCAAGTTCCACCTCTGTCGGTAGAGGCTTGCTAATATCCATTTCCACACAAATTCTTGCAAAAACAAATGTGTTTCCTTCTATGGTGTCTTTGGAGACACCCAAATGTCTTCCAAGGGAGTTATCGATCATTTCCAAAACCTGCTCACCCCAAAACTCCATTGGAAGAGCATACAAACGGATCCAAATCGGGACAGCCGTGGGTTCAATACGAGGATCGAAACCCACTCTCCAAGGTTGAACAAATAACCCTATCGGACCATGGTTCCTCTTTTCCAATTCAAAAGCCCTATTTCTATCGGCCAGAGAAGAAAAACTAATAATGAAATACCCATTGCTAATAAACCATAAGGAGTACTCATCATGAGGCTCCCAATTTTGCCTGAACCAGGTATGCAAGAAATTCAGAGTAGGGCAAATACCCATGAATTTATAGATCAGATCGTGGTTGGATCTGTATAAGATTGTGTCTTTGACCATCTTTGGCTCGATGACAATCTTGGGCCTTGATTCGGACTGCGAAAGGCATCCATTGACTCGTTGGGCTGTTGATCTCTTTCCAGCATTCTTGAAGAGCATATGAAGAGCATTTCTCTGAGCTTTGTCATTAGAAGATGGAGATTTATCTTTTATCAAGTCTGAAAAAGAGCTCTTTCTCCCTATGAGAGGATCCAGAGGAGTCCCCATTGGACCCTCCTGGGGTAGCAGACTTGCCTTCAGATCCACAGTAACCAGAAAAACACTACGACAACCCACTAGATGCCCTAGATTTTCCTTAGCTCCAGAAACCCTAGAACATCGCTTCTCACCTGCTCCAAATTTTTTTCAATTTATAAATAATTTTAAAGTTACTATTTTATAAGGATTTTTATAATTTCAGAATTTTACATTTTTTCATCTTTTGAAGACAAATCGATTTTTAGGCTTTGCATTTGCATTCACAGATAATAAATAAACTTCTCTTTATGAAAATTAAAATTTCATTAAGGGGGGGAGGTAGTTCATACAACATTCCATTGGCCATCATTTTGAATTTTGGGGGCAAAACTTCTCGGGGTTATAACTTCTCGCTCATTGCTTGGATTGATTATTAATGCATATTTTTGGAAAGCTCTCTAAGAGAGATACACCTGTGTAGGGTGAAATCATACTAATTATAGTGTGTTTTTATATTTTCGGCTTTACAATCTATTTTTTCAAAATTTTATTTTAATTTTTCTAACCTTTCATTTTGTAGATTTTTTTAAAACTTCGGTGACTAAAATAAAAATAAAAAAAAAATTAAAATTTCATAAATAAATGCATTGGTGTGAAGAATGAGCTTCAATATTTCATCCGAAACAATTTTTATCTCATTATGAATTCAAATTAAATTTATAAAAATTATTTAAAATTGTTTTTTAAGGATTTTTATAATTTCAGAATTTCACATTTTTTTCATATTTTGAAGGTAAATCGTTTTTCAGGCTTTGCATTTACATTCATAAACAATAAATGAGTTTCCCTTTATAAAAATTATAATTTCATTAAGGAGGGATAGTTCATACGACATTCCATTGACCATCATTTTGAATTTTGAGGGTAAACCTTCTTTGAGGCATAACTCCTCGCTCGTTGCTCGGATTGACTATTAGTGCACACTTTTGAAAAGCTCTCGAAAAGAGCTACAACAACATAGGGCGATATCATACTAACTATAGTGTGTTTTAGCTTTTTGTCCTTTCAAGTCCATTTTCCATAATTTTATTTTTATTTATCTAACCCTTTTGCAATTTTTTTTAAACTTTGACGACTAAAATAAAATAAAAATAAAAATAAAATTTCATAAATAAATGCATTGGTATAGAGAATGACCTTCAATATTTCATCTGAAATAATTTTGATCTCATTTTGAAGTTATTTTGAATTTATAAAAATAATTTAAAGTTGTTTTATAAGAATTTTTATAATTTCAAAATTTCAGATTTTTTTTCATATTTTGAAGGTAAATTGATTTTCAGACTTTGCATTTGTATTCACAGACAATAAATCAACTTCTCTTTATGAAAATTACAATTTATTAAAGGGGGGTAGTTCATATGACATTCCATTGACCATCATTTTGAATTTTGGGGGTAAAACCTCTTGGGGTCATAACTCCTCGCTCGTTGCTCGGATTGACTATTAGTGCATATTTTCGGAAAGCTCTCGAAAAGAGCTACAATGGTGTAGGGTGGTATCACACTGATTGTTGTGTGTTTTAATATTTTTAGCTTTCTGGTCCATTTTTCAAAAATAAAAGTAGTTTTTTTAAACTTCGATGACTAGATTAAAAAAAAAAAAAAAAAAATTCATAAATAAAAGTATGGGTGTGAAGAATGAGCTTTAATATTCTATCTGAAACAATTTTGATCTCATTCTAAAGTTATTTCGAATTTATAAAAATAATTTAAAGTTGTTGTTTTATAAGGAATTATATAATTGAGGAATTTCATATTTTTTCAAAATTTGAAGGTAAATCGATTTTCAGGCTTTGAATTTGTATTCATAGACAATAAATAAACTCCTCTTTATGAAAATTACAATTCTATTAAATTGGGGTAGTTCATACGACATTCTATTGGGCATCATTTTGAATTTTAGGGGCAAAACTTCTCGCGGTCATAACTTCTCTCTCGTTGCTCGGATTGACTATTAGTGCATATTTTTGGAAAGCTCTCTAAGAGAGCTACAACAGTGTAGGGTGACAACATACTAATTATAGTGTGTTTTAATATTTTTGGCTTTATGGTCAATTTTTTCAAAAATTTATTTTAATTTTTCTAACCCTTCATTTTGCAGATTTTTTTAAACTTTGGTGACTAGAATAAAAATAAAAATAAAATAAAAATTTCAAAAATAAATGCATGGGTGTGATGAATGACCTTCAATATTTGATCCGAAACAATTTTGATCTAATTCTGAAGTCATTTTGAATTTATAAAATTATTTAAAGTTGTTTTCTAAGAATTTTTATAATTTCGAAATTTCACATTTTTTTCATATTTTGAAGGTAAATCGATTTTCAGGCTTTGTATTTGTATTCACAGACAATAAACCAACTTCTCTTTATAAAAATTATAATTTCATTAAAGGGGGGTAGTTCATATGACATTCCATTGACCATCATTTTGAATGTTTGGGGTAAAACTTCCTGGGGTCATAACTCCCTGCTCATTGCTCGGATTGAATTTTAGTGCATATTTTCGAAAAGCTCTCGAAAATAGCTACAATGGTGTAGGGTGGTATCATACTGATTGTTGTGTGTTTTAACATTTTTAACTTTTTGGTCCATTTTTCAAAAATAAAAGTAGTTTTTTTAAACTTCGGCGACTAGATTAAAAAAAAAAAATAAAATCATAAATAAAAGTATGGGTGTGAATAATGAGCTTCAATATTTTATCTGAAACAATTTTTATCTCATTCTAAAGTCATTTCGAATTTATAAAAATAATTTAAAGTTGTTTTATAAGAATTATATATTTTAGGAATTTCACATTTGTTCAAAATTTGAAGTAAATCGATTTTCAGGCTTTGCATTTGCATTCATAGACAATAAATAAATATTTCTTTATGAAAATTACAATTCTATTAAAGTGGGGTAGTTCATACGACATTCTATTGCGCATCATTTTGAATTTTAAGGGCAAAACTTCCCGCGGTCATAACTTCTCGCTCGTTGCTCAGATTGACTATTAGTGCATATTTTTGGAAAACTCTCTAAGAGAGCTACGACAGTGTAGGGTGAAAACATACTAATTGTAGTGTGTTTTAATATTTTCGGCTTTATGGTCCATTATTTCAAAATTTTATTTTAATTTTTCTAACCCTTCATTTTGCAGATTTTTTTAAAACTTTGGTGACTATAATAAAAATAAAAATAAAAATAAAAATAAAATAAAAATTTCATAAATAAATACATGGGTGTGATGAATGACCTTCAATATTTGATCCGAAATAATTTTGATCTTATTCTGAAGTCATTTCAACTTTATAAAAATTATTTAAAGTTACTATTTTATAAGGATTTTTATAATTTCAAAATTTTACATTTTTTTCATCTTTTGCAGGCAAATCAATTTTTAGGCTTTGCATTTGCATTTACAGATAATAAATAAACTCTCTTTATGAAATTACAATTTCATTAAGGGTGGGTAGTTCATACAACATTTCATTGGCCATAATTTTGAATTTTGGGGGCAAAAATTCCTGGGGTTATAACTTCTCGCTCGTTGCTTGGATTGACTATTAGTGCATATTTTTGGAAAGCTCTCTAAGATAGCTACAACAATGTAGGGCGAAATCATACTAATTATAGTGTGTTTAACATTTTTGGCTTTATGGTCCATTTTTTCAAAATTTTATTTTAATTTTTCTAACCCTTCCTTTTGCAGATTTTTTTAAACTTCGGGGACTACAATAAAAATAAAAAATTTAAAATTTCATAAATAAATGCATTGGTGTGAAGAATGAGCTTCAATCTTTCATCCAAAACAATTTTGGTCTCTGAAGTCAGTTGTTTTATAATGATATTTATGATTTCAAAATTTCACATTTTTTTTATATTTTGAAGGTAAATCGATTTTCAGGCCTTGCATTTGCATTCATAGACAATAAATCAACTTTCTTTTATGAAAATTATAATTTCATTAAAGGGGGGTAGTTCATAAAACATTCATTTGGCCATCATTTTGAATTTTAGGGGTAAAACTTCTCGAGGTCATAAATCCTCGCTCATTACTCAGATTGACTATTAGTGCATATTTTCAAAAAGCTCTCAAAAAGAGCTAAAACAACGTAGGGCAGCATCATATTAAATTGTAGTGTATTTTAATATTTTCGGCTTTATTGTCCATTTTTTCAAAATTTTATTTTAATTTTTCTAACCCTTCCTTTTGCATATTTTATTTTTAAAGTTAGAGGACTAAAAAAAAAAAAAAATCATAAATAAATACATTAAGAATGAGCTTCAATATTTCATCTGAAATAATTTTGATCTCATTCTGAAGTCAAATTGAATTTATAAAAATTATTTAAAGTTGTTTTTTAAGGATTTTTATAATTTCAAAATTTCACATTTTTTAAATATTTTGAAGGTAAATGGATTTTCAGGCTTTGCATTTGCATTTATAGACAATAAATAAACTTCCCTTTATAAAAATTACAATTTCATTAAAGGGAGGTAGTTCATACGACATTCCATTGGCCATCATTTTGAATTTTGGGGGTTAAACTTCTCTCGTTCAATACTCCTCGCTTGTTGCTTGGATTGACTATTAGTGCATATTTTCGGAAAGGTCTCCAAAAGAGCTACAACAATATAGGGCGACATCATACTGAATGTAGTGTGTTTTAGCATTTTGGGTTTTTAGCTCCATTTTCCATTATTTTATTTTTATTTTTCTAACCCTTCCTTTTGCAAATATTTTTTTAAACTTCAAATTTTTATATTTTTATTTTTATATTTTTTATATTTTTCAGCTTTCTGGTCCATTTTTTTTATCAGAATTTTATTTTTATTTTTTGAACCCTTCCTTTTGCATATTTTTTTAAACTTCAGCGAATAGAATAAAAATAAAAAATTAAAATTTCATAAATAAATGCATGGGTGTGAAGAATGAGCTTCAATTTTTTATCCAGAACATTTTTGATCTCATTCTGAAGTTATTTTGAATTTAAAAAATTATTTAAAGTTACTGTCTTATAAGGATTTTTATAATTTCAGAATTTTATATTTTTTTCATCTTTTGAAGGTAAATCGATTTTCAGGCTTTGCATTCACATTCACAGATAATAAATGAACTTCCCTTTATAAAGATTACAATTATATTAAAGGGGGGTAGTTTATACGACATTCCACTAACCATTATTTTGAATTTTGGGGGTAAAACTTCCCAGGGTCATGACTCCTCGCTCGTTGCTCGGATTGAATTTTAGTGCATATTTTTGGAAAGCTCTCGAAAATAACTACAATGGCCTAGGGTGACATCATACTTACTATAGTGTGTTTTAACATTTTTGGCTTTTTATTTCATTTTTCATAATTTTATTTTTATTTTTAACTCTTCGTTTTGCAATTTTTTTTTTTAATTCGACAACTAAATCTAAAATTAAAATTTCATAAATAAATGTATGGGTGTGAAGAATCAGCTTCAATATTTCATCTGAAATAATTTTGATCTCATTCTGAAGTCAATTTAAATTTATAAAAATTATTTAAAGTTGTTTTATAAGGATTTTTATAATTTCAGAATTTCACTTTTTTTTCATATTTTGAAGGCAAATCGATTTTCAGGCTTTGCATTTGCATTCATAGACAATAAATGAACTTCCCTTTATAAAATTCAAATTTCATTAAGGGGGGTAAAACTTCTCGCGGTCATAACTTCTCGCTCGTTCCTCGGATTAACTATTAGTGCATATTTTCGAAAAGCTCTCTAAGAGAGTTACAACGGTTTAGGGTGACAACATACTAATTGTAGTTTTTTTTTTAAATTTTTGGCTTTATGGTCCATTTTTTCAAAATTTTGTTTTAATTTTTCTAACCCTTCCTTTTGCAGATTTTTTTTAAACTTTGGTGACTAGAATAAAAATAAAAAAAAATTAAAATTTCATAAATAAATGCATGGGTATGATGAATGACCTTCATTATTTCATCTGAAATAATTTTGATATTATTCTGAAGTCATTTCAAATTTATTAAAAATATTCAAAGTTACTGTTTTATAAGGATTTTTATAATTTCAAAATTTTATATATTTTTCTTCTTTTGAAGGTAAATCAATTTTTAGGCTTGTCATTTGCATTCACGGATAATAAATAAACTTCTCTTTATGAAAATTACAATTTCATTAGGGGGGTAGTTCATACGACATTCTATTAACCATCATGTTGAATTTTGGGGGTAAAACTTCCTAGGGTTATAACTTCTCGCACGTTGCTTGGATTGACTCTTAATGCATATTTTCGGAAAGGTCTCTAAGAGAGCTACACTAGTGTAGGGTGATATCATACTAATTATAGTGTGTCTTAATATTTTCGGCTTTATGGTCCTTTTTTTCAAAAATTTATTTTAATTTTTCTATTTCTTCATTTTGTAGATTTTTTTAAAAATTTCAGGGACTAAAATAAAAATAAAAATTTAATAAATAAATCCATTCGTGTGAAGAATGAGTTTTAATATTTCATCCGAAATAATTTTTATCTCATTCTGAAGTCAAATTGAATTTATAAAAATTATTTAAAGTTTTTTTTTAAGGATTTTTATAATTTCAGAATTTCACATATTTTTCATATTTTGAAGGTAAATCAATTTTTAGACTTTACATTTACATTCATAGACAATAAATGAGCTTCCCTTTATAAAAATTACTATTTCATTAAGGAGGGATAGTTCATACGACATTCTATTGACCATCATTTTGAATTTTGGGGGTAAAACTTCTCTAGGTCATAACTCCTCACTCGTTGCTCGGATTGACTATTAGTGCACATTTTTGTAAAGCTCTCGAAAAGAGCTACAACAACATAGGGTGACATCATACTAACTATAGCATGTTTTAGCATTTTGGTCTTTCAGGTCCATTTTCCATAATTTTATTTTTATTTCTCTAACCCTTCCTTTTGTAAAAAAAATTTAAACTTCGACGACTAAAATAAAAATGAAAAAAATAAAATTTCATAAATAAATGCATGGGTATAAAGAATGAGCTTCAATATTTCATCCGAAATAATTTTGATCTCATTTTGAAGTTATTTTGAATTTATAAAAATTATTTAAAGTTGTTTTATAAGGATTTTTATAATTTCGAAATTTCACATTTTTTTCATATTTTGAAGGTAAATCGATTTTTAGGCTTTGCATTTGTATTCACAGACAATAAATCAACTTCTCTTTATAAAAATTACAATTTTATTAAAGGGGGGTAGTTCATACAACATTCCATTGACCATCATTTTGAATTTTGGGGATAAAACTTCCCGGGGTCATAACTCCTCGCTCGTTGCTCGGATTGACTATTAGTGCATATTTTCGAAAAGCTCTCGAAAAGAGCTACAATGGTGTAGAGCGGTATCGTATTGATTGTTGTGTGTTTTAACATTTTTAGCTTTTTGAATGTGAAGAATTAGCTTCAATATTTCATATGGAATAATTTTGATCTCATTTTGAAGTCATTTTGAATTTATAAAAATTATTTAAAGTTATTGTTTTATAAGGAGTTTTATAATTTAGAAAATTTCACATTTTTTCAAATTTTGAAGGTAAATTGATTTTCAGTCTTTGCATTTGCATTCACAGATAATAAATGAACTTCTCTTTATGAAAATTACAATTCCATTAAAGGGGGGTAGTTCATACGGCATTCCATTGGGCATCATTTTGAATTTTAGGGGCAAAACTTCTCGTGGTCATAACTTCTCGCTCTTTGCTCGGATTGACTATTAGTGCATATTTTTGGAAAGATCTCTAAGAGAGCTACAACGGTGTAGGGCGACAACATACTAATTATAGTGTGTTTTAACATTTTTGCCTTTATGGTCAATTTTTTCAAAATTTTATTTTAATTTTTCTAACCCTTCCTTCTGCAGATTTTTTTTTAACTTTGGTGACTAGAATAAAGATAAAATAAAATAAAATTTCATTATTAAATGCATGGGTGTGATGAATGACCTTCAATATTTGATTAAAAATATTTTTTATCTTATTCTCAAGTCATTTCAAATTTATAAAAATTATTTAAATTTACTGTTTTATAAGGAATTTTATAATTTCAGAATTTTACATTTTTTTTAATCTTTTGAAGGCAAATCAATTTTTATGCTTTGCATTTGCATTCATAGATAATAAATAAACTTCTCTTTATGAAAACTACAATTTCATCAAGGGGGTAGTTCATACGACATTCCATTGGCCATCATTTTGAATTTTGGGGGTAAAACTTCCCAGGGTTATAACTTCTCACTCGTTGTTTGGATTGACTATTAGTGCATATTTTCATAAAGCACTCTAAGAGAGTTACAACAGTGTATGATGACATCTACTAATTGTAGCGTGTTTTAACATTTTCGGATTTATGGTCCATTTTTTCAAAATTTTATTTTAATTTTTCTAACCCTTCCTTTTGCATTTTTTTTTTAAACTTTGGTGACTAGAATAAAAATAAAAAAAAATAAAAATTTCATAAATAAATACATGGGTAAAATGAATGACCTTCAATATTTCATCCGAAATAATTTTGATATTATTTTGAAATCATTTCAAAATTATAAAAATTATTTAAAGTTACTGTTTTATAAGGACTTTTATAATTTCAGAATTTTACATTTTTTTCATCTTTTGAAGGCAAATCAATTTTTAGGCTTGTCATTCGCATTCACAGATAATAAATAAACTTATCTTTATGAAAATTACAATTTCATTAAGGGGGGGTAGTAGTTCATACGACATTCCATTGACCATCATTTTGAGTTTTGGGGGTAAAACTTCCCAGGGTTATAACTTCTCGCTCGTTGCTTGGATTGACTATTAATGCATATTTTCAGAAAGCTCTCTAAGAGAGCTACACTAGTGTAGGGTGAAATCATACTAATTATAGTGTGATTTAACATCTTTGGCTTTATGGTCCATTTTTTCAAAATTTTATTTTAATTTTTCTAACCCTTCCTTTTGTAGATTTTTTAAAACTTCAGGGACTAAAATAAAAATTAAAATTTAATAAGTAAATGCATTGGTGTGAAGAATGAGCTTCAATATTTCATCTGAATTTTTTTTGATGTCATTATGAAGTCAAATTGAATTTATAAAAATTATTAAAAGTTGTTTTATAGGATTTTTATAATTTTAGAATTTCACATTTTTTTCATATTTTGAAGGTAAATTGATTTTTAGGGTTTACATTTACATTCATAGACAAAAAATGAGCTTTCCTTTATAAAAATTATAATTTCATTAATGAGGGATAGTTCTTACAAGATTCCATTGACCATCATTTTGAATTTTGAGGGTAAAACTTCTCTGGGTCATAACTCCTCGTTTGTTGCTTGGATTGACTATTAGTGCACATTTTCATAAAGCTCTCGAAAAGAGCTACAACAATATAAGACGACATCATACTAACTGTAGTGTGTTTTAGCATTTTGGTCTTTTAGGTCCATTTTCCATAATTTTATTTTTATTTCTCTAACCCTTCCTTTTGCAAAAAAAATTTAAACTTCGACGACTAAAATAAAAATAAAAAAATTAAAATTTCATAAATAAATGCATGGGTATAAATAATGAGTTTCAATATTTCATCCGAAATAATTTTGATCTCATTTTGAAGTCATTTTGAATTAATAAAAATTATTTAAAGTTGTTTTATAAGGATTTTTATAATTTCAGAATTTCATATTTTTTTCATATTTTGAAGGCAAATCAATTTTCAGGCTTTGCATTTGTATTCACAGACAATAAATCAACTTCTCTTTATGAAAATTATAATTCCATTAAAGGGGGGTAGTTCATACGACATTCCATTATGCATCATTTTAAATTTTAGGGGCAAAACTTCTTGCGGTCATAACTTCTCGCTCGTTGCTCAGATTGACTATCAGTGCATATTTTTAGAAAGCTCTCTAAGAGAGTTACAATGGTGTAGGACAACATCATACTAATTGTAGTGTGTTTTAACATTTTTAGATTTATGGTCCATTTTTTCAAAATTTTATTTTAATTTTTCTAACCTTTCTTTTTGCGGATTTTTTTTTAAACTTTGGTGACTAGAATAAAAATAAATAAAAAATTCATAAATAAATGCATGGGTGTGATGAATGACCTTCAATATTTGATCTGAAACAATTTTGATCTTATTATGAAGTCATTTCAAATTTATAAAAATTAATTAAAACTTACTATTTTATAAGGATTTTTATAATTTCAGAATTTTACATTTTTTTCATCTTTTAAAGGTAAATCAATTTTTAGGCTTTGTATCTGCTTTCAAAGATAATAAATAAACTTCTCTTTATGAAAATTACAATTTCATTAAGGGGGTAGTTCATACGACATTCCATTGGCCATGATTTTGAATTTTGGGAGCAAAACTTCCTGGGGTTATAACTTCTTGCTCATTGCTTGGATTGACTATTAGTGCATATTTTTGAAAAGCTCACTAAGAGAGCTACAACAATGTAGGGCAACATCTTACTAATTGCAATGTGTTTTAATATTTTCAGCTTTATGATCCATCTTTTCAAAATTTTATTTTAATTTTTCTAACCCTTCCTTTTGCATATTTTTTTTAAACTTCAGGGACTAAAATAAATAAATAAAAAATTCATAAATAAATGCATTGGTGTGAAGAATGAGCTTCAATATTTCATCTGAAATAATTTTGATCTCATTTTGAAGTCAAATTGAATTTATAAAAATTATTTAAAGTTGTTGTTTTATAAGAATTTTTATAATTTTGAAATTTCACATTTTTCATATTTTGAAGGTAAATAGATTTGCAAGCTTTGCATTTGCATTCACGAATAATAAATGAACTTATTTTTATA
The DNA here is from genome assembly GCA_028583015.1 of Wollemia nobilis. Taxonomy (NCBI): domain Eukaryota; kingdom Viridiplantae; phylum Streptophyta; class Pinopsida; order Araucariales; family Araucariaceae; genus Wollemia; species Wollemia nobilis. The sequence continues at coordinate 209,897 of JAQPPZ010001241.1, forward strand.
AAAATTACAATTCCATTAAAGTGGGTTAGTTCATACGATATTCCATTGGCCATCATTTTTAATTTAAGGGTAAAACTTCTCGCGGTCATAACTCCTTGCTCGATTTGCATTACAGAGTCATTTATGTCGACATAAGTCGATCGGTTGTAGAGTCATATCTGTCGACATAATATGATTGGTTGTAGAGCCATGTCTATTGGAAGAAGTTGATCAGGTGCAAAGTCGTCTTTCAGCATAAGTCGATCGGTTATAGAGCCATGTCTATCGAGATAAGACGATCGGTTGTAGAGTCGTGTCTATCGATATAAGCCGATCGGTTGTAGAGCCATGTCTATCAATATAATTCAATCGGTTGCAGGGTTTGTTGATTGGTATTTTCCTATCAGTTGAAGAGGTGTCGATCGACATTGGTGTGTCGATTGTAGAACCATGTCGATCATATTTAGTCGATCGATTGTAGAGGTGTCAACCAACATTCGTCTATCGGTTGCATAGGTGTCGATCAGTCTTGGTAGGTTGGTTGCATATGTGTCGATCAACATTAGTTTATTGGTTGTAGGGTTGTGTTGATCGACGTTAGGTTGTTGGTTGCAGTGTTGTCGACATAACTCTATCAATTGTAGGGACGTGTGGTTTGTATTTTGTTGCTTGTAGTGACTTTCAATCGATATAAGACGATTGATTGAAGGAATATGTTTATCGACAAAAGCATATCGGTTGTAGAGGATTCACGACTGAAAATCGATAGAGTATTCTTATTCCATTGTTATTTTGTCCAAATCTCTTTTTCTACAGTTTCATAGGCCTTGTAGGTGAACTATACGCAACAGTGGTAGACAACTATCAATATCATCTGGTTGTGTGTCAAGAGTATTTATTTTGTTAGAGACTACTTCTTGTCTCTTAGAGTATGTTTCATATGTAGTGTAGAAGCACTATCTGCAACTATGGTCGATAAGTATTCCTTGTCATGTTGTGTGTTAGGATCATATGTTCATCTTGAGGGATGTTTGCTATTTTCCTTCAAATTTATATACATTTCTTAACATCTGAAGGTTTTTTTTTACAGACACAATGTCACCTACTGAAGATGGAAAGAACGAAGGCCAATCTTCTTGTAAAAAGACAATTCTAAAATATTTTACACCAAAATGGAATGAGACATCAATCTCTACATATTCTACACAACTTGCAGGTACAAACACCTTTTACCATCAGTTTTCTAAAATTTCTATTTTTAAATGTAAAACATTTTTCTATTAATATATAAATGGTTTTTTGCTTATCTACCTCTTTTTAAATGCTTTGTAAAACTATAATATGTTAATTTTTTAAATTAGTACCTTTTTTACAACAAAAAATGATAGAGAACACCAAACATTGAATGCAGTTAACATTGTCAACCCTGATATAGGTTCACTCGAAGATATTCCAGAAGATGAGATGGGACCACATGATAATTTTCCTAATAATGATATTCAACAACCACTTTAGGAGATTTTAAATTCAGACACATCAACCGAAAAATAAAAATATAGTACAATTAAAATGCAAACCTCTGGGGAATCTTCTAGTCAAAAATCTAAACGTCAAAAGATAAGCGAATGGACTATTAGAAGGGATTTTAAAAATGAATGGGCATGAATGTGTGTAAATGTATTATTTATACATGGAAGCTGGGAAATGGTCATTTATTACAAAATAAGAAAGACACAATAGAAAAACACTATGGGAAAGTTTACATAAAAAAAATATGAAGTGATGGAATAATTAACAGAATTCATAGGTGGAAGGATGCAACAAAATGTGTGCATATGAGATATGCTCTTGAATATGATAAAGCAATGAAACAAAAACAAACTCTCATTGAGAAGGGTGGAACAATCGAGGCATAATTTCAAAAAGTTAATAATAATTTATTAGCCTCAAAGAAATTGCAGTTTGCTATTGTATACAATATTTAAAAAAAAGGTCAACCCATGTCTGATTTTGCTGATTTTAAAGAAATACTTCAACTAGCCAATGTACAAAACCTTATCAATTCACATTGGTCATATCGAAGTGGTTGGAAAATGATAAAATGTTTATCACTGATTGAGAAGGAAGACCTGAGAGAGAATGTGAAACAAGCCAAATTTATTTCACTTTTCATTGATAAGGTAACAGCTATTGACAACACATCTTGGATTTGCATACACATTTACACATTTAAAAATCATTTGAGACAACTTCATTTACTAGCACTACATAAGATGATTAAAATTTTTAATGTGGAAAACATTTATAATGTTGTTGTAACCAGTTTAAAGGATATTTCTGAAATAGATGAAAAAGAAATTACCACAAAGTTAATTTGTGTTGGAGCTGATGGTGTGACTACAATGCAAGGACAAAGGAATGGTCTTTGTGTTAGGCTTTAGAAATCCATTGCCTCATATGTGATTCCTATTCATTGCATGGCTCATCGAATGAATCTTGCATATAAAATTATGAGTAATTTTGATATTGTAGCCAGAGTGGAAGAACTCGTTCGTGATATACACTCATACTTTTCATGCAGTCCAAAAAGGTTTGCAGAGTTTCAAAAGTTTTCTCTAGGTGTAACGGAAGGTAGAAAAATATTAAAAGATGTGGAAACCAGGTGGATTTCACTGTTTCTTCCTGTAAAAAGGGTATTTTCATAATATCAATCCTTGGTTGGGTTTATGTATGCACATTGTAGAGATGTTGACAAGGCAAAAGATTTGCTTTTTCGTATGACTGACTTGGAAACTCTTCTCACATTATGTGGTATTCTACCAATGTTACAAGAAATGAATACTATGATTAAACGTGCACAAGAAAGGGCAATCTATATTGTCGATTTCACGAGGATGAGAAAATAAATATGTATGGTTATTGACAGGATTTATTTATCTAAAAAACATTTTGAGGATCCCAAGTTTGATAGTTGGAATACATTAATTAATGTCAATGAACCGAACAACTTTTTAAAGTTCAACATCAACGATAATATTTGTATTGTTATCCATGGAAATTTGATTCCTGTATATCATTTTGAAAAGCGATTAAATACTCTGATAGATGATGTTAAACAAGTTTTCGTTATCCATTCTGAATTCGATGAGGTTTTGGATAACACTAAGAATAAATTGAAAAGAATTGTAAATGCATTAACAAGTGAAATAAGAGATTGTTTTAAGAGAGATGAGATACTTGAGGCCATGGCTGATGTTAATCCTAATTTTTGTAATCCTTGTGGTGACCAAAGTAGTAGAAGTGAGTTGTTTGTAAAATATATGGGTAATATTATGAAACATTTATTTAAAAGTGTGGAAATAAATGGCATTGAAATCAATGGTATTCTAAACAAAGATCTTTTGAGACATCAGTCAACCAAATTTGCAATAACAATAGATAATCAAATTGCACAATTCAAAAATCCATATAAGACTAGTTCAATCACGTATTTTTGGCAAAAATTGTATCGAAGTAGTGTCTTGTAAGATACTATAAGTGAATACTTTGTTTTATATGAATTATATCATACAATGATTTTGGTATCTATTGAAGATGAAAGGGTTTTCAGTGCATTAACTTTTGTTAAATCAAAATTTCGTAACAACTTGGACAAAAATTTAGAAAATTATTTGAGAATATATGTGTTATCATATGAGGTGGGTAACTTTCCCTATGATAGAGCGTTGACATATTAGAAGTCCCCAGAAGAAAGAAGAGGTCTCTCTAATATGGTTGATAATGACGAAAATGATTCAACTAGGAGTGATGATGAGATTATGGAAACGTAAAATTCATAGATTCTCAGTTCTTGTGGAGAAGTTGATAAAGCTTTGTATTACCTTCCAGAAATGTAAAAATTGTAATGATTATATGATAAATTCATATAATCTAAGATTTTTTCGGATTTGAAATCATTTTGTAAAATTTTAGTGATTTGAATAAATTCATATTAACAATGATTTTTTGGATTTAAAATATTTCATATTATCAAAGATTTTTTGTATTTTATTTATTGTAAAATCATATAATAATTTAATTTTCAATGATTATGCATGTTTGCTTTTTAATGTTATGGATTGTCTATGTTTTCAAAATTTATGATGTATGTTATAGCTTTGAGTAAGTTGAAATTTTGAAAACCATGTATATGTAATGATGCTATGTTATTAAATTAAATGTATATGTTGACAAAAAATAGTTATTTTTCCTTTGAATTTAAATGTATGTATGTATCATTAGTATCATTAGTTGTATGATATGACAAAATATAGTGTTATTTTATGATTTATGCTTTGTCATTGAGTAAACCGTGTATGCATATTAAAAAAAATTGTATATATGTATGAAAAATGCATATAGTATATTAATCTAGATATGGAAAATGAAAATTTAAACCCATTCATAGATATATCCAAATTACCATATTCATTTTTATACAACTATAATGACTAACTATGAGTATGAATGCACTGAAAATTGAAACCCATTCATAGATATATCCTTCGTAAACTCACTTGAAAAATAAAAACAATATAGCTTAATAGAAATGAAAATACTCACTTTTATACTACAATAAGAATGAATATGAATAAACTAAAATTTAAACACATGCATAGATATATCATTCGTAAACTCATTTGAAAATTGAAATATAAAAACAACATAGCATAATATAGGGAAATTAAAATTTAACTCTTACATAAATATCTCCATCATAAACTAACATTGAATATGAAAACAATATAGCATATTAAAAAAGAAAAAAATACTTTTCTATACAAGAACAAGAATGAATATAAATAAACTCAAATTTAAACACATGCAAAGATATATCATTCATAAACTTATTTAAAAATTGAAATATAAAAACAACATAGCATATTTGAAACATCATAATACTTAAAATATGAAAATAACACACAATTATAAAAGTGTATTTCTTAAAAGTAAAATAATAAAAGCAAGTATATTGTTTTCATACGAAAACATATGAAATGTCATAAAATTGTCTTTCAAAATATCGAATTTTAAAATTCAATTTCTTTCTTCAGAATCTTTTCCTGTTGGTAGTGGACGTAATGCAACCCCAGGTGGGGGTTGTCAAAGATCAAGAGAATTAAATGTTCTAGGTTTCCTTGCTGATCTTCTCCATACAGGTAGTGTTGTTTCCTTCGCAGGTGTTTCGGAGTCTCCTAATTCCTCTTGATTATAACCTCTGACAACAACACCCCGCTTTGAAGAGAAATATGATGCCTTTTTTTGTGTATATATAAAATATCAAAATTACAAAAAGACAAATAATGGAAAAATAAAAAAAATTATTTAAATATTGATTAAAAAATTACCTGAACCTGATGTTCTCTCATGGCTGCATTGTCTAGGATTGAGTACCACGATGTTGGTACTAGAGTGTTCTGCAATTTGTAAAAATATTCATAAAAAAAAGCAATAATATAATTACATGTGCTAACTATCGATGATGGTGAAGCATGGGTTATCATGTTCTCTATTTCCAATCTGATCCGATGTGAGACATAGGTGGACTAGTCGAATTTTTGGTGTGAAAAACAATGGACCAAATATGCTAAGGCCCACATCAGAATTTCTATCGACCTTCTTTTCAGAATGAGTATGTCAAGGAATAATTCGCAACATGCTCAAAGGATGGTAAACCAGGTTCTTATAATTAACTTTAAATATTCTAGGGTTTGTAGGGGACGCCATAGGGTATACGAGTATAGATAAGAAGACACAAAGAATGGTATGCGACACTTGATAGAAAAGAATTCAAAATGGAGGAAAAAGGTTAAAACTGGCTTAAAACTTATGGTAAAAGGTTAAAACTAAGATAAATATAGAGGAAAATGGTTAAGAATGCATTAAAACGAGAGGAAAATGGGTAAGAATACGTTAAAAAGGGAAGAAAATGATTAATAATACGATAGAATAGGTGAAAAAATGATTGTTAATCCCTTTATATAGAATTCTCTACATACAATCAGCTCCAAAGCTTTCTTGTATTATTGTTCAAAAAAAAAATGCAATTACAAAGACCCCCCCTTTAAAATTTTGAAATTCCCCTATAATACCCTGTTTTCCCTTTTCTCGCCTAGGACAATTCATTTGAAATTTGAATTTTGGGGGTAAAACTTCCTAGGGTCATAACTCCTCGCTCGTTGCTCGGATTGACTATTAGTGCATATTTTTGGAAATCTCTCAAAAAGAGCTACAACAATGTAGTGTGACATCATACTGACTGTAGTGTGTTTTAACATTTTTAGCTTTCTGGTTCATTTTATAGAATTTTATTTTTATTTTTCTAATGCTTCCTTTTGCAGATTTTTTTAAAACTTTTGCGACTAATATAAAAATTAAAAAATATTAAAATTTAATAAATAAATTCATGGGTGTGAAAAATGAGCTTAAATATTCTATTCGAAACAATTTTTATCCCTTTCTGAAGTCATTTTGAATTTATAAAAATTATTTAAAGTTGTTATTTTATAAGGATTTTTATAATTTTAGAATTTCACATTTTTTTCATATTTTGAAGGCAAATCAATTTTCAAGCTTTGCATTTGCATTCACAGACAATAAATGAACTTCTCTTTATGAAAATTACAATTTCATTAAATGGGGGTAGTTCATACGGCATTCCATTGGCCATCATTTTCAGAGCAATAAATTGGCTTCTCTTTATGAAAATTCTAATTTCATTAAAGAGAGGTAATTTACACATTATACCAAAGGCTATTGTTTTAAAACATTAAATTATTTCTTCTTTATGAAAATTATGATTTCATTAAAGAGGGATAATTTCTAATGACATTTTAAGCTCATCACATTTTATATTTGGCAATGCATATTTATTTCATTTTCAGTCATCAAACAATAATTAGAGGAATTCAATCACATTTACAGTCACTTTTTTTATGTTTCAATAACAATCATTAGTATAGCATAATAAAATAAACCAACACATACCCCTTGTTAATAGTTACTTGCAAATCACTAAGGTATTCCTAGCACTTATTTAACACATATTCACAAAGATTATTAGTACACATGTGCAATGCTTATATAGTGGAACCCTAGAGAAGTTGTTTTCATTTTTAACTTATTTGCAAGAGAGGATTTTGTGATCAAAATCCTAAGGGTGAGTGTGGTTTTGTAATTGGAAAAATTTACCACTCAATAAGTGGACATTTCTTTAATGCATCTTATTCCTTATGTGAAGATTTAGCTCTTTACCTTCCTTTTACATTCAACCAATTATATCTTGCCATGATGGATACTATTTTGTTACAACTCAAGCTTACTTTAATTATCCATCTATCATGGTGTACGATTGATAGCTTGTGATGGTGTTTGCATGTTCAACCTTCATTGATTAATGTTAGTTATCATTGATCCTCTCAAGCAATATCATCTCACATGTGTCATGCCATCATTTGGTCGTATTTCTTATCAGTGCTATTCTCCTTGTGATAGTAGTTGACATCTTATTTCATAGCTAAGGTACTCATATATTTTTGCATGACTTCCTACTTGTGTGGAATGTCTTCAGTTGATTGTAAAGGAAGAATTTAGTTATCCTTTCTATTGGTTTAGGGATTCACTAAAAAGTAATGGGAAGTGGGGCACATGCTATTTGATACAATGTAATGGGTAAAAATAAAATATTAATGGTGTAAAAAGATATATGATAAGCATGGATGGAAAGGAGTGTACAGTATATTTGGAGAGGCAAAGTGAGAGTCATGGAGGAATGGAGAGATATGGGAGAGGAATATGGTATGGTGAATTTATATTGGTGAAATTATGGAAGCATCATACCTAAGAGGGGTCACTTTGTTTTTTGGCTACATGCTCTAGTTAGTTCAACATTTACTTTGACCTTTTATCTTCTTATTGCTTGTTGTATTTACTTTAAAAAATAAGAAGACAAGAAGTTGAATCATCTCACTCTTAATTGAGGGAGTTCTTAATAGATTTTGCTATTTCTTATCCTTGTTCTATCTTGGTAGATTCTATAAATTGAATAAGTGTCTATAAATGGTTGTTTTGTTGGTCAAGCCTACATATAATTTGGTACCTACAAGATTTCCAATATTATTAACATCTCAAATAATATTTTTTTTTCTTTTATCCTTGGACTTCACTATTTTGGAATAATTTTGTAATAATTATCATGCCTACTTTAGCTAACATCAATAAGTGAAGTAGTACCGAATCAATAGGACACAAACAATCTACTGAAAAACAGAGAAATGCAATAGGAGCTCCAAAGCTTTCTTGTATTACTGTTTCAAAAAAAAAAATGTAGTTACAGAGACCCTCCCTTTACAAATTTGAAATTCCCCTATGATACCTTGTTTTCCCTTTTCTCAGCTAGGATAGTTCATTTGAAATTTGAATTTTTGGGGTAAAACTTATCGAGGTCATAACTCCTCACTCGTTGCTCGGATTGACTATTAGTTCATATTTTCAGAAATCTCTCGAAAAGAGCTAAAACAATATAGGGCAACATCATACTTTTTTTTGGTAGATAATATACTATAGCATTAATACTGGGTTTTATAGGTTGACCCAAAACCTTTTACAAAAATCAGCCCAGGGTTGTTGATGAACATATCCTTACTAAGGATCCTATATATGTAAAATATACATGTCGCCAAAGCCATTACATCCAATAAGGCACATAGCTTGTTATCAAAAAGAAACTTCCCATAAAATTTTTTTGGTATACCCCGAGAAAACACACATGCATCATAATTACAAAAAAAAATAGACACGGATCCCTTCCTAGAGACAATGGAGAAACAAAAATCTATAGACACACATAGCAGAGTATTGAAAAAAACTCCCACAAGCTCTGTATTGATAGTTACTCTTAATAATTCTTTGGTAATTGCTTTCTTCTATATATGACATGCTTTGGTACCATATCCTGTCTTGGCCAATAAGCCTTGGAGAAGTGAACCTGTTGGCTAGATTTATGGCGGTGGCTATCTGGTGGTCCATGTGGCTTTAGTTCAAAGTATTATATTATCATTTCTTTCCTTCCCTATGATTATCAACCAACCTCAAATTACTAAGATTACTAGGAGTCATGTTATCTGACATGTGACTATCCCCATTAGTATTTGTGGTATTTCTAAGCAGTATCCACGAAGATTGATAGCTCAGGTAATTTTTATTGTGAGTCCAATTCAAAAAAGAGACGGGAATACTCCTAGCCTTAGAAATTATAGTGCCTTCCCTGTTGGTAAATTCGACTATCATTCTTGGCATTCTTGTTGAATAAGCTCCTCTACTTCACTCGGGACACTATGTTCCCATTTTAAAAGTCCATCACCATTGACACCCAAATTGGCCAGCTTATTAGCAATTTTGTTAGCTTCTCGAAAGACATGTTGGGCTTTTTTGTCCTGTATTCCCTAGAAAAGGATCCTAGCCTCTTCAACAATTGTTTTAATCCTCCAAGGAGGTGTTTTCCAATTATTGAGGAGATTTATAACATGCATAGAGTCTCCTTCTATGATCAAATTGCCTTCTAAGTCTTGAGTCATTTGAAGGCCTCTCCACATAGCTCTAGCTTCAGCTTCATTGTTCATCCTTGTTCCCAAATATTCAAAAAATGCAAGCATCATATTCCCATTATGATCTCACACAATGCCACCAACACCTGCTCTACTAGGATTGTCCTTAGCTGCTCCATAAAAATTAAGCTTAAACCAACCCGTAGGAGGTGGAGACCACTTAACATTGGCTTCGAGGTTGACTACCCTAGGCACAGACTCATCTAACAAGGTTAAGCTTAAATATTGAGAAATCATGGTCTCCTACATATGAGGTTTACAGCTATCAAAAGGGATAAGATTCACATTCTCATTGGCAAAGGATAGGATCTTGGCAATGATATTTTGATGATCACGAATAGACTCATTAAAGACTCTATGGTTCATTTCTAACCACACCTACCAAAGATAGTGATTAAGACAAATTTTCCACATGTATATAAGTCTTTGTCTTGAAAAGGGGCAAGGCCACTGGACAAAAAAATTAATTATGATGGCTGGTTTAACCCATGAAATATTGAATGCCTAAAAAAACCCACTTAGGAAAGTCAAGAAAAAAGTGCACTCAAGGAAAATGTGATAAATGGTCTCCCAATTAGCTCTGCATAGATAACAATGATTAGTGATACAAATACCTTTACGTATCATATTATCAATGGTTATAATTCTTCCTTGGATAACCAGCCATGAAAAGACTACAATTTTTGGAATTAATTTTTTTATCCAAACTAAATCCTTTTGGAGGATAAAATCCTTGTCATCAAGCAGAAGCTTGTAAGCTGATTTAACAATGAACTGCCCGTTTTTCGTAGGAGCCCAGGTCACTTGATATTTCTTGGGTATCATGGGGATAAACTATTGCTTGAGAATATTACAAATATAATTTGATTTCACTTGAAATCCTTGAATCCTTATTTGTTTCCACTTCATTCTACCTTTGTCCTCAACCATATAATCAAAGACTTTTCTGCCAATGAGTTCTTCCGTGATATCTTTGATTCAGGCTAAGTTAGGATATTACGTCAGTGGTTCGTCCTTAGCCCACTTTTTATTCTAGAAATTTATCCTTTCACCATTGTCTAAAACCCATATTAAACCTTTTTTGATGATTTCCTTACAATTGAGAATTGCTTTACAAAAAGCAGAACCTCTAATTGGAACTGAGTCACTTAGAAATTCCATATTTTGAAGATGCTTTCATTTGATGATAGCTATACATTCATTTTATTCACCACAAATGAGGTGCCACGTCTGCTTAGCTAGTAAAGCTAAATTTATATGAGCAATTCTCCTCAGACCTAAGCCCCCATTTTCCCTGGGTCTGCACACTTTGGTCCATCCTACAAGGTGTATCCTTTTTTTCTCCTCTGATCTAGTCCATAAAAATTCTTTTTGAAGTTTCTAAAATTTTTGGAAAACCTTCACAGGGGCTTTGAAAATGAAGAGGAAATAGACTAGAATACTCTGAAGAGAGGCCTTAGTGAGGGTCAGTTTTCCTACTTGAGATAGAAGATGAACTTTCCATCCAGCAAGTTTTTTTTTAAATTCTTTCAATAACCCTGTCCCATATTGACTCTTTCGGAGAACCAATGAAAAGAGGGAGACCAAGATACGAAGTGGGGAGGTTTTCTATATCACACCCTAAAATTTTTGCAATCCTTACTTACCTCTAAATGGGGGTGTTCAAGAAATATAACTTGCTTTTATTGAAATTAACTTTCTGACTAGCAGTGTCCTAGTAGAGTTGCAGGATGAATTTAATTATTTTGGCCTCAACCACTAATGCCTTATTCAATAGAAGGGTATCATCGATGAATTGTTGGTGAGAAATAGCCCTAGTGAGAGATGTTGCCTTGATTATCGATATTTTCCTTGAACTACAAGCATTTTTTATGGTTCTGCCTAAATCTTCTGCCACAATGATGAATAACATGGGGTTGATAGGGTCCCCCTGCCAAATTCCTCTACAACTTTAAAAGTAACCAGAAGTTGTTCCATTAATTAGAATCAAGAACCATGCTTTAGAAATGCATTATTTGATCAAATTAAACCATTGGTGGTGAAAACTAAACTTAAGGAGGACAACAATCATAAAGTCCCAATTTAGCCTATCAAATGCTTTTTTCATATCAAGCTTGAGGGCAAAAATAGACCTGTTAGTCTTATGAGCAGAGTGCAGAGCTTCATTAATTGTGATAACTCCATCCAAGATTGACCTACCCTAGACAAAGCTTCCCTGGCATGGATCTATGATGCATGGCAGAATATCTCTCATTCTATTTGTAATGGCTTTAGTTAGGATCTTGTAAGAAACATTACATAGACTGATTGGCTTGAAGTCAGCCATAGATTTAGGGGTTTGCTTCTTAGGAATTAGAGAAATAAAAGTAGAGTTGAGACCTTTTGGGATATGATTGCTTGATTGGAATTCTCTTACAACAAAAATTACATCCTCACTTACGATGTCCCAAAAAGCTTGATAGAAACGAGGGGGAAAGTCATCGGGTCCTGGGGATTTGTCTGGCTCCATGCTAAACAAGGCTTCCTTAATTTCCTCATCAAAAAATGGAGCTAGAAGCTTAAGGTTTATATCCTCATTTATTATGCTAGGAATGGATTGCAAGAGAATATATTTGGCCTCCTCATTGCACTACGATTCTTGACCAAGGATAGAATTGAAATAAGTTACTACCTCCTTTTTTATTTTTATTAAATCTTGAGTAATAGAACCATCTGCTTTTTAAAAAAAAATTATCTTGTTATTTCTTCTGTTTCTAAGCGTGGTGACGTGAAAAAACTTGGAATTTGAATCTCCATATTTCAACCAAAGAGCCCTTGATTTTTGCCTCCAATAGATTTCCTCACAGGCAAAAATGTTATGAAACTTTGCTAGTTTTTTCCGTTCCTCCTGCCTAGTAGTTTCATCAGCATCACCCCTCTAATCAATTATCCTCAAACTTTAAACAACCTATTTTTTATTTTCAAAGAGGTTCCCAAAGACCTCTTTGTTCCAATTTCGAAGCTTTTCCTTAACAAACTTTAATTTAACAACAAGTTTAAAAGTTGCACTATCCCTTACAGGCTGCTGCCACCATTGACTTAAGTTATCTTTGAAACTGGAATATTTGATCCACATAGATTCAAATATGAAAGGTTTCTTGAAGGTCAGATATTTAGGGATCTCCAACAAAATGGGATTATGATCAGAGACAATTTTAGGAAGGGCTTGTAGGGTAGAATCACCGAATAGAGTTGTAGCCTCCTTTGATAGAAAAAAATTGTCAAGCCTTTTTTGAATGAGATGATACCCTATCTGCTGATTGCTCCAGGTATAATTTGCTCCTCTAAGTTTTACATTCATCAACATGTTGGAGTTCACAAAGTCATTGAACTCATCCATGCTCCTGATAGGTGGTACATTTCCACCCATTTTGTCTGAAGGGTAAAGAGGAGTTTTAAAATCCATAGCCATAATCTAGGGGACATTATGGAAGATTTCACTCAGATTGCCTAAGTACTCCCATAGTAGAGATCTCCCTTGAATTGAAGTTAGGGCATACATATTTGAAAGGATCCACGACCTGTTGTTGTTTATTTCCTTAATAAAACACTAAGAACCCTGCCATATTTTTAAATAATGGTGCCTTCTACTATCCGGGGATTCCACAAAGTCATAAGGCCTCAATATGCTCCTCTAGCTTATTTGCAAACCATATCCCTTTGATTCCAGATTTTTTTTGCTATTTTTTTATTGAATCTCATCAGTTTTTGTTTCTTGCAACATGATAATAGTTGGATTCACTTGATTTCTTATTGCACTGACTTCCGTGTATTTGGGTAGGCCATTGAGGCCTCTCACGTTCCATGAGAGGAACTTCATTTATATTATTTGGGATTTCTTCCTCTCCCCATCCCTTGAGGGGGTTTTCCTAATTTGTTGTCTTCAAAACCTGGAATAACCTGTTCAAACAAGGTTCTCTGTTTCCCATTGGCAATGTCATTATCAATTTTAATTTTTTGATGCTCAGCATTTGGTATTCTCCCTCTTATTTTTTCACTACCAACATCTATAAGAGACTTCACAGTGCTCCTGGTTTGTTTAGGACTAAACTAAGGGGATACAATTTCTTGTGAAACCGGACTGCCATATTCCTCATTCTAAAGAGTTTCACATATCTCCACCCCTACATCCAAATCTTCTTATTTTTTCCTATATTTCACTGGTCTGCAGGATGGTCCCTTAGTAGGTTCACTTGGCTTCTAGTGATGATGTTAAGGAGATGAGATTTTTTATTTTCCAATGCCTCAACTTTCTTCCTAAGTTCTTCAGCATTAGGATTTGGCTTTGGGATGCCCACTAGGCTTGAAGTATTTTCAGCATTGGGGTTTAAGGATCCTGACTTGGATGTGGATTCTAGAGATCGTGCATTAGGTTTTGGCTTTGTGATGCCCATGAGGCTTACAGTAATTTTAGCATTAGGGTTTGAGGATCCTGACTTGGATGGGGATTCGAGAGAGTCAGAAAGGTTAGCCTGAAGGTGCTGGGCTTGCATGTCTTTTGATAATCCTCCTACTTCCATATTGGATAAAATTGAAAATTTATTTGAAACTAGAGGATTGGAACCTACCTAAGTATTTTGGTTGCCAATAACCTGTTGTTTTTCTTTGTCTTGCTGGGATCCTGCACCCTCTCTTTTCTTTTTTTGGTAGACATAGTTTGTCTAATTGAAATTGCCTCTGCTAGGGAAACTCCTAAAATTTTTGCTGTTTAGCATTCCCTGCTTTTGATTTTCTTTATTCATTTCTAGGTTAGGGCACTGATTGCATAGATGTCCTTGATTTTAACATTCTACATAGAATATCGATCTGTTCTCATATTGTACCGACTATTTTCTATAGTATTCTCCATACTTTAGCTCCACAAACCTTGGCAATTCATTATCCAAATTAGCATTTACACAGATTTGTGCATGAGTCATCCTTGTCCTGGCCAAGGTCGCATGGTCAATGGAGATCAGGTCCCCTATAGTTTTGGCTATGCCCTGTAGCCAATATTCATTGAAGAACTGGGCAGGGAGACTCAGGAGACGAACCCAAATAGGGGTAATGTTAATATTTTTCTTTTTAGGATCGAAATATTCACCCCATCGCCTGAGAAAAAGGCTCCTTTCGCCTAGAAACCAAGGACCTCCTATTAAACATTTTTGGCTTTATGGTCCATTTTCTTGAATTTTATTTTTATTTTTCTAACCCTTTCTTTTGTAGATTTTTTAAAATTCGGTGACTAATATGAAAATTAAAAAAAATAAAATTTCATAAATAAATGCATGGGTGTGAAGAATGAGCTTCAATATTCCATCCAAAATAAAATTTATCTCATTCTGAAGTCATTTTAAATTTATAAAAATTATTTAAAACTGCTATTTTATAAGGATTTTTATAATTTCATAATTTCACATTTTTTTCATATTTTGAAGGTAAATACATTTTTAGGCTTTGTATTTGCATTCGTAGTTAATAAATGAACTTTCCTTTATGAAATTTACAATTTCATTAAAGGGGGGTAGTCCATACAACATTCCATTGGCCATATTTTTCAAAGCAATAAATTGGCTTCTCCTTATGAAAATTTTGATTTCATTAAAGAGAGGTAATTTACACATTATACCAAAGGTTATTGTTTTATAGCATTAAATTATTTCTTCTTTATAAAAATTATGATTTCATTAAAGAGGGATAATTTCTAATGACATTTAAAGGTCATCACATTTTATATTTAGCAATGCATATTTATTTCATTTTCAGTCATCAAGCAATAATTAGAGGAATTCAATCACATTTACAGTTCCTTTTTTTAAGTTTCATGAACAATCATTAGTATAGCATAATAAAATAAACCAAAATAGAACCTTTGTTAACAATTACTTGCAAATCTCTAAGGTATTCCTAGAACTTATTTAACATATCTTCACAAAGTTACTAGTACACATGTGCAATGCTTATATAGCGGAACCCTGGAGAAGTTGTTTTCGTTTTTAAATTCTTTACAAGAGAGAGTTTTGTGATCAAAATCCTAAAGGGTGAGTGTGGTTCTGTAATTGGGTAAAATTTACCACTCAACAAGTAAATATTTCTTTAACGGATCCTATTCCTTATGTGAAGATTTAGCTCCTTACCTTCCTTTTACATTCAACCAATTATATCTTGCCATGATGGATACTTTTCTATTACAACTCAAGCTTACTTTCATTATCCATTTGTCATGGTGTACGACTAATAGCTTGTGATGGTGTTTGCATGTTCAACCTTCATTGATTGATGTTAGTTATCTTTGATCCTCTCAAGCAATATCATTTCACATGTGTCATGACATCATTTAGTCGTATTTCTTACTAGTACTATTCTCCTTGTGATAGTAATTGACATTTACTTTTATAGCTAAGGTACTCATATATTTTTGCATGACTTCCCACTTGTGTAGAATGTCTTTAGTTGATTGTAATAGAAGAATTTAGTTATCCTTTCTATTGGTCTAGGGATTCATGAAAAATTAATGGGGAGTGGAGCACATGCTATTTGATACAATAGAATTGGTAAAAATAAAATATTAATGGTGTAGAAAAATAAATGATAAGCATGGATGGAAAGGAGTGTAAAGTATATTTGGAGAGGAAAAGTGATAGTCATGGAGGAATGGAGAGATATGGGAGAGGAATATGGTGTGGTGAGTTTATATTGGTGAAATTATGGAAGCATCATACCTAAGAGGGACCTCTTTATTTTTTGGCTACTTGCTCTAGTTAGTTCAACATTTGCTTTGACCTTTTATCTTCTTGTTGCTTGTTGTATTTAATTCAAAAAATAGAAGACAAGAAGTTGAATCATCTCACTCCTAATTGAGGGAGTTCTTAATAGATTTTACTATTTCTTATCCTTGTTCTATATTGGTATATTCTATAAATTGAAGAAGGGTCTACAAATGGTTTTTTTTGTTGGTCAAGCATACCAAAAATTTGGTACCTACAAGATTTTCAATTGTATTGACATCTCAAGTTATATCATTTTTTCTTTAATCCTTGGACTTCACTCTTTTGGAATAATTTTAGAATAATTAACATGCCTACCTTAGCTAATATCAAGAAGTGAAGCAATATTGAATCAACAAGACACAAACAATGTATTGAAAAACAAAGAAATGTAATAGGAGCCCCAAATATTTCTTGTATTACTGTTTGTAATGGCCCAAAAACACAAAAACAAAAAATTCAAAAATAGAAAAAGTTATTTTTTTTTAACTAAGGAGAGAGGTACATGAACCCTTCATGGACCCCTAACCAAACTACAATTTTCCTAAAGTTTCAATCCCCTAATTTTTAATGAAAGCTACATCTCATGAGGTACCCTAACACAAGTTCGTTTGTGTAGGCATATCATGTGTTACTGCAAATAAGCACATCTATCCTATCACTATTTATGAGCTAGACTTATCACCCTCATTCCATCAAAGGTATACATGCATCTCCATACCATACACAAGTCATTATGTCTAGGTATGCTATAAGTATTGCGAGTTAAGCTATATATCTCGTCTACATGACAAGCTATCTTAACTCAGATGTAGTCTCTCCACAACTTAGTCCTTTATCTCTCTAATGCGGTCTCAATTCCCTTAGGTATCCTATGTTCACCCTAAGGGGTTCTCAATTCTCTTAGGTCACCTATGTTTACCGTAAGGGGTTCTTAATTCCCTTAGTTCACCTCTGAGTTCACCCTATAACTCTACTCTTAGATTACTATCATCAAGCAACCAAACAAAATTACATCTAGAGACTAAAACATCAAAGAGTAATCACTAAGCATACAAAATATAAAGAAGGATTAACACTCAAAGAGAATCAGCTACATAGTATAACCAAATACAAAAATAAATTAAAATTACCTTCTCTAAACCAATAAATAGTTATTGCATAAAATATTGCATGGTAAATCCTTCTTAATTTAAATAATATTACATTAACTGCATTGGGTATATCTCCCCACAATTCTAGTCTATTTGAGCATAAGTAAAGTAACATAAAATACAATTACCTATACTTTGTTTCCATTGAACTCCTTGCTTCTCCTTACTTCCCATTGGTTCTTTGAGGGTAGTAGGGGATCAGGGTACTCATGGTTCAGGATAGGCATACCTCTAAATGCATCTATTCATTTACTTTGCCAATGCAACTATACAAAATTCAATTAAATTTCCAACTATGTAATTCATAATGGATATTATAAAAGATCCTTTACTTTTATCTTCACCTCTTAAGTTCCCTTAGAGAGTCATCCACCATGTACTACTTGGATCAAGTTCTAACTTTAATCAAATACATTCATGTCTTAAAGCATTAAAGTCTCATACATTTAACCTTTAAAACAATTATTTTCTTTTTCATTCCCTAAATCAAAGCCCCATAACTTCAAATCAAAGAATAAATCTACATACTTTTTTAATTCACAAATTCCAATCAAATCAATTACTATTTTAAAGCATTAAAGTCACATACCTTTAACATTTAAAACAATCGTTCATTCATTCCCTAAATCAAAGCCCCATAACTTTAATTCAAAGAATAAATCTACATACTTTTTTAATTAAAATCCCCTAAGATAATCAACATTAATCAAAGGTTCCCTTTTAATTAAAATCTCCTAAGATAGAGGGGAGATGGAGAGGGAAGAAAGTAGAGAGGGGAGGGCTCTGGTCCCTCCCCGCTCCCCCTCCCATGGCTCCTCGGTTCCCGCCGGTCCCCGGCTCAACCCGAGTCATCCCTCCCGGGGAGTGGTTGTTTGCGGATGATCTCCGGGGGGAGATCCTTCTCCACTATCTGCGCCCCTCCCGGTCGGATAGGGTTTCCTTGGTTGTTTTTTTGAACTGGTGCTTCCCAGGGATCCCTGTTTGGTTGGGGATCCCTTCCCTTTTTCCCTCAGGCTTCCCCTTGGGGTTTTTTTGCAGGTTATTCATGTGGATCTGGTCCCCTGCGTTTCTCGGTGCGGTGGAGGTGACGATTTAGGGTTTGGACAGCTTCCCCCTTTTTCTTGTGAATCCTCGGTGGGCTCTGTGCTTGGACGGGATTCTTGGTCCCTCGGCGGGCTCTGTGCTTGGACGGGATTCTTGGTCCCTGCTCTGGGATCCTCTTTTGTTTTCCCGAGGCGGGTTCCTTGTGGTGCAACTCTCTGGTCACTTCTTGATGGGCTGGATCCTCTCTGTGCTGGCTGTCGGCTTCCTACAGGATGGCTCTCGCTGAACTGAATGTTTTACCGGTGGGCGGGATGGTTTCTCCACAAGGCGGGATCCGCCAAATCCGCCGGTTTTCCTGTGAGGCGGGATCCTTTCTTTCTCGCTGGTTTCCGGATGGCGGGATTTCCTCGTTGCTTCCCACTAGGCGGGACTGTTTGTGGTGGTTTTGACTGCTTCCCGCGAGGTGGGATTTTATTGTAACGGTTTTTCTGTGCTTCCTGCTGGGTGGGATCTTCTCGATGGTGGTTTTTGGCTACTCCCTGCTGGGCGGGATCTCCAAAACTACTTTCTTTCTTATTTGTTTGTTTCCCGCTAAGAGGGATTGTTTCATGCTTACTGTTACCGCTGGGCGGGATTTCTGTTTTGGTGTTCAGTTTCAAGGGATTGATGCCCTAGGCCCATTGCTTATGTAATCAGGTTTTGGGATCCTTGTTAAAACCCGCTATAAATACAAACACTTATAACTATCAAAAAAAAAAAAATCTCCTAAGATAATCACATTAATCAAAGGTTCCTTTTTAATTAAAATCTCCTAAGATAATCAACATTAATCAAAGGTTCATTTTTAATTAAAATATCCTAAGATAATCAACATTAATCAAAGGTTCCTTTTTAATTAAAATATCCTAAGATAATAAAAATTAATCAAAGGTTCCTTTTTAATTAAAATATCCTAAGATAATCAACATTAATCAAAGGTTCCCTTTTAATTAAAATATCCTAAGATAATCAGCATTAATCAAAGGTTCCTTTTTAAATAAAATATCCTAAGATAATCACACTAATCAAAAGTTTCTTTTTAATTAAAATCTCCTAAGATAATCAAAATTAATCAAAGGTTTTTTTTAATTAAAATCTCCTAAGATAATCAACATTAATCAAAGGTTTCAGTTTAATTAAAATCCTTCAACATATTTTAAATAAATCAAAGGTTTTAGTTTAATTAAAATCCTTCAATATATTTCATATGAATCAAAGGATCTAGTTTAATTAAAATCCTTCAATATATTTAATATAAAGCAAAGGTTTTAGTTTTATTAAAATCCTTCGATATATTTCACATAAAGCAAAGGTTTCAGTTTAATTAAAATCCTTCGATATATTTCACATAAAGCAAAGGTTTCAGTTTAATTAAAATCCTTCGATATATTTCACATAAATCAAAGGTTTCAGTTTAATTAAAATCCTTCAATATATTTCACATAAATCAAAGGTTTCAGTTTAATTAAAATCCTTCAATATATTTCACATAAATCAAAGGTTTCAGTTTAATTAAAATCCTTCAATATATTTCATATAAATCAAAGGTTCCAGTTTAATTAAAATCCTCCAATATTTTTCATATAAATATAAGGTTCCAGTTTAATTAAAATACTCCAATATATTTCACATAAATCAAAGGTTCCAGTTTAATTAAAATTACACAGTGAACCTTTCTAATCCAAGATTTATAACCAAAGGCTAACGCCCTTCATGGCGGATGCAGAACAACCTCTATAGAATGATTAAGGGACTGCCAAGCCAAGAGTCCAAACAAGGTAAAACAAGGTAAAACTAGGTGCTATGCTTTCACCTCTATCACCACTAACTATCCCCAAAGGGACTGAGCTTACGTAGAAATAGAGTTCCCCACAGATGCGGATGGTTTTATGCTAAGAATTTTTTTCTAGACACAACCCTCTCATTAACCCACGGGTGGTTTTCCCTACAAGCGACACTCCCAAACGTGACACTCCCTCATGGAAACATGATGGCTTTCCCACTACAGTAGATATTTCTAAAATAGGGTGCTCCCTCTCTCTTCAAACATGGAGGTCTTAGACACACAACACTCTCAAATTTCTACAATGCTCTCCAGACATACACACAACACTCTTGAACTCACAATGCTCTCAAACACCCACAACACTCTTAGACATACAACATCTTCAAAAACTCATAGCACTCATAAAACACTAATAGGGTTCTTAGAATCACAGTGTCTTCGAACACTCACAACGCTCATAAAACACTAACAAGGCTCTTAGACTCATAGTGGTTTCCAATCCTTTACATTGGTTTCACACGCTACAGGGAACTAGATCGAACTAAGATCTTCACCATACCAACGAATGTAAAAATAAGTTAAATTTTAAAACACTCCAACTTTAATACTCCTGTGAAATAGAATCTGGTGGTGTCTCGACAACCTCTCCTTTGCTTGCAACGCTTTCCTCTCTTTTCCTCAGTCCCTGGTCTGCGTCCTCCTCTTTCTTCTCCTCGTTATTTTTTCTTCCTTCTTCCCCCTCGTTCCCCTTTTTCCTCCCTTGCACCTTACGTGCTTTCTTGCTCCAGGTGGCCTATCCGTCGTCCCTTCTCGAACCTTGAGCCCTACCTCGAGCCTCCATTTCTTCAATGCTTTATCCCTTCCTCTAGTGGCAAAGAATCATTTTTCTTATAATTTCCATATTTGGAGCATAGTAGCCCCCCTAGATTATTTACATAGATTACACTCTATAGGGGAAAGGGATATTTACATTTTTTTTTAAATGAAGAATGGTACCCATTTAAATAAATATCATTTATATGATATTTATCACCATTAAAATATACTTCTTTTATTTAAACAATTTCATAATTGCTCTTTCTTTAAAATAAAAGACATTATTTCTTAAATGGATTTTTTTTCATTTATTTCAATTAATTAAAGTTTTTTAATGACTTTTTCATTATCATTAAAGTGAACACCTTTAATTAATTTAAATGAACTCTCATTTATTAATTAAAATGAAGTTTACTAATGAGCTCAAATAAATCAATCATTATTTAATCAAAACTTCATTAATTAATTTAAATGAATCTTCATTTAGCATATAAATTTAATTTGCTTTTATTCATAAAAATGATGCTCTATCTTTACTTCAACAAGACAATTTGCTTTATGCATCCACATATATTTTGCAGTTGTTCTCCTATAGAAATTCCAACACAATGCTACCCAAGCCATGATGTAGTAAAGAGCAAATAAATTTATAAGACAAGAAAGAGGGAATCTTTCCATCAACCCAATCACCTATCTTAGACAGATATTTTACGATAGCTAGCTACTAGGCTATCAACTAAGGCTCAAGGTGATTAGTCATAGATGATTATCCCTTATGACAATGCATGCCTATATGAAGGTATCTATCCATATTATCTTTGAGTACCTTAATCATCATTTCCCCTGATCTTAGGTACCCTCATTTCTGGTGGATGCTTCTGCCTTCTCCACCTATGAGTGTACCTAATATTACACACATGGTAATATGTTAGCGATAACATACCCTTCTAAATCAACTAAACATCATATAGTTAGTTCAATTTCTCAAACTAAGTATCACCAATATGTTTATACATTGTTTATTTTAGCCATAAAGTTGGCTATGGATGGTCATGACATCCTCCTCCACTAGAATTAAATATTATCCTCGGTGTTTCCAGTTTTCTTTTTTTTTTAATAGAAAGTAAAAATTATTACATCATATAGCTTCAAATAAAAAGGAAAAATATTTTTGCATAACCTCCACTTTATCCCAAGTGGTATTTTTCTTAGAGAATTGGTCCCACTAGACCTTACACTGTTTGAGAGTCCAATTCTATAGAGACTTGGAATGAAACTCAAGAATCTTCACCGATAGTACTTCAATGGCCTTCAAATTTACCATATACAAATTAGAAACATTCCAAACATGTTCAAGGTCAACAAAATATTTTCTAAGCAAGGATATGTGGAAGGTATCATGGATTTTGGATAGATTAGGTGGTAATGCAAGTCGGTATGCAACCGAACTAATTATTTCCATGATCTCAAAGGACCCCACAAAACGTGGATCCAACTTTGTTGATTTTATAGCACTCTTATTTGGCTTAACCCTTAAGAACACCTTATCTCCAATAGAATACTCTCTTGGAGTCATTTTTAGATCGGCATAACTTTTCTATCGATCAGCAGCTTCTTTAAGCCTTTGTCTAATTTCCTTTAGTTGATCTTCCATCACCTTGACCATTTCTATACCAATAACAACTCGGTCCTCTAGGTTGTCCCAAGACAATGGTGTTCTACAATTTCTCCCATACAAGGCATCAAAAGGTGTCATTCCTAGCAAAGAGTGATGTCCATTATTGTAGGTAAACTCTATCAAAGATAGACAATCTTCCCAATGAGACTTATGATCCATGCAGAGCATGTCTTCTAAAACTTGGTTTACCCGCTTTATTTGTCCATCTGTTTTAAGGTGGTATGCTAAACTCATATTCAATTTCATACCAACTTCACTATGAAGGTATTTCCAAAATTTAAAAGTGAATCTAGAGTCTCTATCTGAGATAATTACCTTAGGAAATCCATGCAATTGGAATACCTCTTTTACGAATCTGCTAGCCACCACCTGAGCATCGTCCTTGGTATTTCCCGATATGAAATGGGTAACCTTAGTCAATTTATCAACCACTACAAATATGGCATCATGTTGACACCAAGTCTTGGGTAAACCCCTATAAAATCCATGGATATAACCTACCATTTTTGCATAGGTATATCATGTAAATATAGTTTTACTGTAGGGTGTTGGTGATCTGCCTTAACTTTCTAATATTTGAGGTATCAAGCAACAAAATCCATGATGTCCTTCTTTATTCCTACCTAAAATAAGGTTCTCTTCATGTTTTCTCGCATTTTGACTCCTCTTGGATGAGCAGAATAAGGATATTTATGGGTTTATTGCATTATCAAGTTCCTTAAATCACCTATATTTGGTATGATGACCCTTCCCTTATAAACAAAAACCCATATTTCACACAAAATTCCTTTTTTAATTTAGGATATCTATTCATCTTAACTCGAATTCCTTGGTAATACTTATCCTGAGATTACTCCTATATTACTCAATCCATCAGGTCCAAGTGAATTCTAGTTATGCTTTCTATATATTTTATTCTACTCAAAGTATCAACTACTTTATTCTCTTTCCTTTTTATGTAATCAATCTCGAAATTATACTCCGCAAGAAATTCCACCCATCTTCCCTGTCTCACATTGAGTATTGGTTGGGTGAATATGTATCACAAACTTTGATGGTCGGTTTTTAATTCAAAGGATCTTCCCACCAGGTAGTGGCACCAAAATTTTAAAGCATGCACCACATATAGATCTAAATCATGCATAGCATAATTAACTTTATGCTTTTTGAGGTTCCTTGAAGTATATGCCACTACTGAATCCTCTTGTGAGAGTACCCCACCCAACATGTCTATTGATGCATCAATGCACACTAAAAAGTTCCCTTGGGAATAAGGAACCTTTAGTATTGGTGCAATAGTAAGCTTATGCTTTAGTAGTACAAAGGCAACCACACATTTTTGACTACTAGAATTCCTTTCCCTTCTTCTGAAGGTTAGTAATGGGTCCAACAATATTGGAGTAGTCCTTTATATAATGTTTATAGTAGCCCGTTAACCCCATGAAACTTTGCACTTCAGTCACATTGGTAGGGGATGGCCAATTCAGAATAACCTCTATCTTCTCTAGATCCACAACAATCCCCTTTACTGATATGACGTGTCCAAGATATCATACCTCTGTAACATAGAATTCACTCTTAGACAGATTTCCATAAAGTTGATTCTTCCTTCACAATTCTTTCAAATTAGACCTCAAAGAGAAAATAAAAAATGTCAAATTCATTTCTTTCAATTGATGAGGTGACTGTTTTTGACAACACATCTTGTATTTGCATGCATGTTTACACATTGGAAAATCATTTAAGGCAACCTCATTTACTTGGACTATGCAATATGGTGGAAAATTGCAATGCATAAAACATTTACAATGTTGTTGTTTCAAGTCTTAAGGAAATAGCATGAATGAATGAAATGTAAATAACCACTAAGTTAATAGGTGTCAGAGCTAATGGTGCTGCTATAATGCAAGGACACATAAATGGTCTTTGTGTTAGAATACAAACATCTATTACCGCATATTTGATATTTATTCATTACATGGATCATAGAATGAATCTTGCATACAAAATTATAGATACATTTACAAATGTAGCGAGAGTGGAAGAGCTTGTCCATGAAATTCATGATTATTTTTCATGTAGTCCAAAAATATTTTTAGAGTTTTAGCAGTTTGCACTAGGAGTTACTAAAGGTAAAAAACTCTAAAAATATGTAGATACTAGGTGGATTTCAATGTATAAACTGGAATATAGATTTTTCAAAGAATATCAATCCTTGGTAGGGTTTATGTATGTAAATTGTAGGGAAGTTGATAGGGCTAAATATTTTTTATTTCGAATGAGTGACTTTGAAACACTTCTCACATTGTGTGGTATTATTTCGATGTTGGAAGAAATGAATACTTTGATCAAAATTGCACAAGAAAGATCGATTTATATTGTAGATTTCATCAGGGTAAAAAAAAAATTTGCATGCATATTGATACGATTTACACATATAGTCAAATTTTTATGGATCCCATGTTTGAGAGTTGGATAGCATTGACAAACATGAATGATCCTCATAACTTTTGAAGTTCAATATAAACGATCATTTATGTATTAATGTCCACAGAAAGAAAATTCCTCTATATTTTTTTGGTCAGTGAATGGATATAGCTATAAATAAAGTTGAACAAATGCCCATAACATACAATATATTTCATGTAGTTGTAACAAATACAAAAATTAAATTGAAACAAATAGCAAAATCATTGAAAAAAGAAATCAGAGACTGTTTTGAAAGAGATGAATTGCTTGAGGCTATGGGTGTGGTTAACCCGATATTTTGGGATCATTGTAATGAATACGAGAATATAAATGGTTTTTTTCTCAAATACATGAGCACTCTTGCTAGCCATTTTAATAAACATGTGGTATTCAATAGTATTGAAATTAATTGCATTCTTAACAAAGATATTTTGACCAAATAATCAAACTGTTTTGGAACTACAATATCTGCTCAAGTTTCACAAGTCAGTAATCATTATGAAAGGGGTTCTATTTCACGTTTGTGAAATCAATTATATCCCAGTGGTATCCTACAACATACTATGAGTGAATATTTTAGTTTATATGAATTATGTCAAATGATGATTTTAGGATCTGTAGAGGATGAAAGGGTATTTAGTGCATTATCATATGTAAAATCTAAATTTTGAAATAGGTTGGACAAAAAATTGGAAAATTGTTTGAGAGTATATGTGTTGACCTATGAGGTTGAGAATTTTACTTATGAAAGATATTTTTCATATTGGAAATCTCTGGAAAAGAGAAGAGGTGTCATGAATATTCAATATGATGAGGATAATGGTAACACTGATGACACTATGATGAAATAAATTTTTGGTATGAGTGTTGCAGAATATTTTGCACAATCTGAAAAGAGTTTGTTCCATATTCCAGCATTATGATTCAAATATGCTTTCATTTGACTGATTTCACGTATTAAACTATCAATTTCCAACAAAATATTGAGACTTGATTCATTTATTTGATTTGATTTCACATATTATTCCATCAATTTTTAACAAAATATTAAGATTTGATTATATTTTAAGACACATTTTCATGTATTTTGGAATATAATATTGATTAAAGAATCACATATATTATTGATTTTTACATGTATTTTGATTTCACATATTATGCTATTAGTTTTCAATAGAATATTGAGATTTGATTATATTTTGAGACATGATATTTTGGTTTCAAATTCACATATTATGCTATCAGTTTTCAATAGAATATTGATTATAGATATTATTGATTTTAACATGTGTTTTGATTTCATATATTATGTTATCAGTTTTCAATAGAATATTAATTATAGATATTATTTATTTTTACATGTATTTTGCAAACCATGTATTGAATAAAGTATAAACCATGTATTGAAAATAATGTATGGCAAACCATGTATTGAAAATGAAAACCATGTATTGAAAACAATGTATGGAAAACCATGTATCGAATAAACCATGTATTGAATAAACCATGTATTGAAAAAAATGTATGGAAAACCATGTATTGAATAAACCATGTATTGAATAAACCATGTATTGAAAAAAATGTATGGAAAACCATGTATTGAATAAACCATGTATTGAAAACCATGTATTGAATAAACCATGTATGGCAAACAAAATATTTGTGCTCCATTTAATTCATTTCAAATTATTTTATAAAAAATAGAAGAACATTTTATTGCATCCACATAATTCAAAATTATTTATTCCATCCACACAACTGATCAAAACATCACATTATTGAAAACAAAATATCAAAAAATAATACAACATTTATGGAAATTGTCTATTTGATTCATTTAAAAAATATACGAGTTGTTGACAATATAAAAAAAAAAACTATGCAACATGTTTCTTTTCACCACATCCCAGAATCCACAAATAAGAAAACAACAATTCTATTTTTCTTCCTACAAAGTGCCTAAAGTGCCAACTGCGTCTACCTCAATATCCTTTGCTTCCAATGCAACAACCCTTACCAAAATTTTAGTTGTAGTGTTTATCCCTGATAGCAATAAACCTTCTTCCTTCGTGGGATATTCTTTAAACGATGCATTCAACTCTTTCTCACTTTATTTTACTACAAACTCCATAGCCAAGCCCTCATCTTTGATAAACTTCTTCAACCAATTATTTTCTCGGATAGTGTATTGTAGTCTCTTCTTCACTTTAATAGCATTATTCACACTAATTTTTGTTGTCCTTATCAACGTTTTCATGGTTGTCACTTGTTGCTTTAAGTGTTGATAATTAGACTACAAAATACAAGAGAAAAATATTAATATTTATTAAAAAATATATTAAAAAAAAATGATTTTCAGATATATGTAAAACTTACATCTTTTGTAAGACTTACAGTTTTTGCTATTGCTACTTTCTTATTATCTAGTTCACATTCATTGAAATATGCTTAGGCTTTGGTATTTAGGTTCTCTAATCGGTCCAGCATAATGGTTAGAACTTCATCATTGTTTGTAGAATCGGTCTTCACTGTGCCAAATTCAACTTTAAGTAACAAAGCATCGAGCTTTTTTGGCTCATTCTCTACCTTTGAAAACAACTTATTTTTATGTGCAAAGTTCTTGTATCTATCATTTATTTCTTTGATCATAACCTTGGCCTAATATTTCCATTCTCTTAATGTATTAATATCTACAAGAATATTATTCGTAATAGTAGCCTTACATATTTTTGCTAAGAAAACATTTTCTAAAAATTTTACTTTATCATCATCTCTCGGATGATGATGGGTGTTGATTTGTTGGTGGGGGGAAGAGGAAACAATGAAAACATCTGCTTCAACATTCTCCTTTGCTTCATCATCGATCCCTAGACCATGAAGCAGGTCACTTGTCTTAAGTGGTATATTCAAATTATTCATATCCTGATACATAAAATCATCATTAAGATTCACATCTAAAGGGGGTATCTGAGATGCACTTTCTACATTTGATAAATTATCAAGTGTTAAAATTGGGAATGATGTCCTTGAAACAAGAGATTGAAACACAGTCTGAGTGTGTGTCTGAAACTGTTTGGTGGTTCCTGGATGCGGCGGTGTGAGGAACTATTTCCCACTCATGAAAGATTGGTTCCTCATCGACGGTACGTGTAGTGAAGTCTATCAAAATTACTATGGATGAACTTTATTTTGATGGATTTACTATACGTGGACTGGCTGCTTTTTCTATTGTGCACCCAATGGAGGCATCTATTTTTTGAGTTTATTAAATCTAGATGGTCCCTCCAAAGGTGTAAATCCAATTGGAATCTCTCCCAAGAGTGCTAAAAATATTCTTGATGTTTAGGCAATAGTATCTCTTGAATGATATGAGGAAGCACTAGCCATTTTTGATCACCCTCTATAAAAGCTTTGAAAACCCTATTTAAACACTTTGAAACTTTGAGAAAATGAAATGAAAACCCTCTGAAAAAACTCATAAAATACTTTAAAAATGCTCGAAAAAAGCTTTGAAAATTCTCTAAAAATGCTCAGAAAATCGTTTGAAAAAACTCTATAACCATTGTAGAAAACACTCTAAAATTCTTGGAAAATGCTCTGAAATTGCTCTGGAATTCATTGTGCGAAAGGTGAAAAATGACCCTACTACTCTATTTATAGAAGTCTGCATGGCTGAAGTTGATGGATGCATGACATGTGGTAGAGGAGAGGACACGTGGCAACATTTTATTAATGATATTTTGCGGTCGTCTTCTTCCAGTCACCATGTGATAATTGCCATGTGATAATCGCCATGTGATAGTTGCCTTGTGATAGTCACCATGTGACAGTCACCTTGTGACAGTCGCCTTATGAAATTCACCATGTGACAATCGCCTTGTGATAGTCATCTTGTGATAGTCGCCTTGTGATAGTCGCTTCTGTTAGTCGCCTTGTGACAGTTGCCTTGTGGCAATTGCCTTGTGACAGTTGCTTCTACCAGTCTCCTTGTGATAGTTGCCTTGTGGTAGTCACCTTGTAACACTCACTTATATTATTCGCCTTGTGACAGTCACTTTTTTTAGTCACCATTTTAGAATTTGAAAATTTTGGTGCACAAGTTTAAAAAAATTACCATTATTTGATAATTTTTTGTAAAATTTTGAAAAATTTACCTCAACTTTTATACACCTTACGACTAGATTCGCCCTGATTTTACAAATATATTTCTGGGGCTACCCCTTATGCATAACCCTGTCAGTGGTCCCTCACACCGAATCAATAACAACAAGGTGGAATAGATTTAGTGGAAGCAGCCCTATAATTTAAATCCTGAACTTGATAATTACTTAAAACAAAATGGTGTGATTATAACCAACTCTCCTATATCAAAAAATAAAAATAAAATAATAATAATAATTAAAATTATATGCCTTTCTTTTTTAGTGAGAAATATCCGACCACTTATTATTTTCATGTAGAGTTACCCACATAAAACTAATTATTTTTTTAATAATAACTATGCCATTCATGTTAATATGGAGTGAAATGAAGAGCATATACTAGTTATGCTCTAAAATTTAGGTTGTTTTACCTAATATTTTTTTGAATGAAAAAACATTATATTAAGTACAAGGACTAAACATAAAAAAGTGGGTGTACTGACACATCACATTCCAAGAACAAAATAAATTGGCTGGTTTGACAGCCAGGACATAGTTCAAAGGTTTATCGCCAGAAGACTACATATAGGCGGGCTTAACTACAAAAAGAAAAATATATCACATCAACCATTAATTGTTCCAACCCGACCCTAGCAGCATGTCATGCATCTCAAGAATAGGCTGGCGAGTTGGACTCAGTGGGGCCTCACTAGGAATGCTCCAGCCTGCATGCACATCTATACCACCAACAATGCCCGTGCTCCAACCATTACTGGCATCACCATCGTCACCCTTCTAACAACCAACTTGGCAGGGAGAACGTGGGTGAGTTCCCCAACCATCCTCACAGTGAAATGAATCAGATCATGGGTGAGCTCCCCAAGAAATAGACTACTGAGAAGTGTTTGAGAGTGGCAATCCCTAGATGCTTTCGCTAGACGGATGTGTGTGAGCCCTGGAGGCTGGTCGGTCATGCCTATCCGATGGTGGGCGATGGCACTGCTGGGATCTGGAATAGGCATGTTGTTCAGGCTTCGGGGGGACTCTGCTCACAGCACATGGAGCATTGCCCCAATAGTCAATCAACTCCTGAAGATGTTTGATCTCCATTGCAACCTTATCGGCTTGCACTCGAATCTGTAACCAGGCATCATGAAATACCATAAGCTTATCTGAAAGAGAGAAAATAACAGAGGGAGTTCTATCTGAAAAAACTATCTCATTTATGGCTTTCCAAATATGAAATAGAATGCTAATTCTAAAAATGTTCCAAAATTCTAACAAAGGCTGAGAAAAATCAGGTGGATCCCCCAACAAATTGTGAAGCCAAGTTAAAGGAGAATGCAAGAACGATCGAAAAAAATCCATCCACTCCCAGGCCATCCTTGCTCTGCTGTAGGCCCAGAAAATATGCAAAGTAGACTCTGCCTCCCCATAGAAAGGGCAAGTGGGATTGTCAACTCCCAAGTGCCTAAGCCTCTAGCCAAGTGGCAGACCATGAAACAACAAACTCTAGGCAAAAATGGCCTGCTTGGGCTCAATATATGGGGCCCAAGTAATCTGAAATCATGCCCACCATCTGGACTTGGATGAGAACAAATCCCAGCGCCCATTGAGCTTTGGTACCATTGGGAGATTGGGTGAAAGCCAACAATAACCCTGCTTAGTCATGTAATTAAACATAGGCACATGTTTATACCATTCCCACTCTTTCCACCAAGGTTGTTGGACAACCTGACCAAGCTTTGGCCAAAGGGAAAAGGGGGTACAAATGGTAACAATATCATAAGTGGCTTTATCTATGGGCTTTAAGGCATGTTGTTGTTGAAAAATCTCCCAAGGGATCCAATCTCGAGTCTACCTACAACAAAAGTCAGAAATAGACACAATGCCCTTTTTAAAGAATTTTTTAGCATGAATCCATTGAACTTGGGCGAGTGGTTGTCCCTGATATTGAACAACAGGGGACCACCATATATTCAAATCTGCTACAGTTGCCCCACGCTGGTGACCAACACCTTTCCAATGGAGCCAGGGCTTGATAGACTCCTAGGCCCACCAAATACTTTGAGTCACAAAGGACCCAAAAATTTTAATGGGAACAGGAGCCACAAGTATGGAGGGTAGATCCAACCCCTTCCAACATTTCTTGCCAAATGGTAACCCTGTGGCAACACAGTTCTGAATCAAAACTTTCTAGGCTTCAACACCTTTAAGAGCCTTGATAATCCACTTAGCGTTGAGAGCCAGACCTTGATGGTAGCAATTAAACAACCCCAAACCTCCCGAGCTCTTAGGGAGGTAGCAAAATTCCCAAGAAACTCTATGAAAGCCATGCTTCTGAGAAGAACTGGACCAGAGAAAATCCCGTAGAAGCTTTTCCAGCTTCTTATAGCAAGCTTGAGAAGGAACCCAGCAGGAGGAATAATAAACATGAGTATTGGCAAGAACTTTAGAACATATTTGGAATTTACCCACAAGGGACAACTTCTTGGTGACCCAGTAAGTGAGCTTTTCCTCCACTCTTTGCACCACATAATCCCAAAGTTGGGATGGGATACTCTGAAAAGCAAAGGGGATGCCCAAAAACTTGAACATCTCCCCCGATTGAATCCACATCCACTGGTAGTGCTCAAGCCAGGGTGGAAGGGGACTGGAGGATTACCTGTAACACGTAGTCTTCCTCCACTGAATGCTGGAACCAGAAGCCTTGCAAAAAAAATCTAGGCAGGAAAGAGCCTATGTGATAGAAACCTCATCCTCACTGAGAGTTAAAAAGGAATCATCAGCAAAATGACCATTAATGAGTTGCCCTTGCCTCCCTGGTAGGGAAATACCCTTAACCAACCCTTGTGAGGCTTTGTGGGCAAGAAGGTAACCAAATGCTTCAGCCGCAAGCACATAGAGGGAGGGGGCAAGAGGACACCCCTAGTGAACAAACTTGAATAGGCCAATGCTCTCTGTTTGAACACCATTCAACGTGAGAACCGCTGAAGCATGTGTAAACAACATCTTCATAGATTGAACAAAGCCAGGACCAAATCCAAGTGTTGTAAGCATGGATAGAATGAAATGCCATTCAATTCTATCATATGCTTTTTCAAAGTCAATTTTGATAAACAAGGCCTCTTGTTGAGACTGTCGAGCCCATTCCATGCCTTCCCAAACTGCAAGGACATTATCTAGAATATATCGATTACGAATGAAACCTGTTTGCTCATGTCTCACAATAATAGGAAGTAGAGGCCAAAGCCGAAGAGCAAGGGCCTTAGCAATAATTTTGTAGCTGACATTCAATAGAGTGATAGGCCTCTAGTTGGTGATCAGCTCGGGATTTCCAGGCTTGGGGATGAATTTTATGTTACCTCTATTAATAATGGACCCTAAGGAGCCAGTGAACATGGCTTCCTGATAAACTCGCAGAAGGTCTGGGCCAATCAGATCCCATAAAGTTTTATAAAATTCACAAGGGAAACCATCCAGACCTGGCGCTTTGTCATTGGCCATGTGGGATAGAGCCTCAGCAAGATCCTCTAAGGAAAGAGGCTTTTCGTAGGCTTCTTTCTAGGAGGTCGATAATTTGTTGGGAACCACGGAGCAACACTCCTCCAGCGCTTGTTGTCTCTCAGACGAGAGATGTTGAGCTACAAAAACCTGTTGATAGTGGCTAACAAACACCTTGGAAATGTCAGACAACTTTGTAAGCCATTCACCATTATCCATAATGGCTTTGAACTGAACCATTTGTTTGGGTGGTCTGAGGCACTGAAATAATTCCTTGGAGACCCTGTCTCCGACTTTGAGCCAGTGCATTTGGGCATGAATTTGAGCACCTCTGACCTCATAGAGTTCAACCTTCTTAAGCTCATGTTGAAGGATTACAACATGTTATTGTAGAGGGACACTGAGGGGGGATGCATCAAGTCTAACCGAGGCTTTGGCAAACTCATGCTTCAGCACCAAATTGGAGTGCTTACGTAGCTGAGCAAGCTTGACCCCAAGAGCATGAAGCAAGGTGGTTGTGCGAGCAATGGCATCACTCCACCATGCAATCCAACCCATGGTCCTGGATGGCCATGGAACCAGGTTCCAAACCCTAACAATATGTGCAATCGAGGCTGGATGTTGAAGGAAAGAGACATTCAGGAAAAACTGAGAGTGAAACGTCTTGGCTGGCAACGGGTTTGAAGAGATGTTGAATATAATGGGCACATGATCCAACATAGTAGTGCTAGGAAGAGTAGCCACCGGAGGAGCGAACTGCACAATGTTCTGAAAACTGAACCCAAAGTGATCTGTAAGCATCGCTCTATCAAGTCATTTTAAGATACGATCATCTCCACTTTGAAAATTGGACCAAGAAAACCAAAGCGAGTGTGGGAAATCCTTGGAAGAAGAACATGCATTGGGGTCAACAAGACCCAACTTGTTCTTCATAAAAAACCAAGCTTCTCTTTCCCTAGTGCACCATCGCATTGGGAGGCGACCCACTTTATCAGAAGTTGTCTCTATCATATTGAAGTCACCACAGAGCAACCAGACAATGGAGGGTAAAGACAAGGCCAACCATCGCCAAAGAGCACATCGTTCGGGGGCATGATTGGAAGCATATACATTGACAATTTCGAAGGAATGTCCATCAATTTCAAAAAGGGTCCACACAGCCTGATTAGAGGGATCCACCCCCCAAGTAACCAGATGGGACTGCCAGGTGGGAGCCACGAAGGTGATAGCTCCTCCTCGACCCAGAGAATGATTAGTAGAATAGAACTGGCTACCAGGACAAATAAAAGAACATGCACATTGTAAATTGAAAGCAAAAATTTTGACTTCCTGTAAGCAAAGAAAATCAAACCTGTCGTGCTGACGAAAAAGACTATCAACCTCGCTACGGACCAAATACTTACGGATCGGGTCCGTCAACCCTCTGACATTCCATGACAAAAATATCATGAAGAATAGTCTAGATGCATATCACCATCAATATCCTCAGAAGCACCTAACTCCCCAAGCGAGGAGTATGTGTTCGAGAGGAATCGATCATGATTGCCTTCCAAAAACATGCTAAATGGTCATTTGTCACTGTTGGGGCTACGATATCTTCTCGCACGTGCCATCTCAAGGGCAGCTTGTAATTTGTGTTGAAGCCTCGCATTCTCCGTCAAAGCGGAGGGCCCGTGGAGGGACTCAGTAGTTGCAACCTACATGTCCATTTTTTTGTGTGCATGCAACGAAGGGGCCATCTTCTGTCCTGTCGGCTTAACCACTGGCTTGATGGGGTGATTTTTTTTAGCAACAATGGTCCAAGACTCCTGAGAACCATTATTCGTGGTTCTCTGATTGCCTTGAGCATCTCGAGATGGTGATGTAGGTGCAGGGCTTGGAGGGTTGGCCATAACTTTGTTATTCTTGAAACGCCCCTCCATGAGGGGATAATCTTTAATCTTGTGCACTATCGACTGGCAGCGGTAGCAAGTGTTCGACAGGTTTATGTAAACCAACTTCTGAACAAATGAAACATCCCCAATATTAACGGTGAGATGATCCTTGAGGTCTTTGGATAGATCAACTTTCACACAAACCCTTCGAAAGGGTCGAACGCCAAAAAACTTTGGATTTTCTATGCAGACAAAGTGGCCTAATGGGGCAACTAGGGTTTCCAAGAAAGGCCAAAGAGCCACTAGTAGACCAGGGAGCTCAACCCAAATAGGCACCTCAAGGGATGCACCCTCTTCGATAGAAAACTCCTAGGTCCAGGGCTGGAAAACTAGCAGGGAGTTGTGGACATACCAAGGGCCATGGTCAAATACTGCCTGTGCATGCTCAGGAGTAGGGAAACGAAACAAAAAGAACCCTTTTGTTAGGTTTTGGATTCCTTCAACCTCAATACCATAGGGAGTCCAATAATGTTGAATCCATCCATGGATTAGCGATTCATTGGGAATTCATCCCAGAAAATAACCAATAAGCGTATTCTTCTCTAGCCAACTACAAGATTTATTAAAATCCTCTAATGGAATGATAACATCAGGAACAAGGGCATTACCTCATGGAATACTTTTGGGACAAATTTCCTCGGCTCTTTGTTGCGTGCCATTGTTAAGTCCAGCAACTTCGACAGGAGTCGAAGCCGTTAAATGTCCAGAGGCCATCTAATAGAAACCAAGCCACCAAGGTGGTGGAGGCCTAGTAGCGTGGTGATCAACGCCCTCAACTGACCAAACCCCACATAGGAACCTATGCATGCAATGTCGAAATTTCTTGGTAAATATAATGTTTTTCACTTTAACTAATATTTGAACCGAAGCAGTTCAAAAATCCGATAAACTATGCAGATATTTCAACCACATATTTTAACAACAAAGAAATTAAATAAATTATATGTATAAATTAAAAATAATAAAAATTGATTATAGATTAGTTATTTAACTTATTTTTATTTATTTATTTATTTATATATTAAATAAAATATTTAAAATTGTAATATTTTTGTTAAGTGAATTATAATGATATAAAATTAAATAATTTATTATTAGTTCTTGTAAATAAGTTAATGGTCGAGAAAAGTATATATAGCAAATATATAAGGATTAAGAACTGGATGATCTAAATGATATTAAGGATGTATCCCAATCTATGAGTTAATGCTTAGATGTATTTGTTAGAATTTTACATGGATTTTTAAGTGTGAGGAGGAAGTGAGTGCTCGCAGGGGATATCTAGAGAAATTTAAAAATAGAGGATTGTCACGAGGATATGATGAATAGAAAGAATGAAATTTCACTTAAAGAAGCCTTAGTTAAAACTAGGGATTACTGTTTAAAGGAAGTAATATTTCATCAATCAAGAATGAAAGTAAGAACAAATGTATAGTAGTTCCTAACCAAGAGAAATGTTATACCAAAAGTGATTATCAAGGATGATACAATCAAGTATGATATATTGGGTGTTAAAAGTAGAGGGTTAATGTGCAAGTTTAGTAGACACTAGCTATCTCTTTCCAAATATTTAGAAGTGGATTAAATAAAAGTATGGTTTGAGTTTGAATTGATAAAATAATTTTCTTCTCAGAGTATTCTTTTCTCATTATCTTCTCTATTTTAAAATTACACATTGTATTTAAGGTTATAGAAGTATTTTTTCCATGGAGAATAAAAATCTAGAAAGTATTCCAATATAAATTAGGTAATATGGACTACCATATCAACTAATTAATAATGAGGTTTGAATATATTAGTAAGACTCTATTGGAGTTCATTTAGGAGGGACATGTAGTAGCTTAGCCACCACTTTCAAATTTCCATAAGGAATTATCCTTGAATGACAAACGAAAAGAGTTATTTAGCCCCAAGAGTAGTAATGCAAAATAACAAAGATAATTTTTTTTTTAGAATATTGGTTGTTTCTCCAAAATACAATTGCCTCCCAAAGTGCACCCTCAATTTTTTGAATTAAAATTTATGGCTAGGAAAACATTATCATTAGATCCAAGGATTCTACCTTAAAAATGAGATTTTGTCTTCATAGGGTGCCAACTATGAGTTAGAAGGATGCTAAGAGTTTCTAGAGGAATTTTAAATACATGAGTTTTAGTGGTGTACAATTTTACTAAAGACAACCCTATACTAAATATTTTACTAGAAGTAAAAAGCATTTACCTCTAGTAACCTGTTGGTAAATAATTTGATATAAATATGAGCTACTAGACCCATGGTAAGGATCTTTTAGTCATATGAAAAAGTCAAATATGCACTTTGCATACTACATTTATGGTTCCAAATATGAGTTAGAAGGATTCTAAGCATGTCTAGAGGTAATTTAAAGGTAATTAAGTTTTAGTGGTGTACCATTTTGCTAAAGATGTCTCTATACTAAGGATTTTACTAGGATTATAAAGTATTTACCTCTATTTATTGGTATCTAGATAATTTTCTATAAATAAGAGTTATTTAACTCATGGTAAGGATCTTTTAGTCATTTGAGAAAGTCAAAGATACACTTTGCATATTACATTTATAAATATGCACTCATTGATAATAATAGAAATATGGTGCATGAAATTTTCTTATTGATTATGACATTGTCTTTTTTATTTTTGGGTGTATAGTGACTGTGGTTATGCCTTATCACTTTTTGTTAGATTTTCTTCTATTATTGTAAATTACTTTATAGGTAGGATCATGCTGATGATATTCAATTCCATTTAGATATGCCAATTGATCAACACTAATATTATTATAATCATGATAGTATGTATTTTATTGCATTTGATTTACATTTCTTGTACCCATTTTATTTTAAAGTTATTTTAATGCACTTAAATTAATTTATTTTAGAATGGTTAGAGGGAAGTTGGCATAAATCTAGAGGTTAGAGAGAATATATTTCTTTCCTTCCAATTGTTAAAACAAGATCTCAAACACAAATATCATTAAATGATTTTCTTGTCTTAAGTTCTAGCAGGCATAGTGGGACCAAGGGCTTGATTCTTATGGAACTAGGTTTATTCCCCTTGCACCTAATTTATTAGATCTATGCTAATTCACTTCAAATTTTATTAGATCTATTAAAGGGTTTGTTTATTTTGTTAATTCACATATAACATATAATTGTTTTATCAAAGTCTACTTTCCGTATATTCAAATTTACTTATTTTATATTTTTAGATACTTTGTGGAATGATAATTCTATTACAAAATCTAGTAAAATTATTCAAATTCAACATTCTAAATTAAAACTGTACATCACATTTTATGTGAGTCTTTAATCATATTGAGATTTCCATGTGAAATTTTTATTGATTTTAGTTTTATAAATTCAAAAAGGTAATCTAAAATTCTAAAATTTAGCTAAATATTATATTTTTTTTTATTGGTAGAAAGGGTTTTGAAAAGGTCCCTAAACCTTGTACAAGTGGAATAGAAAAAAAAACCAGAACAGAAAGGAAACTTCCCACCCAAACAAGGATTACCAAAAATTAGATATGAACAATAACATCAACTGAAAAATAGACATCGAGAAACAGATAGAGCAAACCAAAAAGATGTAATATAAACCTATCTAGAACAAAGGACAAATGGGTGGCCCAAAAGTTTACTTTGGAGTTGACTCACCAGAAGTAGTCTTCTCAATAGGAAGAATCACCTGAAAGCTCTCGGACTTGTTGGTCGTAATGGCTTTGGAAATTCTGATTGCATGATCAAGGCCGATGAGAGCCTTGGAATGGGATTGGTAGATGTTTTCCAACATCTTCATCAAAATCTTAGAAGGGTCCCATTTTGAGGTTGTCATCGCTTTCACATCCACTAGGGATTGCTCCAAAATAGGAATGGTGCTCTCAAAAGTGATCTTCTCAATGCTTTTGCATTTCCCACCAGAGTTTCACTTGCCTCTATAGTTGTTAGAGCTATGGCTTTGCATTACGACATCAACCTTTGTAAGGTACTCGTCAATGCTCATTAAGGGACTCGACTCCACTTTGTAGATGATCTTCTACAGTATATGGTCATAAATAATTAGGAATAATCCCTAATGTTTAATCTGTGAGTCTTCCCTTCTCTGGTAGCTCTCAATTGAGAATTCTATGGACCGTCTTAGGTACTCAGGAACATTGACCTCCTTAATATCTCAGAGCACATTGAGGAAATACAAGTGGAAACTTCTCATAAGTTCATCCACTTTGTCAATCATAATGTACTACATGACAGGGATCAGAGCCCTATCCCAAGGGTTAGGGAGTCTTTCATGGATGATACCTTTGTCATATCTCACCAGTTTCTTCCCTCTGTCCATGAAATGCTTGATGTCCTCTTGAATGGAATGGTTATCTTTGTGGAGCTTGAAGCCTTCATTGGAAAATTCTGTAATTTTTGCTAACAGCTCGACAGAAACAAATAATTTCATTCCCCTAACCAGGACATGCCCATTGACCCAGGTATTAACAAAATATTTGGTGATCACCTCATTGTGTCCCCTGAATTTCTTAAAAAAATGAATGAAACCATGGTTGAGGAAGATTTTATGGATATCATCCTCCAAGAAGAGAGTGTCAGGTTCAATGATGGTCATCGAAAGTAGATGGGAGTTAATGCAAGTATAGGGGGCTCACTAGATGTAGCTTCAAACATAGAAACTCTAAGGTGACTGATAAACTTAACATAGCTGAGATAAAATCCTGGGTGAGGGTAATCACATGGGAGTCTAAAATAGAAATGGTTCCAAGGGCTTCTTAGGAGCAAAGCAATGTGGAATTTTGTGGAGGAGACAGTTTGGATGGGGATTTGTAGGTGGAAGCAGAAAACTCTAGTTGGTTGGCCAAGACGAGACCTGTAGAAGTTATGCCAAGTCATAGGGAAAGCTGTAGGTGAAACTGCATACACCGATCGAAGGGTGAAGGAATGCTTGAAAATATGACGAGCCCAAAAATAAAGATTAGTGGTAATTAGGATCATGATGACTTCTTGCGCCAAAGTGGGGAAACCAGTGTTGTGAAAATTGCTGAGGTGAGCATGGATGGGGGGTGTGCCATGGTTGAAAATTGGACCACTATGACTATGGGAAATGTGGGGGTGGATTTGGACATACGGGCTACGGTGGTGGGCCCTAGGAGTGACATATTGCCTACTTCTAATACTGAGCCTAAGCCACTCATAATTAGAGCCTAAAAAGTGGTATCCATATCTGAAGATATGCCCCTTCATCATTAGCGTATGTTGGTTGGATTTCGAAAGATGGTATCCACATCTAATAATCTGCCACTTCATCATTAGCATCTACCCATGGTGCTTGTGCCACTATTGATTAGGATCCAAAGGGTGGTATCCACCTATGAATATCTACCACTTAATCATTGGTATTTGTCCATGAGGCTTGGTGACACAACCATGAATGAGATGAGAAGACTTTCTCAAGCTTTTATGAAGCTTAGAGAGAATGATACGGGGCCAAAGAGAGAGTGCCATAGTGGGCGGTGCATTCCACTTGGCATTATGACCCATCACTTTAGTAGGAAAACCCTTATGAACCACCTAGATTTTATGGGTCTCCAAGAGAATATTAGAGAGTGCAGACATTGGGTCTAGATAGGTATGTTCTAAGGTTATGAGGGAAAGAGTTCCTCCATACCTGAATACTATTTTCCAACACCCCCTTGTTGGCGATCCAGTCATCCGCTTTGTTTCCTTCTCGATATTGGTTTTGGATGACAGTGTGGGTATATCTATTAATGAATTTTTGTATTCTTGAAGAATATTTTCCAAAGACCATGAGGGTTTTTTGTTACCTTTGAGAATATTAATAATGAGGAGGGAGTCCCCTTCAATGATCAAGTGGTCTATGTCCATCCTACTAATGAGTTGGAGAATTTGAAAGAGAGCTCTGGCTTCGGCCATATTGTTCGTCTGAGTCCCCAAATTTTCTGCAAAGGCAATTAATATTTTCCCTTCATCATATTTGAGTATGCCTTCCCCGCCAGAGTTTTTTGGATTCCCTTTGGCCATCCTGTCGAAGTTGATTTTGAACCACCCACGTGATGAGGGAATCCACCTGATAGCAGATCTATTAACAACAGTATGAGGAACACTAGAGATGTTATAAATATTAAATTTGTTGTCAAGGGAAGTCTCCAGACCAGGGGGGACCTTCAGGGGAGGAGATCATAGATGCATTCTCAATTGCCAGGGAAATAATTTTCAAAGTGATAATGTGGCAATCGATGGACTGGATTTTGAAGATTTTGGAGTTGCGTTCTAACCATATCTACTAGAGGTAGTGGTGTAAATAGGAGCACCAAAGAAAGTTAAGTTGGTTGTTTTGAAATGCCTTGGACACTGTTGAAAGAGTTGGTGGGTAGTAGCAGGAAGGACTGTGGATAAGTTGAAGTTATAAAAAAATGATTTAATCACAACCTGGGAAAAGGGACATCCCAGGAGCATGTGGTCTATGGATTCCCAATTGGACTTACAGAGCACACACCAGTTGGGTATAGGAAGGCCTCTAGAAATGAGATTGACGGAGGTAAGAATTTTATTTTGAGAGGCTAGCCAAGAAAAAAATCCTACTTTGGGAATGATGTTTTTCTCCCACACTATTTTAGCAATGTCCCAACCATCAGCATTAGGCTCCAAACTGTAGTAGGCTAACTTGATAGAATAGGTTCCAGCTTCATAAAACCTCCAGATCGGGGTGTTAGGTGAGTGGGAGTTGGGGATCACGTGTACACGAAGGAGGTTCTATAGTTGTCTAACGGCTTGAGTCATCTATAGTGGAAAGTTAATGATGGAAAAGTCTTTCCATTACCTTCTAGTGGGGCCTTGGGTGATGAAATCGATGACATCTTCTCCAAAAGTAGCATCAATGAATGGCTTCAAGCTAGAAATGTTGGGATCATTGCTAAGAGGTTGATCATGAAGCCACAGGTCATCCCAAAAGCTGATTTTAGTCCTAGAGCCAAGCCACCATTGAAGCCCTTGTTGGATGATGTTCTTGGCCTGAATAAGAGAGTTCCAGAAGCAAGAGCCATGAGGAAGACGATGTTCACCCATGAAAGGTAGATGATGGAGGTATTTGGCTTTAATAATGTCTATCCAGGTTGAATTATCATTAATGATAATTCTCCAAGCCTGTTTCACAATCAAAGCATCATTCATTCTGTTGATTTTCCTCAAGCCAAGGCCTCCATTCATTTTCCTGAAGAACACAAGCTTATACTGAGAGGGGGGGTTAACAGTATAAGACCTCTTTTTACTTTTTCCTTTATACTTCAAAATAGTAAAGCAATATACCCAAAGCAATATCAAAGCAATGCACAATATCATCCACAAAGTGACACCAATTTTAACGTGGTTCACCCAGAATGGTTGGGCTACGTCCACAAAACTTTTCTCTAAAAGTTATCTCAAAGTTCTTTGGGAATCCTTCCCAATTACAATGTTTATGAGCCTCGGCCCAAAGGAGATACCTTCCCCCAAATAGAATTTATGAGCCTCTGCTCAAAGGAGATACCTTCCCCTCTGCTCTGGAAATGATCCCTCAGAAGATCAACTGCCTCTACCTCTTGCCAAGCACGTGGAACTCCTTTCCACCGAAGACCTCCTGTCCTCAATGCTTAGCCTAAGAGACCTCTGCCTTCTATGATCACGTCCACAGTAGCTCAACAACCTGTACCAAACATAGTCAGTCGGTCTAGTACAAGTCTTCCTCTGTCTATCAGATCTGTCCAACTCTTGAACAAATCAATCCTCTGCATACAAGCCTTCTCAAAGACTTGCCAACTATCCTCAGGTTCTTCTCATAGAACCAATGCACCTCTGTCCTCAAGTTCTCTGATAGAACTATCAAACTCAGCTCACAAGTCCTCT
This sequence comes from Wollemia nobilis, assembly GCA_028583015.1. Classification (NCBI taxonomy): domain Eukaryota; kingdom Viridiplantae; phylum Streptophyta; class Pinopsida; order Araucariales; family Araucariaceae; genus Wollemia; species Wollemia nobilis. Next base: position 252,791 of record JAQPPZ010001241.1, read on the forward strand.
GCTAGGACCTGTCCAAATCTGCTCACAAGTCCCCACCGAAACCTGTCCAAAAACTCAGCAAGCTCACCAAGAAAAACTTTCTTAGTAGGAAATCACAAAGTGAATTGTTAGAGACCCAATGTGATTTGTCAAACTCATAGAAGCATAAAGAGAATTGTTAGAGACTCAATATGTTCTATACTCAAATCCCAATCTCAAAACTCAACTCAAATCAACTCAGCTCAATCTCAATCTCAAATCTGAAAACTCAACTCAATATCTGAAATGGATAGGATAGAATGTTTTCTTTCAAGAACATGAAACCCCAACAATTGCCAACTATGCAAAGAATCACATAACAATGATACTCATGTTCTTTTCACCATCAATTAGGGTTTCAACAACAATGCTCATCAAACAAGGTTTAGTCAACCAACACCATTCAACTCAACATCAACCTTGAAGCATTCAACCAATCATCACAAGAAAAGGAAACAAGTAGAAATCCTTTTCCCTCCAAAGATATTTGAACAAAACAGCCACCAACACAATATCACCAAATGCAAAGAATAACTTGCTCAAATCAACTCAATGGAGTAAGCCCAATATCATGAATCAAGTAAAGCAATAACTTGATCAAACAACCTCTATGGAAGCAACTCAACCATCAAACTCAAAACAGCCAACCAAGGGTTCCACCAACTCAATGCAAGTAGCTAGACTCACAAATATAAACCCTAGTGCACAAAGCTTCCACTATCTCAAACCAGAAATTATGCATTCACCAAAAACTCTCCTTAAGGATAACAATGCATAAGTAGTCTTCAACAAACCAGAAAATAGGATTTACACCCAACCAAAGGAAACCTAGTTGAAAACCTTTTCACTCCAACCTTATTTCAGAAAAACATACACCAATCATACTCATAAGGAAAATGTGCCCATACCTTTTTGGAGTAGAAGAAAATTGATCCTTAAAGTCGTCACCACACACAACCCTCAAACTTCCAACCAAGTTAGGGTTAGAACCAAGATAAATGAGCATATATAAAAACTTTCCTTAATACACCTTTTAGCTCCTCTTCTTTAAAAACAACCACCAAAGAAGCCAAAAACACAACAACCAAAACTTACACCTTATATCTCCATTTTTAAATTTAGCATAGCAAAAGACTAATCTCAAAAATACAACCAAAGAAATATCCCCTTATTTCTCCTATGTCTTTTAAACAATGCTAAACAATGCCAAAAATCATATCAAGAAAATAATCACACCTTATAATGGCTGCCCTTGAAGAATCCAAAATTCGCGGCACAAAACACGTTTTAATAAAAACGTGACTAATCCATGCACAACTCCCTCCGTGGGGATCGAAACGCAGACCTCCACCTATGCAAGGCCCAAATGCAGCCTTCGCTGCCACTAGCCCACAAGGGGCTTACGAAGTCCAAGACGGACTTCCTTCCACATAAACGGTCAAGCTTTTCGAAAGCTTTTCAAACCACGAGCTCTCCTCTTTCGCAGCGTAAACAGAACATTCGATCGCAGCCAAACCAATTAATTGCCTTCGATTTTCCAAGAGGGTTTAACCTTAGGAACCTTCTCATATTTATAGTCCATACGTGGACTTTAGAACACGTCGGCTGCAAAGAAAAGTAATTTCGAATTTAATCGAAATTTGCTTTCTAAAGGGTTTAAAAACCCTTAAAGTATTTTTAATAAATTAAAAATAATTTCTCCCTTAATTAATTAAATAATTAATTAATTAAAACCTTGAAGGGTTTTAAATAATAATTAAATAAATAATAAAGAGAACCTCCATTGGTTTTAATAAAAACCATTGCCAATGGAATCTCTCCGGATTCTCTTAAAAATATTCTCTTGGAATCTTCCACCTTTGAAGCCAACACATCCTCTTAACATTAATGTCATTTCCTTTTGACATCAATGACAACTCATAGACAAGAAGCTAGGATCTCAAACCCAAAATTGCCAACAATCTCCCCCTTTGTCATTGATGGCAAACCATGCTTCTCAACAACATAGAAACTCAACATAAACAGCTCCCCCTGTCTTGAGGCTCTCCCCCTTACTCATATCTCTCCCCCTTTGTCATCAATGGCAAAGGGTCACCTTTGGGGCTTGGGACTAAGAATGAGCCTCTTAGCTTAGTCCCTCCCCCACCTCCTGTTGAGGTGTTTAATTCTGGGGTGGGAGTAAAACTCCCAACAGGCACTGATCATCATCAGTGTCTATAGCTGCCTTACCATGTCTTCTCTTGTTCTCCTTGTCCATATTCCTGTTCCTGTTCCTGTCACTGTTCTTGTTCCTGTTATCATTCCTGTTCTTATCCATGCCTTGATCCTTGGACCTGTTCATACCACTGTTCCTATTCCTGTACCTTGGAAGTTCAGCTCTACACTGTCTAGCTGTGTGACCTTCATTGTTGCACTTATAACAAGTAACAATGTTATTTCTTTTAGGCATACCTGTTCTTTGAATCCACCTGTTCTGACTAACCCTGTTCCTGTTATTAGCCTTGCAAAAAATTGCCTTATGCCCAAACTGTTTACAAGAGTAGCAATACCCTTGAAAGAAATTACCACCTCTGAAACTGTCATTTACCTTCCTTACTTGAGTCATGCAATGTGAAGCCATGTGACCAAACCTCGTGACAAGCAAAACATCTGCCATTAAACTTTCCTGTAAATGACCTTCTAGGTCCTGTAAACTTTCTCCCCTTTTTCTGTTTCCTATTTTCTGTTTCTGTGCATCTATCACTCAAGGACTCTTTCTCTGAAATACTCTCCTCATCAGAACTCTCTTCCTTTTGGAGTCTCTTACTAGACTCTCCAACTTGTTCCTTGTGTGGCTTAACAAAACCAAGGCCTGTTTTATCTCGTTGTCTTTCTTTGACCTTTGATGAGTGACTTAACCTTTTTGGAGCTATCTTGAAACCTCGTAAAGCTTATCCTTGTACTCTTTAGTTTCCTCTTTCAAAGAAGCCATTTTCTGTTCTAACTCACTATACTCAAGAACCTTAGACTCTAACTCATCCTTGAGTTCTTGTGTCTTAGCTATAGAGAAGTCAAGACTTTCTATAAGATCATCTCTCTCCATACAACATTCATCTAACTTATCCTTGAGTCTAGCATTCTTCTTTCTTTCCTTTTCCAAAACACTAAGAGCACTAATAAGTTCACTTTCAAGATCCTTTATTTGTTTGCTTTTTGAATCATCAAAGCCTTTTTCAGATTTCTTATCACTAGAGGTGCTACCCTTTTCAAAGACCATACATGCATCTTCCTTATAGTTTTCTGAAGCATCCTCATACATACTAGAAACCAAATCATTATTTGTGCAATCATCCTCAAGGTGACCAAAATTTCCACATCTAAGACATTTCATGATAATGAATCTATGTTTCGGTTCTTCCTCTTTTTTCGATATGAACAACATCTCATTTTCATTATCACTTGAAGAACTTTCACTATCACTACTAGAACACTTACTTGCTTTGTCTAGGTAGAAACTCTTCTTGTGCTTGTGAGAATACCTCTTTCCTTGATTGTTGTGCTCATATTTGTTTTTCCTGTGATGCTTGTGCTTTTTAGAATCCTTGCTCTTAGAATCCTGTTTATCTTCATCACTTTCATTCTTGGGAACAATACAGTCAGTAGCATAATGACCAAACTTTCCACAATTGAAACATCTTATATTTTTCATACTTTTGTGCTTTCTAGAGAACTTGCCTTTCTTGTTGTAATATGCCTCTTCATCACTAGAAGACTCATCACTATCTTGAAGTTGTTTACCCTTGGATTCCTTGGTAGCCTTGAAAGCTGCCTCTTTCTTGACATCAACCTTCACTTGAGTTCTCAACTCAAATGTTGCAAGTATACTATGGAGCTCATCCTTTTTCAACTTATCCAAATCTTTAGCTTCCTCAATAGCAAAAATATTTTCACTAAATCTATTAGGAAGAGATCTTAAAATCTTATCACAAACATCATTTTCAGCAAGCTCAAGACCTAAGTCTTTCATGGAGTTAACAACCTCATCCATACGAAGCATGTAGTCACTAATATTTTCATCATCATTCATCTTGAGTTGTTCAAACATACCTTTGAAGTGTCTCAACTTGGCCTTTCTGACATTTGTATCACCTGTATGAACCACCTTCAGCTGATTCCACATTTCACTAGTTGTCTTGCAGTGAATCACTTTGGTGAGATCTGCTTTCTGTAAGCCTTTCAGGATTGCATTCATTGCTTTTGAATTGTTGTGATGTAGGAGCCTTTCTTCTTTAGTATTAGGACCATGTTCAGGAATAGTGTACTCATCTTCAATCACTTCCCATACCTCATTACCAAGTGCCATTAGATGAACCTTCATCCTTGCACTCCAAAGACCAAAATCTGACCCATCAAGAATAGGTGTTGCATTGCCACTTGAATGATCCATTGTGTTCTTTACTAGCTTTTCCTTCAAGCTGTTAAACTTTTCGAAGGCACCTGCTCCGATACCAATTGAAGAACACAAGCTTATACTGAGAGGGGGGTGAACAGTATAAGACCTCTTTTTACTTTTTCCTTTATACTTCAAAATAGTAAAGCAATATACCCAAAGCAATATCAAAGCAATGCACAATATCATCCACAAAGTGACACCAATTTTAACGTGGTTCACCCAGAATGGTCGGGCTACGTCCACAAAACTTTTCTCTAAAAGTTATCTCAAAGTTCTTTGGGAATCCTTCCCAATTACAATGTTTATGAGCCTCGGCCCAAAGGAGATACCTTCCCCCAATCAAAATTTATGAGCCTCTGCTCAAAGGAGATACCTTCCCCTCTGCTCTGGAAATGATCCCTCAGAAGATCAACTGCCTCTACCTCTTGCCAGCACGTGGAACTCCTTTCCACCGAAGACCTCCTGTCCTCAATGCTTAGCCTAAGAGACCTCTGCCTTCTATGATCACGTCCATAGTAGCTCAACAACCTGTACCAAACATAGTCAGTCGGTCTAGTACAAGTCTTCCTCTGTCTGTCAGATCTGTCCAACTCTTGAACAAATCAATCCTCTGCATACAAGCCTTCTCAAAGACTTGCCAACTGTCCTCAGGTTCTTCTCATAGAACCAATGCACCTCTGTCCTCAAGTTCTCTGATAGAACTATCAAACTCAGCTCACAAGTCCTCTGCTAGGACCTGTCCAAATCTGCTCACAAGTCCCCATCGAAACCTGTCCAAAAACTCAGCAAGCTCACCAAGAAAAACTTTCTTAGTAGGAAATCACAAAGTGAATTGTTAGAGACCCAATGTGATTTGTCAAACTCATAGAAGCATAAAGAGAATTGTTAGAGACTCAATATGTTCTATACTCAAATCCCAATCTCAAAACTCAACTCAAATCAACTCAGCTCAATCTCAATCTCAAATCTGAAAACTCAACTCAATATCTGAAATGGATAGGATAGAATGTTTTCTTTCAAGAACATGAAACCCCAACAATTGCCAACTATGCAAAGAATCACATAACAATGATACTCATGTTCTTTTCACCATCAATTAGGGTTTCAACAACAATGCTCATCAAACAAGGTTTAGTCAACCAACACCATTCAACTCAACATCAACCTTGAAGCATTCAACCAATCATCACAAGAAAAGGAAACAAGTAGAAATCCTTTTCCCTCCAAAGATATTTGAACAAAACAGCCACCAACACAATATCACCAAATGCAAAGAATAACTTGCTCAAATCAACTCAATGGAGTAAGCCCAATATCATGAATCAAGTAAAGCAATAACTTGATCAAACAACCTCTATGGAAGCAACTCAACCATCAAACTCAAAACAGCCAACCAAGGGTTCCACCAACTCAATGCAAGTAGCTAGACTCACAAATATAAACCCTAGTGCACAAAGCTTCCACTATCTCAAACCAGAAATTATGCATTCACCAAAAACTCTCCTTAAGGATAACAATGCATAAGTAGTCTTCAACAAACCAGAAAATAGGATTTACACCCAACCAAAGGAAACCTAGTTGAAAACCTTTTCACTCCAACCTTATTTCAGAAAAACATACACCAATCATACTCATAAGGAAAATGTGCCCATACCTTTTTGGAGTAGAAGAAAATTGATCCTTAAAGTTGTCACCACACACAACCCTCAAACTTCCAACCAAGTTAGGGTTAGAACCAAGATAAATGAGCATATATAAAAACTTTCCTTAATACACCTTTTAGCTCCTCTTCTTTAAAAACAACCACCAAAGAAGCCAAAAACACAACAACCAAAACTTACACCTTATATCTCCATTTTTAAATTTAGCATAGCAAAAGACTAATCTCAAAAATACAACCAAAGAAATATCCCCTTATTTCTCCTATGTCTTTTAAACAATGCTAAACAATGCCAAAAATCATATCAAGAAAATAATCACACCTTATAATGGCTGCCCTTGAAGAATCCGAAATTCGTGGCACAAAACACGTTTTAATAAAAACGTGACTAATCCATGCACAGCTCCCTCCGCGGGGATCGAAACGCAGACCTCCGCCTACGCAAGGCCCAAACGCAGCCTTCGCTGCCACTAGCCCACAAGGGGCTTACGAAGTCCAAGACGGACTTCCTTCCACATAAACGGTCAAGCTTTTCGAAAGCTTTTCAAACCACGAGCTCTCCTCTTTCGTAGCGTAAACAGAACATTCGATCGCAGCCAAACCAATTAATTGCCTTCGATTTTCCAAGAGGGTTTAACCTTAGGAACCTTCTCATATTTATAGTCCATACGTGGACTTTAGAACACGTCGACTGCAAAGAAAAGTAATTTCGAATTTAATCGAAATTTGCTTTCTAAAGGGTTTAAAAACCCTTAAAGTATTTTTAATAAATTAAAAATAATTTCTCCCTTAATTAATTAAATAATTAATTAATTAAAACCTTGAAGGGTTTTAAATAATAATTAAATAAATAATAAAGAGAACCTCCATTGGTTTTAATAAAAACCATTGCCAATGGAATCTCTTCGGATTCTCTTAAAAATATTCTCTTGGAATCTTCCACCTTTGAAGCCAACACATCCTCTTAACATTAATGTCATTTCCTTTTGACATCAATGACAACTCATAGACAAGAAGCTAGGATCTCAAACCCAAAATTGCCAACATTTCCTTGAGCATAATTTGTTCCAAGCGACCAAAGCAAACCTGTTTCAATTTGCGTTGCCTGCCCAAAGAAATCTGTGTTGAATTTGCTCAATTTTGCTGCATATGGAACTTGGGGCTTTGAATATGGATATAAAGTAGACATGTATACTTTGAAGACAGGATTGGAAAAGAGTTGCTTCTATCGCCTGGCTGAGCATACCACTTTTCCATTCGACAAGTTTCCTGTTGATGCATTCGAGAACATTGGCCCACATTGTCGGAGAAACCCTATCGTGAAACAAAGGTAGACCCAGGTATTTGGTGGGGAGATTGGCTATGTTGCACCCAAGAATCTTAGCAATTCTATTTTATCTGATGATAGGAGTGTTAAGGAAATACATATTGCTTTTATTGTAGTTTATTTTCTGGCCTGTTGCAAGCTCATAGTAATTAAGAATCACTTTGATAATCTTGGCCTCAAGAATAGAGGAAGAAGAAGCTAGGATTGTGTCATCAATGAACTGTTGATGGGTGATGGCCCTGGAAACTATGGTGGGTTTGATCCCTGAAATCATCCCTTTGGAGAAGTCATCAGATAAAGACCTCCCAAGCACTTCAACCATAATAATGAATAGAAAGGGGGACAGGGGGTCACCTTGACGAATGCCTTTAAAGCTCTAAAAAATCTAACTGGAGAGTCATTGACAATGATGGAAAACCAAGATGTGGAGATGCACTCCTTGACCATATCCATATATACATAGTGAAATTCAAATCTATCGAGGACCTCAAGAAGAAATTTCCAAGACACCCTATCAAATGCTTTATTCATGTCCAGTTTGAGGAGCATGCTTGGATTTTTGTTATGGGCAACCGAGTGGATCGGTTTGTGGACAAGAATAAACCCATCAGTGATGCACCTGCATTTGACCGAGCTGCCTTGGCAGTGGTCAATGATGGAAGGAAGAATGACTCTAAGCCTATTTACTAAGACTTTGGTAATGAGTTTGTAAATCACACTGCAAAGACTAATAGGTCTGTAGTCAGAGAAGGATTTGCAATTTTAGGATTTTGGGACAAGCACAATGAAGGTGGCATTTGCCTCTCTAGGCATTTTATTTCCTCTTTGAAAGTACTGGATTGCTTCCATGACTTATTTACCCACTATGTCCCAAAAGTACTAGAAAAACCGGGGGGAGAAGCCATCGGACCTTGATGCTTTGTTCGGCTCTATTATGAATAAAGCCTCCTTAATTTCATTGCCAATGAAGGCTTTTAGCAGATTGTCATTGCAATCCTGATAGAATAGATTGGGGATGTTTTGGAGTAGAGTATTTTTAATGTGGGGGGGACACGGGGGGCTAGGGCCTAGAATCTGCTGGAAGTGAGACAACTTCTTCTCTTATTGTCTGGATATCATTTGTAATAGTTCTATCTTCCTTAGTAATTTCTCTGATGCAATTTGAGCTCCTATGTCTGAGGGTGGAGGTGTGAAAGAATTTAGTATTCTTGTCACCTTCTTTAAGCCAAAGTGCTTTGGAATTTTGCCTCCAGAATGCTTCCTCCTTAGCAATATTGTTGTGAAAATCGACAAGGAGGGATCTTTCTTGCTGGAAAATATTAGGCCTCGGGACTCCGATTTGAATAATTTGTTCAACTTTTTGAAGCTCCTCCTTGATGAGTTTTTTTCCTGGAAAATATTACCAAAAACATTGTTGTTCCACTCTTTCAGTTTGAATTTGGTAAACTTGAGTTTCCTGTACAATATGGATATTGGGTTGCCTGGTGGGTCATGTTGCCACCATTTGCCAATATGCATTTTGATATCAGGGTGATTTAGCCATATTTTCTCAAACCTAAACGGGCTCTTGTAGGGATGTCTTTTGCGGTTACAATCCAGGATCAGGGGGTTATGGTTGGACCTAATTTTAGGATGACCAGAGAGGTTACTATCACCTAACAAGTTGATGATCTCTTTAGACATAAGGAACCTATCAAGTCTGATTTGAATAAGTTGATTACCAGGTCTTCTGTTGCTCCATGTATAGTTTGATCCTTGAAGTTGGACATCCATTAATTCATTGTTGCTAATAAACTCACTGAAATCCTTAGTGCATCTGGGAGTGATGGGGGTACCACATTTTTTCCATATGGAAAGAGGGGGAGTTAAAATCTCTTGCAAGCATCCAAATAAATTGCTCAAAATTGTTGTGCATATCTGTGAGGATGTCCCAAATTTTTTTCTTACTAGGAGAGTTGTTGGGACTATAAATGATTGTGTTGATCCACTAGAGGTTTATGGTTTTGTTGGTGAAGAGGATACTTATGGCTCTATCTGAGATGGCAATGGTTCTGCCTTCAATGGTTTCTGGGTCCCAAAGACACAACAGTCCCCCTGAAGCACCTTGGGATGGGCTAAAATCAAAATCACTATTCTTCCATATGGATATGCATACATTTATACTGCTTTGTGCATCTAGTTTAGTTTCCTGAAGTAACATGATATTAGGTTTAACTTCTTTTTTGATTGATCTGACTGTCCTCTATTTTGCAGCCCCATTGAGGCCTCTTATATTCTAGGATAGAATCTTCATTTAGATGATTTAGACAAAGATTTCTTACCTCTACCTCTCCCTTGATATGGAGTTGGTTTGGTTCTCTTCTCATCCTTGGACGGAGGTTCCACATTGGAAATATCTAGGATGCACACAAGTATGGTAGGTTGGAGGCCATTAGCAATGGCATCTTCGATATATTTGATTATTTTTTCAATTTTATAAGGTCTACCTCTTATTTTATCACTACTTGTGTCTACAGTAGATGCAAGTTTTGGGGATTATTGGGTTGGGGATGAAGAGAGGACTTGGTGAATGGAGGATTATAAGAGATGTCTTGAGGAGGTTTTAGGAGATAGGCAGTTGTGAGTATCTACTTGAATAGATATGGGGATGGATAGTTAGAGGCAACCAGATTCGAAGGGTGGTGAGATAGTTGATTGGATAGGAGATGTGGGAGAGGGCCTCAATGGTGCCAAATAAGAGTTAGAGCTAACTCCACTACCATCAAGAGCACCAAGGAGTAGTACGGAGGGGGAGGGGGGAGGTAGATGGTATAGTCCTGAATAAGCAGGGGATGTGGGTTCACTTTATACCAAGATTTTGCCATGAAGAGGGGATATGGGGATGGAATCTATCAACTGAGGGATAGTGTCATCTTCTAAAACCTGAATATTGCCCAACAATATGAAAGGGTTAGATTTAGAGAACAAAGAACCAACCTGATTTAAATTTTGGGAGTGGCGAGAAGGAGACTGTGCTTGGTGTTGGGATTGTTTTCCTTTCTTGGCCTGCATCTTATGCTAAAACCCTTGGTTCTGAACTGGGATCTTCTTGGCGTTGTATTTGGAAGCCTCCTTCCTCATAGTTGGGCACTGCAACCTCAAATGACCCTCTGATTTACACTCAATACAGCAGGTAGGTTTATTTTTGTACTCAACACCTTGAAATCTCTTATAATCACCAATGGTGATTTTGACGAACGTGGGTAGGGCTGAGTCCAGATTAGAGAGAATGCAGATGCAGGTGTAGGTCACCCTGGATCTAGCTCTAGTAGCGAGATCGACACCCACAATTTTATCGATGGTCTGAGAAATACCTTTGAGGGTGTCATTATAGAAAATCTAGGGGGGAAAACCATGGAGCTTGATCTAGATCAGAGCTGAGTTGATGCTCTGAGTTTTGGGGTCAAAGTCTTCACTCCATCTATGCAAAAATAGGCAACGATGGCCAAATAACCATGGCATGCCAATAAGGATGCAGTGAGATTCAAAGGCATTATCGAGCTTGATCATGAAGAAACATCGTGAGAAGGCCACTGGGTCCACATTGCCAAAAAGATGTCATTTAGACAATGCCCATTTGTGAATGGTTTCAATATTCGATCGAGTGCCAAAAAACTTCTTGATCAGGGATATGGATTCCTCAAAAATAAGGGGTTCCATAGATTCACGTGGGAAGGAGACTGAGTTGCCTGAGACTGAGAAAGGAATTGAGATATAGAAATGAGAATTTCTAGAGGAAGCCCTAACTTTATCCACATAGGTTGAAGAGGACCATGAGGGTGCTTTGGGGTTAACACCCATCGAAACTCTAATATGCTTGAAACCGCAATAGTCAGCCTCATCGTCTGGTGGTTCCTCGAGGCTTCCATCATCACCGCCAGAAAAACTGCCACCTGAGGACCCCAAAAGTGGTGGTCCAACACAGGAAAGCGTTGCAAAAATTCTTGACCCACCACTTGCCGCTCTTATCGCTCCCGCCATCTAACGTGATTAGCTAAATATTATATTATAGTTTACCATTTCATAGATTGTAATTCACTCCAAAGAAGTGTAAAATATTTCCAAAGTTGAAAAGGGTGCTTTGATTTTTCTTGTTTATGATTCATTATTGTGATATCTAAAAGCACATATTTAAATGCAAAAATATGTTTCACCATTGAAAGTTTATTATTTGCTTATCTCTAGAAGAACTAAAATATTCTAAGTATAAAAGTGTGACTCAAAATTTTTAAAAGTGTGCTTATATGTGTTTCACTACATCATAACCAACCATGATACAATACCATAAGTAACTAATTACCTCAACTAGTTAATCAATGAGTGTGTCTATCCTACAATCTAACCATAATCAACAAATCAAGTACTAATTTTTAGTTAACACTAGCTAGTCACATTGTAGGCCAAGCCAATAAGTAATTATCCTAAATTCATAAACCATGCTATGTCAACCTAGGATATTAGGCCCATCAAATTCATCAAGCCAAGTAGTAGTATAAATACCATAGAATTCATCAAATATCAACATTATGGAAGGTAAGTCATTACTCCTAATTCCTTAACCAAGTTAGAGTGTTGCGTAGGATAGAAAATAGGTAGTTCAAATGATTTAGGGAATTGTTCAAAGTCATCTTGTAGTTCCTTATGATCCACTTTCACAATATTCATAGAAGACTCTTCAAAATCAACCCAATTGTAAAATTGTAGTGAATTTCACTATACTCGAAGGATTTTTCCTTGGTTAATTTTTCAAGTTAAACTTAATAGAAAATAAACTAAGGGAAGTGAATAAATCAAGAGTGAAAGCATGCCTTCAATTTTGAGATCTATAGCAAGCACTAGTTTTCAACAAAGGAGATAAAACAAAGTATTGATGCCATGATCACCATTGATATCCTTGATTAACAACAAGCTCTAATTTGAAGAAGTTAAGAGCCATGAAGATCCTCAAAAGTAATGTACATTATCAATTTTATAAATCTATAGTGAATGCTAGTATATTATGGTAGAATCAAGATAAAAATTTAAAGTTGTGTGAGTTGTTTGATCTTATTGATCAACAACCAATTCTATTTTGAGAAGTTAAGGACAACAAAAGGATCCCAAATCCAAGCACATAATTAGTTTTTTAGATCTATGATGGGTGCTAATTTCTAGAGAAAAGTAATTGGTGGAGGCAACAATGTAACACACTTTTTTAATTTCCTAGATCAACAACGTGCATTAGTTCTACAAGGAAAAAAATCTACTAAATCTTAAATTATATACACCCTATCAATTTTGTGATCAACGAAGGGAGTTAATTTGAAAGGTTAAGAAGGATGCAAGGACTCCCAAATCCATGCACATCATTGATTTTTCAAATCTATGGTGAAGAATAATTTCTAGCAAAGTAGTCAAAAAAATATTTTCAAAGCTACATGAACCATTGATTGCTCATACAATATCCCATGCCATTTCACAAGGCTACCAAATTAGTTGTGAAAGAATAACCCCACCATTGTATGATACCAAAGACATGTGGCAAGCACATTGGCAATCTATAAAAAACTTAGACAGTTATCCCTTCAAAGTTCATCTCAAGGAAAATATATATAAAATATGTTGTCAACCTTGGATAGGTGGTAGATCCAATGACCCATGGAGGTTTAAATGAAATATTGAGCATCTAGATCACAAAATTTTACAAATCATAAAATCCTATTAATCAATGGAAGGTAGTGATTTGGAAGGTTAATATCCACAGAAGGTCCTTAAAGCAATATGTTCTATCGATTTAGTGGATCTATGACACACATTGATTCTTGAAGAAAGTTAAAGGGAGAATTGAGTTTAGTTTAATAAATGAGTTTTCTTATGAAAAGTTTTCTTTATCATCATCTTCTCTAATTTAAAATAAGTATTTTATTTGAGGCCATGGAGTGAATATTTTTTCTATGAATATGGAAATTCTAAGAAAAATTCTAACATAAAGAAAGTTTTTTGGACTACCATATCAATTATTAAACTAGTAGGTTTTGAAGAATATTTGCAAGATTTTAGGGAAGTTCATCTATGAGGGATCAAATACTAATATGTGAAAATCATGTTGTGGATATTTGAACACCAAGTCAAAATATAATAAGATTAAATACCAAGCAAGAAAATGGGATCAATTAGTTGATTATAAAAATTATATATTCTAAAAATGATTTGAATATAAATTAAGTTTTTTGGACTACCATATCAGTTATTCAACTAGGAGGTTTTGAAGAACATTGGAAAGACTATAAGGAAGTCCATCTAGGAGGGATCAAATACTAGTATTAAAAAGCATGTTGTCTATACTCCAATACCTCACCAAAATTTATTATGATTAAATCTTAAGCAAGAGAATGGGATCAACTAGTTGATTATTGAATGTATTATGTAAAACATGTATGTAAATAAAATAAGTTAAGAGTTTATAAAACTAGTTATAAGAAAATTGAAGAAACTCGTAAGTTATTACATGCCAAATGCTCATCATTGTAAATGTAAATCAATGTGGATTTAAACCATGCTAAAGACACGTAAAAGGAAAATGCACTTTGGTTTGGGAATCACAAGTTTACTTTTTCTTACTTGATAATATTTTAAACATTATAATTCTTTGAGCATAATATTTTATCATATTTTCCATAATGTAAGCAAATGAACTAAAAAATAATGCAAATTTTTTTTTTATCTATATAGATGCATATATATAAATCCATTACCTCTAATAAATATAAATTTTCTATAATGAAGTATTCTATAAAATTGAATCTCATATAGAATATAACCTCACAGGAATTAATCTTATAAAAATAAACAATCTAATAAATGCCATAAAAATAATATCTTCACATGATGTCCTACATAAGCAAAACAATGAGATGTCAATCCAATGGATTTCCTCCCTTGTTTTTCTTTGGATTTGGATAGTGTGAGAAACCCCTATGACCACTGCTTAGGGCTAAGAATTTTCATCCCATCCATGACCTTTCATAAGGCCAAGAGCTAATATTTTCAATAGCGGATAAACACACACCCACACATATGCCATGATTTGAACCTTGGACCTCCTTAAGAAGAGCCAAATCATGAACCGTTGTGTTGTCCCCTCTTAACAAACCTTTGTGTTAGAAAGGAAACCCACTACTTCAACCTTAGTCCCTATCGCTAGTACCATCTGGGTATCCCCTAAGGTCTCTATAGTGGATTTTTTATGTGTCTGCAAAGACAATATAGGGGATGGTTTGAACACTAGACCTCCCATTAATTATTGGGCCATGTCTTGGAAAAAAACTACACTAGAAAGACACATAGAAGGTGGTTCAAAGACACAGTTTATTTTAGAATTTAGTAAAAAAGTATTTATGGGTCATTTTGGTCTAAGAAATTATGATTAAAGGTTTTTTACAATTAAAATCATTCGCATACGGTCAAGACCATACCAATATTATCAATTGGATTTTGGGTATCCAATATGCGTTTGGTAGGGTGGATATTCGAACCAAGAACCTCCCTTGAGGATTGTCCTACCCTTTCCAACTCACCTACATCATCGAGATGTACCAACATTATCAACTGGAATTTGGGTACCCAATATGGATTTGGTAGGGTGGAGATTCAAACTAGGAAACTCCCTTTGAGGATTGCCCTACCCTCTCCAACTCATCGTGGATATTAGAACCATGAACCTCCCTTGAGGATTGCCCTACCATTTCCAACTCACCTACAACATCGAGACTACACCAGCATTATCATCTGGATTTTGAGTACCCAATGTGGGTTTGGTAGGGTGTACATTTGAACTAGGAACCTCCCTTGAGGATTTCTCTACCCTCTCCAAATCACCTATAGCACGTGGGTACTGGATTTTGGGTGCCTAATGTGGGTTTGGTAAGGTGGATATTTGAACCAAGAACCTCCCTTGAGGATTTCCCTACCCTCTCCAACTCACCTATAACACATGGGTAAAAGGGTTTATGGTAAACTAGTGTGATTTGAACCGGAGTTGCATGGATCTGCACCGTACAGATCACTTTCCTCAACTAGCCGTCGTCTCACACCAACTCAACTACACACTCATCCTTATGAAGCCTAAAATGTTAGAATAATAATTTGAAGTATATGGTTCCCCTTTCAGTGAAAGTGGAGAAGGTGAGTCTAAATTTGTTGAAAGGGAGGTCTATGGTCTGAACCTCTACGAGGGGATATAAAAATCTCTTGTGGCTTCTCTCTATATAGTGGTATCTGACCTCTTTGAAAGGGAGGTCTATGATATGAACCTCTGCAAGAGATACAAAAAATCACTTGTGGCTTCCCTTTAGATAGTGGTATACAGTATTGCTGGCCACTTAAGGGCAACTCACGAGGTTTCTTTCTAACCTAAATTTTTTTGCCTCCAAGGGATAGGTGGATTGGTAATTTTTTGTCTCGACACTTACCAAAAATACACCTAGGTTCAAACCTTAGGGGTATCTTATTGTAAAGGTAGTAGCATGTTTTAAATCCTTTGAGTGCAATTAATACTGATTACGATGGTACAAATTAGATTGGTGATCCCTCAGGTCAATAACAATAACTAGATGGAATAGGTTTAATGGAAGTAGCCCCTATGGTTTGAATCCTGGGCTTGCTAGTTACAAAAAAATAGTGTGGTTGTAAAAACTCTCAAATTAAAAATAAATAAATAAATAAAACAAAAAAATAAATTGAACTTGACAGTTACTAAAAATAGTGTGATTGTAACCAACTCTTTTATATATATCGAAAAAAAAATTATAAAAGTATATGCCTTTCTAGTGAGAAAGATCCGACCAATTATTTTGTTCATGCCTAACGATTTTTTTTATAACAACTATGCCATTCATGTTAATATGAAGAGCATAGAATAGTTATGCTCCAAAATTTAGGTTGCTTTAGCTAATATTTGAACTAAAGCACTTCGAGACTTCAATAAACAATGCAGATATTTCAACCACATATTTTTAACAATAAAGAAATTAAATAAATACCTAGGTTTTGTAGGTGAGTTGGAGAGGAGAGGGCAATCCTCCAAGGGAGGTCCCAGGTTCGAATCTCACCCTACCAAAAAGCTAAATTGGGTACCCAAAATCCAATTGATAATGTTGGTGCGGGCAGGGTTGAGTGTGACCCCGGGTGACTTTGACGGTGTAGAACCCCCTGTTCGTGGTCTCTTAGACCAAGGCAGCCCCGCAAGGGGTTTTTCACTTAAAAAAAAAGAAATTAAATAAATTATATGTATAAAATAAAAATAATTAAAATTGATTATAGATTAGTTGTTTAGATTATTTTTATTTATTTATATATTAAATAAAATGTTTAAAATTGTAATGTTTTTATTAAATGAATTATAATGATATAAAATTAAATAATTTATTATTAGTTCTTGTAAATAAGTTAATGGTCGAGAAGAGTATATATAGAAAATATATAAGGATTATGAACTAGATGATCTAAGTGATAATAAGGATGTATCCCAATGTTTTAGAAGATTTAATGCTTAAACATATTTGTTAGAATTAAACATGGATTTTTAAGTGTGAGGAAGAAGTGAGAGCTAGTAGGGAATAAATGTAAGTGATTGTCACATTCTTGTTCTAGATCTTTGGAGAAATTCAAAAAGTATAGGATTTTCATGAGGATATGATGAATGAAAAGAACAAAATTTCACTTAAAGAAGCCTTAGCTAAAACTAAGGATTACTAGTTAAAGGAAGGAATATTTCATCAATCAAGAATGAAAGTAAGAACAAATGTATAGTAGTTCCTAACCAAGATAAATGTTATACCAAAAGCAATTATCAAGGATGATGCAATCAAGTGGGCGTTACAAGTAGAGGGTTAATGTGCAAGTTCAATAGAAACTAGCTAAATCTTCCCAAATATTTAGAAGTGGATTAAATAAAAATACGGTTTGAGTTTGAATTGATAAAATAATTTTCTTCTCAGAGTATTATTTTCTCGTTATCTCCTCTATTTTAAAAAACACAATGTAGTTAAGGTTATAGAAGTATCTTTTCCATGGATAATAAAACTCTAGAAAGGATTCCAATAAAAATTAGGCATTCTGGACTACCATATCAACCAATTAATAAGGAGGTTTGAAGATATATATATTTTTATTTGTGGAAAACATCCCAAAAGGGATGCCACTTTCGAGTAAGACCCAAGGAGGTAGGGGTATCCATTCCACCAAAAATGCCCAGGACTCGGACCTGGCCTACCACCTTTGACATACTCAAGGAGCAAACAAACACACAAAACCAATTTAAAAATAAGTAAATAACAACAAAAATAATAAAATAAAATAAAAAACATGCTCCTTGAGTGTGTCAAAAACAAAAGCACAACCAAACACGCACAATAAGATAAAATAAACCACAACACAAACCACATAGAAAAACACAAGAACCACATAACAAAACACAAACAAGACAAAAACAACAGAACACTACAAAGACATAACCCAAAAAAACATGAAAAATAAACACAACCAAAACCTAAAAAATAAAATAAAATAAAAATAAAAAACAACCAACAACAGACAATAAACAAAAACAAAAAACATAGAAAACACTCACACATAAAAACACGAAATAACACAAACAAAGAGAAACCCAAGAACAAGAACGAAAAAAACACAAGAACAATAACAAAAAACATAAAAAAAAAAAACAAAACAACAAAAACACATGAACAACAAAAAACAACACAAAGAACACAAAAACAAAACAAAACAAAAGAACCCACCCACCTTAAAAAACTAAACAAAAAAAAAAAAAAAAAAATTGAACATAACAATGACCTATCTAGACCAGAAGACTATTAAGGCAAGAATCAACAGAGGAAACAAAATAAAGAATAGAATGAGCTAGGGAACTAAAAAAACTGAATGAACCAAAGAGAAGCAAAAAAAAAAACAAGAAGAAACTAGGTACCTTCGAAACTGGAGCCATCCAAAGAAATGATAGAAAGAAGAGCTTCCCTAATTTGAGAAGCCCACCATATAGGAGGGTGGCCATAACAAGTAAGATCACCTTTGTCCAAAGCCCAATTAGCTAAAGCATCAACACTCTTGTTTTGATCTCTGACCACATGATTGTAATCAACTTTCAAAAATCCCATCTGGATTAATTGAATCTTCTCAATAATTCTTTTTATTCTCCAATCCACCTTATGATTCTTAGGAGTCTTCAAGAGATTAATCATAAGTTGAGAGTCAGACTCAACTAACACCTTTTCCCATCCAACCTTAGTAGCCTCCTGAAGGCCTCTTAGGATACCATACCCCTCAACAAGGTTATTGGAAAGAATACCCAAATTCTCAGCAAAAGTAAAAACCAGGGAGCCATCTGAAAGTCTACCAATTCCTCCCACATTGGCTTTTCCAGGGTTCCCTCTAGAGGCTCCATCAGTATTGACTTTTCCAAAATCCTTAGGAGGAGGTTGCCAATTTCTAGTCCTATCCATCTTACTAATACTCACATTCCCTTTAAGTTTGTTGCCCTTAGAATATTTAATCTTCAATATTTGCATCACTTGATCCCATATTTGGTGGGAGTTTTGGGGGTGATTAAGGAGTTGATGGACTGATTCAACTAAGTTGGCTATGGTATTTTGCCAAATATAGTGAATATCCTTCCTATCTTGATTAAAAATTTGGTTGTTCCTTTCATTCCAAATATTCCAAAGAAGAATGGTAGAACCCATCCAAACTAACCGCCTAATAAAATGATCAACACCCTCTTGATTAGGCCAATCCCTCCAAAGTTGTTCAAAAGTAAAAAAATTGGACCACTTGTAAGCCAAGTAAAGTGGCCATTCTCCTCCATAGCTCAGAGGCTAAAGTACACTCAATAAAAATATGGTTGAGATTTTCTACATTCTCTTCACACATTTCACATCTAAAAGGGCCATGAAAACCACGCTTCATAAGTTGCTCACCAGTAAGCACCCTACGATGCAATAAAAGCCAATTAAAGAACCTCACCTTAGGCCAGAGCTTTTGAGCCCACAATCGAGAAAATATGTCAGAAGAATGGTTGGGATTATTATGGCATAAGGTCAAATAACCTTGAGCAACTGAATACTCACCCTTAGTAGTGTTGTTCCATCCAAAACAATCTTTTTCATGGGACCAAGAGAGGGATCTCATATGAAGGATGCCTTGGATATCTTGTCTTTGCCTTTCTGGGATTTGAATAGGCCAGTCCTCAATAGGGATCCAATATCTACCAACCTTTGAATTACCAGTATGGTATCGATAGTAATTAGCCACCTTTATCCAATTAGCTCGGTGAAGCTCCTCCATCCAAGGCCTCCAATCGGGAAACCGAGTTATCAAAGGCTTGTGACCATCCCAAGAATCTATCCAAAAATTTGCATGTTGACCATTATGAATGATCCAAAATAATTTTTTCTTTATCAAATCCTCACCAGTCTTAAGAACTGCTAAAATGGGAGAACCTTTGGTAGGAAGTTGATAGCGAACAAGGTCTTCAGGACTTTTGTTCTCAGCATATTTAGCACGGAGATTATTGGCCCAAAGAGCATTGGGGTTATGCAACATCCTCCAATATAATTTAGCAGCTAAAGCTTTGTTGTTATTAATTGAAGACCAGAATCCTAACCCCCCTTCACTCTTAGGAAGACATAAAGTATCCCATTTCACCAAGGCCCATTTTCTTTTCTCCTTAGTACCACTCCAAAGGAAATGATGACTGATTTGATCCAATTATCGAAGAACAACCTTTGGGATATTCAAAATGGAAGAAACATAAATAGGAATAGCTTGAAGGACTGATTTTACCAAGGTGATTCTACCCCCAGAAGAAAGCCACTTGTTGGTCCACTTTCCAATTTTCTTCTTGACTTTGTCCAACAACCAATTCCAATCTTTATTTTTCTGCCTTTGAATATTTATGGGAATACCTAAATAAGTGATTGGAAGAGAGGTCTTCTTATATCTTAATTTATCCAAGACCATGGATTCCTATCTAGCAGAGAAGTGGAAGAAAATAACTTTAGATTTGTCTTCATTGATCAACTGCCCAGTAGCCTTAGAAAAATAGCTAATGATTTGCTTAATATTAGAAGCTTCCTTAACTGTAGCTTTACCTAAAAGAGTAGAGTCATCCACAAATTGAAGATGAGAGATAGGTCTAGCTCCATGAGCAATGGTAACTCCCTCAAGGGTTTTGTTTTCCCTCTTTTTGGTTATAGTCCTACCCAAGCATTCAACAAGAATGATGAATAAATAAGGGGATAGCGGGTCACCTTGCCTAATACCTCTGGAAGCTGGGAATGACTGAGAAGGCCTACCATTGATAAGAACTAAGTAGGAAACTGAAGAGATACATCCCATAATCCAATCCATCCAATCCTTAGAGAAACCAAATTGCCTCAAAAATTTGATAAGGAAGTGCCAATCCACTCTGTCATAAGCTTTGGATAAGTCTAACCGAATGAACATGGAAGGAGAATTTTGCATATCCATGGAATGGATGGCTTCCTGAGCAAGAACTATCTCATCTACTATTTGATGTCCTTCCACATAACCCCCTTGCTCTGGGGAAATAATCTTATGCAAAAGAGGCTTCAACCTTTCTGCCATGATTTTAGTAATGATTTTGAGAAGAACATTACATAAAGCAATAGGTCTAAAAGCTGAGATATGATCAACCTCTTGAGCTTTTGGAACAAGAGTAATATAAGTTTTATTGATAACCTTCAAAATTTCTTTGGCTTTCCTGGCTTCTTCCACCACCTCTAATAAATCAACATGAAGGATATCCCAGAACTCTTGGTAGAACTCAATGGGAAAACCATCAGGACCTGGGGTTTTCCCTTTTTGCATTTTAAAAACTACTTGTTGAAGCTCATTGATAGTAACAGGAGCAGTCAAAATAGAGTTCTCCTCAGAAGTGATAAGAGAAGGGATTGCTTGAAGAACATTTTGTTGTGAAGCTGAGTCAAGAGGAGTAGCAGCAAAAATATTGGAAAAGTAATCAACAACAATAGAGTTCATGCCATCCCAAGTATAAACAACATCTCCAGAATCTGATTTTAAGGAAGAAATAAAGTTGTGAGATCTTCGAGCTAGAAGAGATTTGTGGAAGAAATTTGTGTTTCGATCTCCTTCTTTGAGCCATTGAATTCTAGATTTTTGCTTCCATAAGATTTCTTCTCTTTTTTCCCATTCCTCTAAACTGAGTTGTGAGTTTAATTTCATCTGCACTTCTCTTCTCTATGAGGCCATCTAAACGGATTTTCTTATTCAAATTTTCAATATGAGCAATAACTTCATGTTTTTTTTATGAACATCCCCAAACTCTTTCCAGTTCCAAGTCTTGATTTTGGATTTAATGTATTGCAATATTTTGGCAAAATAGAACATCTTAGTCCCATGCCTAGGTTTACCTTCCTTCCACCATTGTTGCACATGAGGTCTGAAGGAAATGTCTCTAAGCCACATTAATTGAAAATGAAAAGGAGAGAAACTCACATTGGTTTTCCACATTTCCACCATGATTGGCCAATGATCCGAACCAGCATTATTAAGAGTCTTCACTTTAGGAATGTGACCATGGATTAAGAAATTTTCTAAGAGCAAAAACCTATCCAATCTCTCCATTATACAAGCTAAGCCTTGCCTTTTGTTAGACCAAGTCATAAGGCCATTATCTGGTTGGATATCCACAAGATGGAGGTTTGCAATATATTCGCTCATGAGGTCAGTGCTTTTGTCCAAATTTCTATTTCCCCCCTTTTCTCATCTAGAGAGAGGATGGTATTGAAATCTCCTTCGATCAAGATCCAAGCTTTAGGAAAATGAGAGATAATATGAGTAATATCCTTCCACTGTCTTCTTTTTTCCTCCAAAGAAGTCGGAGCATAAACAGTAATGCAGAGCATAATCTGGTTGGAATGTCTACTTTGAATAGCTATAGCCAACAAACCCCAACTGCCAACCATATGGTGAATAACTACCTCTTTTGGGTCCCAAAGACAAGCAATGCCACCCGAAGTCCCTTGGGAACTGAGGGAAACCACTTTTCTAGTTGGCCAAATTTTATTGGCAATTGAGTCCATATCCTCCATTGACATCTTTGTTTCTTGAAGGAAAACAAGATGTGGATGATTTATCTGAATCATTCTTCTAATTTCATTTTGTTTTGAAAGACTCCCTTTGAGTCCTCTAATATTCCAAGTGATGATCTTCATTAATACCAGGGCTAAAAAAATTGGGAAGGGCATTAATCTTACCTTCCTCTACAAGCTTTTCACCTTCTTTTACCATATGATATTGATTGGTCTTGTGACCTACTTTTTGATTAGAATCCATCTTCAATTTTTTTCCCTTATTTCTTGACTTATTCCAATTGAATATGAGATGGCTTCTAACCTTGAAGAATGCTCGTATACAACCAAAATTTTACTAGATGGTTCAACGGAGTCTATATTGGGACCTGCATTATTTGAAGTTTTGACATTTGAAAGATTGTTTTTCTTGTGTAAATTTTCTCCTTTTTTTTTGTTGAAAACCTTTGATTTGTTGGTTTGTCTCCGAGTTCTTCCCTTCATATTTAAATTGTGTTTCTAAGATTTTAGTTTCCATTATTTCCTCTTCCTCACTTGGGACATCATTTGTGGAAAGGATTTCAAACATATTAGAGATGACTTTGATTGATCCTTCATTATTGGTTTTTTCTGAGTGTTCTTCTTAGGTATTTGGAAACCTGCTGAGTTTATATCTTCTTTCTTTTGATCATGAATTTCATTTGGGCAAGCACTGGCCAAATGACCATATTCATGGCAAATTCTACAATGAAAAGGAATGTTCTCATAGTCCACTACTTTCTCCCAAGTGTCTTCTATTGGAAATTTTGGGTACATTGGGTACATTGCCCTTGATCATGTGTATAAGTTGTCATTGATGTCAAGAAGCTCTTGAAGGAATTTGTTTAATGTCAAAAGTTTTGCTTTGATAAAAGGTTTCTTGAAGGTTCTAGCATGGCAGTTTCAAAGGTCTTTTGTAAACCCCAAGTTGGCGAGGTTTAAAGACTATAGGTGGATGCATTAGTTTAATGCATTTGGGTCAAGGAGGAAGTATTTATTTAAATAATTAAAAACCTTGTTAAGGTTCCCTTTAATTATTTTTAAATAAATATTAAATTATTGTTTGCAATGGGTTCTCCTAACCCATGGTGCTATGTTTTAAGATTGTGGGCACTAGCCAAGACCTCCGTCGACATGTTAAACTTCTCACCGACGTCAAGAGCTTATGGTAAAAATGCATATAAATCTCCCTCGATGAAAATCAAGAATGATCCCATCCGCATTTTTGAAAAGAGTTGCTCACTGTGAATTCATGATCTGTTGTTTGATTTCTTCCTCGCTATGATTTCGTGATCCGCTGTTCGAATTTCATCTCTGATTGTGTCTTCACCGTTTTTGTAAATCCATCGTTCGATTGTGTCTTCGCCGTTTTTGTAAACCTGCTGTTTGACTGTGTCTTCACCATTTTCGTGAATCCACTGTTCAATTTTTTGTACTCGTCGCTTGTAGTAAATCTACCGTAAGGTTTTCGTCTTCATGTTCACGTCAAAAGAAAGGGAGGCACCGTTGTTTTATTTAATCCTTTGCGTAGAAGGAACAAGGCTAATAGCGTGAGGTTTAAACCTCACCGGGCGCCTTTGGCGCACCGATAGCGGCTAGGTTGTTGGCATGCTACCCGAATGGGAGGTTTCGCGTTTGAATAACGCGAAAGGGTTTTTCATCGTGAAGTGGACGTAGTGGGTGGTGTTAGAATTCATGCGCAATTTCTCCATAGCACGATTTTTGATGTTGGCCAAGGTATTTTCGAAATTAATTTTTGCTAAGTGTATTTTGCGGATGGAGGAAGTTTATTAGAGGGAAAAACAGCTTAGGACTTATAAGGAGTTTAAAGCTTGTTTTATTTTGATAAAATATTCTTTTGAAGGTGTTGTTTGAAATATCTTATTGCATTCTTATGAGAGATAAATTTTATTTTTGATAAGACTATAAGGGAGAAATAAGGTGTATAAGGGATAAATTTTTCTTGTAATGTTGAGAGTGCTTTTGGTTGATTATGGAAATGAAAGCATGATGTTTTAAGGTTAAAATTGCTTCTTGTGTGAAGTTGTGAAACCTTAAGTGGGAAGCTTTGAGATTGACATTTGCTTTCATTAAATTGGTATTAATCAAGCTATTCTTTACTTGGTTAAAGTGTTGGGCTTACTCTTTTGTTGATGATTTGAAAAGTTGTTTTGTGCTATTGTGATTTGAGTTGGTGGATGCTTTTTATTCAAACAATATTGGAGAGAAAAGGAGTTCTACTTGTTTCCTTTTCTAATGTTGATTGTGAAATGCTTCAAGGTTGTGTTTTGAGTTGAATGGTGTTGATTGAACCTTGTTTGATGAGCATTGTTGTTGAAGCCCTAATTGATGGTGAAAATAACATGAGTATCATTGTTATGTGATTATTTGCATAGTTGGCAATTGTTGGCGTTTCATGTTCTTGAAAGAAAGCATTCTATCCTATCCATTTCAAATATTGAGTTGAGTTTTCAAATTTGAGATTGAGTTTGAGCTGAGTTGATTTGAGTTGAGTTTTGAGATTGGGAGTTGAGTATAGAACCTATTGAGTCTCTGACAATTCTCTTTATGCTTCTATGAGTTTGACAAATCACATTGGGTCTCTAACAATTCACCTTGTGATTTCCTACTAAGAAAGTTTTTTTTTGTGAGCTTGTTGAGTTTTGGACAGGTTCCGGTGGGGACTTGTGAGCAGTTTTGGACAGGTTTCGGTGGGGACTTGTGAGAAGATTTGGACAGGTCCTAGTAGAGGACTTGTGAGTTGAGTTTTATAGTTCTATCAGAGAACTTGAGGACAGAGGTGCACTGGTTCTTTGAGAAGAACCTGAGGACAAATTTGGAAAGTCTTTGAGAAGGCTTGTGTGTAGAGGATTGATTTCTTCAAGCTTAAGCGTTGGACAGATTTGACAGACAAAGGAAGACTTATACTAGATCGAATGACTGTGTTTGGTATAGGTTGATGAGCTACTGTGGATGTGATCATAGAAGGCAGAGGTCTCTTAGGCTAAGCATTGAGGATAGGAGGTCTTTGATGGAAAGGAGTTCCACGTGCTGGCAAGAGGTAGAGGCAGTTGATCTTCTGAGGGATCATTTCCAAAGCAGAGGGGAAGGTATCTCCTTTGAGCAGAGGCTCATAAATTCTGATTAGGGGAAGGTATCTCCTTTGGGCCGAGGCTCATAAATATTGTAATTGGGAAGGATTCCCAAAGAAATTTGAGGAAATTTTTAGAGAAAAGTTTTGTGGACGTAGCCCAACCATTTTGGGTGAACCATGTTAAAAATGGGTCTTCAATGTGTGATGCTTTCTATATTTATTAATGTTGTGTTGATGCCACTGCTATCTAAAGTTAAAATTATTAATTGGTTATGTCTTATACTGTTCACCCCCCCCCTCTCAGTATAAGTTCATGTTCTTCAATTGGTATTAGAGCGGGTCTCTCCAGAAAGAGCCTAACAGCTTGGAGAAGGATCTATCAGAGGAACATACAGATTCAGAAAGAGATGAAGAGGTTGAGTTTGATCTCAAATGTGAATTCTTCTTGGCTTTAAGAAAGCTTGAGAAATTCATGGAAGAGAATTTTGTTCTCAAGCATCAATGTCAGGAAGAAGAGATAGCAAGATCAGAATTGTCTCAAAGTGTTATAGACTTCAAAATTCTAGCTAAAGAAGGGAAGAAGGTTGAACAAGTTATGACAGAGGTTCTCAAAGGAAAGGAAGCTAATTGCGAGAAACTAGAAGAAGAGGTTATGTCTCTTAGAGTGAAGTTGGAATAGTTGGCTCTCAGATAGAATACTCCGTGTGAAAAACAAAAGAAATATGGTATCACCATTCAAGAAACAGGGGCTTCGAGCAAGATCAATCTTCATCCTGAAGAGCGGTGGATTCTAGTTGGTCACAAGAAGAACAATCATCCAAGGCATCAAAACAGGTTACATAGTACTTTTCATGGCTATTATTTTTCTTGCAAAAAATTTGGTCACAAAGCTATGCATTGCAATAAGTCTGTGGATAGCCATAGTAAGGAAAATGTTAACTCTTTTGCACCTCTTATGAATAAAGATGTCATGTGTTACAAGTGCAATAATTTTGGGCATATAGCAAGGATGTGCAGTTTGGATAGATCTATCCTTGAGTTCACTAAAAAGAGAAATGAGATCAAATCTAAGTCAATGATAGTTCAAACTATTTTTCATGCTCAAGACAAAGTAGAGAAATGGTATCTTGATAGTGGTTGTTCAAAACATATGACTGGTGAAAAGGAAATTTTTTTGGTCTTAAAAGAAACAAACAGAGGAACAGTCAGTTTTGGAGATAACAAGTCAGCTAAAATCTGTGGTAAAGGGACTCTTAGTTTGGATGGGAAATCCAAAACAGAAAATGTGCTTTATGTAGAAGGCCTAAGACATAATCTTCTAAGTGTGAGTCAACTTCGTGATCAAGGGCACATAGTATCTTTCTTTTTATATATATGTGAGATAAGTAAAGAAAAAAATGGAAAACTCATTGCTAGTGCTACAAGGACTCCAAACAATCTTTACATGCTAAGTGAGATAAAAAAGGAAAAGTGTTTTCTAAATCAAGAAGATGAGAGTTGGTTATGGCATAAAATATTGGGGCATTTGAGCTTTGATAATCTTGTCAATATAAGTAACAAGGAAGCAGTTAGAGACTTGCCCAAAATAAAAAGGCCCCATAACATCGTTTGCGGTCCTTGTCAACATGGAAAATAGACCAGAACCAGTTTCAAATAAAAAGGGTATACTTATTCAAAACCATTGGATATTATTCATACTGATTTATGTGGCCCTACCATAACTCAGAGCATTCAGGGAGAAAGCTACTTCATGTTGTTTATAGATGATTATTCTAGAATGACTTGGGTTACTTTTCTCAAAGAAAAATCTGAAGCTTTTGAAAAATTTAAAGCTTTCAAAGAAATGATTGAAAATGATACTGACAAGAGAATCAAATGCTTAATATCATATAGAGGAGGAGAGTTCACTTCAAATGAATTTATGGAATACTGTGAGCAACAAGGAATCAAAAGAGAATATTCAGCAGCAAGAACTCCTCAACAAAATGGAGTAGTTGAAAGGAAAAATAGCACTATTGAAAATATGGCTAGAGCTATGTTAAATGAGTCAAAACTTTTAGATGGCTTTTGGAAAGAGGCGATCGAGTACAACAGTCTACATTATCACCAGGGCCCAACTTAGAGTCAATCATCATAAAACTCCTTATGAGTTGTGGAAAGGAATACCAGCTATAGTAACATACTTCAAAGTGTTTGGGAGTAAGTGCTTCATCAGAAGGGAAGATCAAAATTTGGGTAAGTTTGATCCTAGATGTGATGAGGGAATATTTCTTGGGTATTCCAGTAGAAGCAAGGCCTACAGATGCTTCAACAAAAGAACTCATATAGTTGTAGAGAGCATAAATGTAACAGCTGATGAAAATATAGGGATAAGAGAACCATTCCAGGAACTCAGTGATGAAATTTTTCAAGAAGAATTCAGAGAGGTTTCAGATGAAGAAGAGGAAAGAAAACAATTGCTTCCCAAAACTCCTTTGCGATATGTTCAAAAACATCATCCCAAATATTTTATCATTGGTGATCCAAATAACAGGCAAACAAGAAGAAGAATCATTCCCTCACATGATTCTACAAATGTTTCATTATTATCTCAGATTGAGCCAAAATATTTCAAGTGAAGCATGTGCAGATATGTTTTGGGTAAAAGCAATGGATGAAGAGCTAAATCAAATAGAGAAAAGTGAAACTTGGGAATTGGTTCCAAGACCTAAGGACAAGAATGTCATTGGCACAAAATGGATATTTAGAAATAAACTCAATGAGGATGGAAAGATTGTCAGAAACAAAGCAAGGTTAGTCTGCAAAGGTTATGCTCAAGTAGAAGGTGTTGATTTCGAAGAGACATTTGCTCCTGTTGCTCATCTTGAAGCTATCAGAATGTTTTTTTCCCTTTTAAGCTTCAAATCATTCAAGGTATATCAAATGGATGTAAAGTCAGCTTTTCTAAATGGGGTGTTGGTAGAAGAAGTCTACATAGAACAACCAGAAGGAGTGTCTCTCTCAGAACAGTCAGACTATGTGTGTAAACTGAAAAAGGCCTTGTATGGGTTAAAGCAAGCACCTAGGGCTTGGTACTCAAGACTTGACAGGTATCTTCATGAGCAAGGCTTCAGGAAAGGTGTGGTAGATAGCAATTTGTATATTAAGAATGAAGGTGATGATATGTTGATTATGGTTGTCTATGTTGATGATATTATTTTTGGGGGAAATAATACTCAGATGTGCAAAGATTTTGCTAACACCATGCAGAAGGAATTTGAGATTTCTATGATTGGAGAGCTGTCATTCTTTTTAGGTCTTCAGATTGCTCAATCAAAATATGGTATATTTATCTCTCAAGGAAAGCATATCAAAGAAATGTTGAAGAAATTTGGGATGATGGACAACAAACCAGTGTGTACTCCAATGATTACAGGGTGCAATATGAGTAAAGATGATGAATCTCCAACGGTAGATCAGAGGTTGTACAGATCAATGATTGGTAGTTTATTATATGTTACAGCTACCAGACCAGATATCATGCAGGTAGTTGGGTTAGTAGCAAGATTTCAGGCAACTCCTAAATATTCTCATGTTATGGTAGTTAAGAGGATATTCAGATATATGAAGGGCACTATGGAATTTGGGCTTTGGTATCCCAAAGGTGATGATTTCACTCTCACAGCTTATACAGATGTAGATTGGGTAGGCAGTATTGATGACAAGAAAAGCACTAGTGGTGAAGCATTCTTTCTGGGAAAGAGTTTGGTTTCTTAGCTAAGTAAGAAACAACCTTCAGTTTCCTTATCTACAGCAAAGGATGAATACATAGCAGCAATGGCTGGGTGTACACAGGTTTTATGGATGAAAACCAACATGGAGTATTTCAAAGTCAAGCATGAACAACCCATCTCCATACTTTGTGATAATACAAGTGCCATAAGTATTTCCAAAAATTTGGTAATGCACTCAAGGACAAAGCATATTTCCATCAAGTATCACTTTATAAGGGAGAAAGTGCAAGACAAGCAGGTCAAGGTAGAGTATGTGTCTACTAAAGAGCAGATTGCGAGATATCTTCACCAAACCTCTTCCAATAGATACGTTTGAGTATCTAAGGGAGAAATTGGGAGTTGTACTCCCACCCCAGAATTAATCACCTCATTAGGAGGTGGGGGAGGGACTAAGATAAGAGGCTCATTCTTAGTCCCGAGCCCCAAAGGTGACCCTTTGCCATTGATGACAAATGGGGAGAGATACGAGTAAGGGGGAGAGCTTCAAAGTGAAGGGGAGAGCTTCAAATCAGGGGGAGCAAAACTTCAAAAGAAGATTCTCAATTGTGGGTACAGTTGGTCAGTTGTTAGCACAGTTGGTTTCAATTTTGGCTCTTGAGAAGTTTTTTCAATAAAGGTTTGCCATCAATGAAAAAGGGGGAGATTGTTGGAAATTTTGGGTACATTGGGTACATTGCCCTTGATCATGTGTATAAGTTGTCATTGATGTCAAGAAGCTCTTGAAGGAATTTTTTTGATGTCAAAAGTTTTGCTTTGATAAAAGGTTTCTTGAAGGTTCGGTCATGGCAGTTTCAAAGGTCTTTTATAAACCCCAAGTTGGTAGGTTTAAAGACTACAGGTGGATGCATTAGTTTAATGCATTTAGGTCCAGGAGGAAGTATTTATTTAAATAATTAAAAACCTTGTTAAGGTTCCCTTTAATTATTTTTAAATAAATATTAAATTATTGTTTGCAATGGGTTCTCTTAACCCATGTCGCTATGTTTTAAGATTGTGGGCGCTAGCCAAGACCTCCGTCAACGTGTTAAACGCCTCGTCGACATCAAGAGCTTATGGTAAAAATGCATATAAATCTCTCTCGATGAAAATCAAGAATTATCCCATCCATATTTTTGAAAAGAGTTGCTATGAATTCGTGATCTGCTATTCGATTTCTTTCTCGTTGTGATTTCATGATCCGCTATTCAGATTTCTTCTTCGATTGTGTCTTCACCATTTTCGTAAACTCGTCGTTCGACTGTGCCTTCGTCGTTTTCGTAAACCTATTGTTCGACTGTGTCTTCGCCGTTTTCGTGAATCCACTGTTCAATTTTTTGTACTCGCCACTTGTCGTAAATCTGCCATAAGGTTTTCGTCTTCGTGTTCGCGTCAGAAGAAAGGGAGGCATTGTTGTTTTATTTAATCCCTGGCGTAGAAGGAACAAGGCTAACATCATGAGGTTTAAACCTCACCGGGTGCCTTTGGCGCACCGATAGCGGCTAGGCTGTTGGCGTGCTACCTAAATGGGAGGTTCCATGTTTGAATAACGTGAAAGGGTTTTTCATTGTGAAGTGGACACAGCGGGTGGTGTTAGAATTCGTGCGCAATTTCTCCATAGCGTGATTTTTGATGTTGGCCAAGGTATTTTTGAAATTAATTTTTGCTAAGTGTATTTTGTGGATGGAGGAAGTTTATTAGAGGGAAAAACAACTTAGGAGTTATAAGGAGTTTAAAGCTTGTTTTATTTTGATAAAAGATTCTTTTGAAGGTGTTGTTTGAAAATTGCATTCTTATATTGCATTCTTATGAGAGATAAATTTTATTTTTGATAAGACTATAAGGGAGAAATAAGGTGTATAAGGGATAAATTTTTCTTGTAATGTTGAGAGTGTTTTTGGTTGATTATGGAAATGAAAGAATGATGTTTTAAGGTTAAAATTGCTTCTTGTGTGAAGTTGTGAAACCTTAAGTGGGCAACTTTGAGATTGACATTTGCTTTCATTAAATTGGTAATAATCAAGTTATTCTTTACTTGGTTAAAGTGTTGGGCTTACTCCTTTGTTGATGATTTGAAAAGTTGTTTTGTGTATTTGTGATTTGAGTTAGTGGAGTGATTTGAGTTGGTGGATGCTTTTTGTTCAAACAATATTGGAGAGAAAAGGAGTTCTACTTGTTTCCTTTTCTAATGTTGATTGTGAAATGCTTCAAGGTTGTGTTTTGAGCTGAATGGTGTTGATTGAACCTTGTTTGATGAACATTGTTGTTGAAGCCCTAATTGATGGTGAAAAGAACATGAGTATCATAGTTATGTGATTCTTTGCATAGTTGGCAATTATTGGGGTTTCATGTTCTTGAAAGAAAGCATTCTATCCTATCCATTTCAGATATTGAGTTGAGTTTTCAGATTTGAGATTGAGTTTGAGCTGAGTTGATTTGAGTTGAGTTTTGATATTGGGAGTTGAGTATAGAACATATTGAGTCTCTAACAATTCTCTTTATGCTTATATGAGTTTGACAAATCACATTGGGTCTCTAACAATTCACCTTGTGATTTCCTACTAAGAAAGTTTTTTTTTGGTGAGCTTGTTGAGTTTTGGACAGGTTCTGGTGGGGACTTGTGAGCGGTCTTGGACAGGTTCCGGTGGGTACTTGTGAGCAGTTTTGGATAGGTTTCGATGGGGACTTGTGAGAATATTTGGACAGGTCCTAGCAGAGGACTTGTGAGCTGATTTTGATAGTTCTATCAGAGAACTTGAGGACAGAGGTGCACTGCTTCTATGAGAAGAACTTGAGGACAGATTTGGTAAGTCTTTGAGAAAGCTTGTGTAGAGGATTGATTTGTTCAAGCTTAAGCGTTGGACAAATCTGACAGATATAGGAAGACTTGTACTAGATCGACTGACTATGTTTGGTACAGGTTGCTGAGCTACTGTGGACGTGATCATAGAAGGCGGAGGTCTCTTAGGCTAAGCATTGACGATAGGAGGTCTTCGAGTGGAAAGGAGTTCCACGTGTCGGCAAGAGGTAGAGGCGAGTTGATCTTCTGAGGGATCATTTCCAAAGCAGAGGGGAAGGTATCTCCTTTGAGCAGAGGCTCATAAATTCTGATTAGGGGAAGGTATATCCTTTGGGCCGAGGCTCATAAATATTGTAATTGGGAAGGATTCCCAAAGAACTTTGAGAAAATTTTTAGAGAAAAGTTTTGTGGACGTAGCCCAGCCATTTTGGCTGAACCACGTTAAAAATGGGTCTTCAATGTGTGATGCTTTTTGTCTTGATTAATTTTGTGTTGATGCCACTGCTATTTAAAGTTAGAATTATTAATTGGTTAAGTCTTATACTGTTCACCCCCCCGTCTCAGTATAAGTCCATGTTCTTCATCTTCCCCAAATTGTAATGTGATATTTTTAGGTAGGGATTTGTCAAAATCCATTAAAACATAAATCCAAGCATAAATAATATGTTCAAAATTTTAAGTACAATCAGCAATCATCATAAAAGTTCCTAAAGAGTTTCCAATTGAAGAAAAAATAGTAGGATTCCAAAATTCAATAAGGAGGCCAAAGATTCTAACCCACACGGGAGCTATAGAAGGCATCTCTTCTTTAGATTTAAATTTAGTATGCCAGGGCTTCATGAAAAGCCCTGCCATTCCAAAAACCAAGGACCCCCTTGAAACGTTTTCTCTCTATCTTCATTATTAGCAAATAAAACAAGAAAATAACCATTTGGATAAATAAATATTTGCAACTCACCTTTAGTTTTCCAGCTTTTTGCAGCCCAAAATTTGAAATCAAATAGACTTGGATGAAAACCCACCAACAAATTAGTCCTCTTTTTTCCAAATCTTCAATGCCAGTCTGAATGTTACCCATATCAAGCTTAACAATAGGAGTTCCATTAGCTGCTTTAAGACATCCTGACTTCATTTTCCTAGGATCAATATTAGGCATTCTTAGAGGTTTATGGGAAGCCCTAATATTGATATTAGCATTGGGCTGAGGCTGTCCACCATGAAGGGCATCCCTAAAATTCATTTTTGGGACTGATTCTTTGAAATTCTTACCCTTGACAAGGGTTTTCATAGTAGAATTATTTTGTGGGTGCACCTTAGCACCAGATTCACTTGAGATATGAGCCATTTTTTGATCATCTACTTGAAAATTGTTTTGTGATCTCTTTAATCCTTGCCTTAGATGTCGTGGAAAGGTATGGTTTTCACTTTTCTTTTGTGCAGCAAATTGGAAGTCGTCACTCAAGTTCACAGTATGATCTATTGAAAGACAAATTTCTAACCCATATTGGATCCCCTACAAATTTTTTTGCTAAAATATTGAGCATAAACCACAAAAATATTTTCCGCTAGGGCCCAAAGGCCCTAAAAACCAACCTCTGGAGCTGCTTGCACTCAACCCAGATGAAACCCTCACATAGCCACTTGCCAAATATCTCATTCACACATAGGGATGCGCTAGGATATGTGTTGCTCAAAATGATATGAAAATTGGTGGAGACGTTCTAGGGGTTTTTTGACATCTACCCTCAAAATTTTAGCTCAATTTGAGTCCGGATGAGTGAGATATGGCCGAAACGAGTTCAAAAATTTGGGGAATCCTACGAAAAATGTCTACTCAATTTTTTCAAAACTAGGTATAGTTTGAAGATATTAGTAAGACTCTAGTGGAGTTCATTTAGGAGGGATATGTAGTAGCTTGGCTACCACTTTCAAATTTCCATAAGGAATTAACCTTGAATGAAAAATAGAAAGAGTTATGCAGCCCCAAGAGTAGTAATGCAAAATAACAAAAACTGGAAAGAATTATAGAATATTGGCTACTTCCCCAAAATAAAACTACCCCCCAAAATGCACCCTCAAATTTTTGAATTACAATTCATGGCTAGGATAACATTAGCAATAGATCCAAGGATTCTACCTAAAAATGATATTTGTCTTCATATGGTGTCAACTATGAGTTAGAAGGATGCTAAGCGTGTCTAGAGAAAATTTAAAGACATGAGTTTTAGTAGTGTACAATTTTACTAAAGACACCCTATACTAAATATTTTACTTGGAGTAAAAAGCATTTACCTCTAGTAACTTGCAGGTAAATAATTTGCTATAAATATGAACTATTAGATGCATGGTAAGGATCTTTTAGTCATATAAAAAAGTCAAAGATGCACTTTGCATACTACATTTATGGTTCCAATTATGAGTTAGAAGGATGCTAAGCATGTCTAGAGGTAATTTAAAGGCATGTAAGTTTTAGTGGTGTACCATTTTGCTAAAAATATTCCTATACTAAATATTTTAATAGGAGGATAAAGTGTTTACCTCTATTTAATGATATCTAAAATAATTTTCTATAAATTAGAGTTATTTAACCCATGGTAAGGATCTTTTAGTCATTTAAGAAAGTCAAAGATACACTTTGCATATTACATTTATAAATATGCATAAATTAAATAAATTATATGTATAAAATAAAAATAATTCAAATTGATTATAGATTAGTTATTTAGTTTATTTTTATGTATTTATTTATATATTAAATAAAATGTTTAAAATTATAATGTTTTAAAAAATTTGCACTTGGGGTGCAACGCAATGGTACGGGCTTTGGTTTTTCTTCGGGAGGTCCAAGGTTCAAACCATGACATGGGCGAGTGTGTGAGGGGGTGAGTGTGTGGTGGCTTTGTGTTAATTTCCCTATTGATAAGTATAGCTCTCAAATTTAGGAGGGGTCATGGTTGGGAGGAGACTGCTCAGCCCTGTATGTCGGTCATAGGGGGTTTCTTACAATAACCAAATCCAAAAAAAAAAAATGATATAAAATTAAATAATTTATTATTAGTTATTGTAAATAAGTTAATGGTTGAGAAAAGTATATATATGAAATATATAAGGATTATGAACTAGATGATCAAAATGATAATAAGGATGTATCCCAATCTTTTAGAAGAGTTAATGCTTAAACATATTTGTTAGAATTAAACATGGATATTTAAGTGTGAGGAGGAAGTGAGTGCTAGCAGGGAATAAATGCAAGTCATTGTCACATTATTGCTCTAGATATTTGGAGAAATTCAAAAAGTATAATATTGTCATGAGGATATGATGAATGGAAAGAACAAAATTTCACTTAAATAAGACCTAGCTAAAACTAAGGATTACTGGTTAAAGGAAGTAATATTTCATCAATCAATAATGAAAGTAAGAACAAATGTATAGTAGTTCCTAACCAAGAGATATGTTATACCAAAAGTGATTATCAAGGATGATACAATCAAGTATGATATATTGGGTGTTAAAAGTAGAGGTTTAATGTGCAAGTTCAATAGACACTAGCTAACTATTTCTAAATATTTATAAGTGGATTAAATAAAAGTATGGTTTGAGTTTGAATTGATAAAATAATTTTCTTCTCAGAGTTTTCTTTTCTCATTATATTCTCTATCTAAAAAAACATATTGCATTTAAGGTTATAGAAGTATTTTTTTCCATGGATAATAAAACTCTAGAAAGGATTCCAATATAAACTAGGTATTCAAGACTACCATATCAACTAATTAATAATAGGTTTGAAGATATTAGTAAGACTCTAGTGGAGTTCATTTAGGAGGTATATGTAGTAGCTTGACTACCACTTTCAAATTTCCATAAGGAATTAACCTTGAATGACAAACAAAAAGAGTTATGCAGCCCCAAGAGTTGTAATTCAAAATAACAAAGACTGGAAAGAATTGTAGAATATTGGCTATTTCCCCAAAATAAAATTGCTCCCCAAAGTGCACCCTCAAATTTTTAAATTACAATTTATGGCTAGGATAACATTAGCACTAGATCCAAGGATTCTACCTAAAAAAAATTATTTTGTCTTCATATGGTGCCAACTATGAGTTAGAAGGATGCTAAGCGTGTCTAGAGGAAATTTAAAGACATGAGTTTTAGTAGTGTACAATTTTATTAAAGACTCCCCTATACTAAATATTTTACTAGGAGTAAAAAGCATTTACCTCTAGTAACTTCTAGGTAAATAATTTTGTATAAATATGATCTATATGAGTCCTAGTCTTCACTAGTTTTCCTTCAACCTAGTGGAAAAACCCTAGCCTACTCTACTCAATATGACCTTTAAAAATAGAGTCTAAGTCTTGTTGCCTTCAAAGTAGACAAACTCTAAATTAACTTTATCAAATATGGACAAAGCTAATTAATAATGGTGGTTTCAATAAACTCTATCAAACTAGATAGAGTCTAGTGGTAGCTTTGTTACCACTATTGTATTTTATAAGCCTTAATACTACCACAAAATATGATAGATTATCTAAAAATATATCTCATAGGTCTCCAAATATAAAAAAATCCATAATAAAGGTCAATGTAATAATATAATGAGTAGAATAATATGAAAAAATTAATATGTATATCAAGGATTATAATAAATCAAATAAAATTCATTTATATGTTGAAATATGAATGTAAATAGCTTGAATCATTCATGTATCATGCATGAAGAACAACTTCCAGTATTAATTTCTCAAAATGTATACAAGATCTATTACTCCTCTACTTCTTACAAGATTTGATATATCCTATGGAGCGTTGTCTCTATAATATAGCCATAGTGATATGACTCTTCAAGTACTATAATATTACTCTTCATATGCCAAGTCTCATGACTCTTGGCTTATCAAATTACCACTTGCATACTTGATGAACACATGACACTATAACATTTTCACACCTCTACATGACTCTTGGACTAATACATGTAATCCTAATATGAAACACTTGTGCACATATTCACATTACATGTTTGCACTCTTACATACAAGATACCTGTGTATATTTATTCAACCTACAATTGCACTTTAACTTACATGACACTTGTGCATTTCTTGGACATTCACACTTACATAGAATGGAAAATATAACTCACACTTTAAACTATAGACTCAATCCTAACCTATTATTTACAAATATACCATGAATGTACCATGGGGGTTCATTAGCATGTACCAAATAATGTAATATACTCCAAAAATTTTACTACCAGATATTGTATCAGATATATATAGGCACCCAAAGAGAGTCACTAGATAGCAACTAAGATAATTCTCAAATATATAATAGGAATACATCATATAGTATCCACTACTTTGTTAGATCCCCTCCAATTTTGATAGGTTTTTTATACCAATTATATAGTTGATTTGGATGAGTGGTGGTCCACCATAGGTTTTATATTCTATTTGGGATATGATATTATTTCTTGGTGTTCCATATACCAACCCATTATTTCTTAGTCCTCCACAAAGGCTAAGTACTATTCTTCCAATGAGGTAGCTAAACATCCTATGTAGATGCTCATGATTTTGGAGGATATTGATATTCCTCAAAGCTTTCTAGTCACATTTTGATGTGATACTTAGAACAACATCTAGATTATCCATAATCCAATGTTCCCTTAGTTGACAAAGCATATAGCATTATGGACACTCTTTGTGAGATGGATTCATGCAAGTGGGATTCTTGATCTATTGTTTGTACCTTCTTGAGAGTAGGTTGTAGATATTTTGACCAAGGTCATTTCTTAAGGTCACTTTTGTGTGTATGTAAGAGCTTCTTAGATTTGGAAAGTATCCCTTAAGTGGGGAAGATATGTAAGGATATCTCTTCATTTCCCCTATTTAGCTTAAGTAGGAATTTTTAAATAGTGGTGGTTAATCTTCTCTTGATGTCGTGACCAAATTTTGTAGTTGTATTGATCATATTTACCTTTTAGGCCCATGCAAATCTTGAAAAAGGTGTAATTTTTATAATATTCTTGAGGGTTAGTCTCACAACCTTGACTTAAAGGTATCATGTATTTGGGTATAAATACCCCTTCATACCAATCATTTTTCTTATTTATTGAAGTGTAAATTCATTTCCCTTTTAGTGATATTATTTGGTCCCCATAGACATCCCATTATATTCTATTTTCTTCTTTTATGTTCTATGTAATAATTTGTTAAGTAATTCCAGGTAATATTTGATTCTATTCTTTTTTACAAACTACTTTGATATCCAACACTTTGATAATACACTAGTACATCATGAGGTCAACAAAAAAATAATTCTAGAACCCTGTGTATTAAGTATTACTTGAGCCATATCATACTAAAAAATATTTGACACATTGGTAGCACTTATCAGATTCATTCTATAGAAGGTAGAGAGTATATATGGATGGTTAGATGACTTGGATCAATCCACATTGCTCTTTGAAGTCTATGACATGATTCTAGAATAGTCAAATAAGAAAATATTTAGTAAAACCTTTTGGACATTGAGGTGTTGTTATGTTAAGCAATCATTCACATTCTATCTAGAAATTGATCGCCACATTCATGTAAAGGACTATAGTACAATTCATCTATGTAGATTTTAATGTAGCAAGTAAATAATTATTCAATATAATGATAATTCCAAAATATACAATGTCAATGGTAAGGTGAATTAAATGGTTTCTAAGATATTTCTTGAATGTACCTTACTAATTTATTGATAAGATAATAAATTATTGTGAGGGTGATAAAGCATTATGAACATAATATAACATGTCAAGAAGTATTTTAGGTTGTTTGGATATAAGAGAAACCAACCATTATGGCATTATATATTTTTTCAAGAGAATTTACTAATCACCAAACAAAAGTAATGTTTTATTAATATATAGATTTTATTTTTCAACCAGGTCTAAAGTTAGAAATGATCTAATTTGGGCCTTGATTTTTGTAGAAAGTAATTATTCACAAAAAAATGAAAAAAATAATATTTCCTAACTTTGTGTCATTCTTGTGTTTGGAATAATATTTTTATGTATGCAAACATAATGGAATGGGAAGAATCTATATTGGGTGGTAAAACAAACCATCTTACAATGGAAGCTAATACTCACAAGAGTTTGTTGTTATTCATTATTATTCAGTGTTATTCACCAATATCTTAGTTTAAGGTTACAATAACATAATAAATATAGAAAGCCTAGTTTCATCCTTATAAATTCTAAAAAATAATGATTTGGTAAAAAATTAGGTTAGAAACTTAAATTAAATGTTGACATTTCTCAAAGTAATTTTCATACTAAAATAACTAGACACGTGGATGGTCATTAGAGCATATATTTTACAATTTCTAAAATATACTTGTACAAGCAAATTGAGTCACCAATGAAGATGTTATGACCTTTAAAAGTGGATCCAATATAAAAAGTTAAAGGATGAAGTTGACATTTATAACTAATAAGAACACCAATGATAAAGATTACATCAATATTCATAGTCAATATTGTTAATCATGTTAAAGGTTAGCACTGATGTAGGAGATAGTGCTAATATTGGATGATGATAGTAATACTACTAGTTGGTGTTGGTGTTAACATTGAAGGATGGTACTAACACGAACAATACTACAAAATATTGATGATTGTGCTAATGTTAGCGGTTAGTGCTAGCACCAATGATAAGGCTAGCATTGATGCAAGTGTTGGCACCAATGCTAAATAATAGTTCTAATGTTAGTTGTTGATGCTAGTGCTAATTATGAACGATGGAAGCAATTGCTTTCTTTGATGTATGCATTGGATATCCCTTGTAGTCAAATTGCTACATTTTGGATTGAGCAAGCTTGTGATAAATGGAATATTAATTTTGAGGATTCTCGCATTATTAGTCATCTTAAAGTAGGCAACTCATTAGATCAAGATCTTCTATTAAGTGATATTTTAAAAAGAAAGTGTCAAATTTTCTTGGTCAAATCATTCAAGGTCAAAGATAGAATCCTCCATGAGTTGCATGCATATCCTTTAGTAAATCATTCATGTTTTCTTAAAACTTATCATGGGTTTGGGAATCACAAGCTTAATTTTCCTTAATTGATAATATTTTAAACATTATAATTCTTTGAGCATAATATTTTACCATATTTTCCATAATGTAAGCAAATAAACTCAAAAAGAATGCAATTTTTTTTATCTATATAGATGCATATATATAAATCCATTACCTCTAATAAATACAAATTTTCTATGATGAAGTATTCTATAACATTGAATCTCATATAGAATATAACCTCATAGGAATGAATCTTATAAAAATAAACAATCTAATGAATGCCATAAAAATAGTGTCTTCACATGTTGTCCTACATAAGCAAAACAATGAGATGTCAATCCAATGGACTTCCTCCCTTGTTTTTCTTTGGATTTGGATAGTGTGAGAAACCCCTATGACCATTGCTTAGGGTTGAGCATTTCCATCCCATCCATGACCTTTCATAAGGCCAAGAGCTAAGCTTATCAATAGGGGATAAATACACACCCACACATATGCCATGATTTGAACCTTGGACCTCTTGAAGAAAAGCCAAAGCCTAAATCGTTGTGTTGTCCCCTCTTGACAAAACCTTTGTATCAGAAAGGAAAACCACTACTTCAACCTTGGTACCTATAGCCAATACCATCCGGGTATCCCCTAAGGCCTCTATAGTGGATTTTTTATGTGTCTGCAAATACAATATAGGGGATGGTTTGGACACTAGACCTCTCATTTATTGTTGGGCCATGTATTGGAAAACAACTACACTACAAAGACACATAGAAGGTGGTTCAAACATTGAACCTCTCATGAACATGTTCTCAAAACCAACTATATTAAGGAAGTGAACAACTTCCTTCATTATTTTATCATAAATATTTTACCTTTATTTAAAAAAAGAATGTTAATTATTTATCTTTTGATTATCTTATTTTCTAACTATATTATCTTGTTGACCTTAACTAGTTTTATAGTTACTATAAATATGATCCAATCACCTTAAAAAACACAACCTTTATAATTACTACGAGGATAATACAATCACCATAAAAACACTTATCTTTACACATTTACAATGTAACTATTATAAAATATTATAACTAACTAAAAATACAATTATTTTTAGTTAGTTATAATATTTTATAATAGTTATCCCAGAATCCTCGTTTGGCTAGGATTCAAGAGCATATGGAGCAGCATATTGGGAAGAAGCTTGTAAATTATATATGGCAGGATATAAATATCAACAGGTGGAAACACATCAGAGTACAGGTTTTTGAAACGGAGTCTGAAGAGCTTTATAAAATTTTAACTCAGCAAATTATTTCCTTTGGAGAGGATGAAGATCACATTGTTTGGGCTGAGAATGAAAGTGGTGACTTCACAGTTAAGTCTGCCTATAATTTGCTTCTCAATATGAAAGGTCAAAAATTTCAACCGAGTTTGGTTTGGATCTAAGGCTTAATTCCTAAAATATCTTTTTTTTCATGGTTGGTGATTCAAGGAAAAATCCTCACTATGGACAATATGTTATCCAAAGGTATGGTTATTGCCAACCGTTGCTACATGTGCAGGGCATGATGGGAGATAACCCAACACTTGTTTTTGGAGTGTCCGGTAGCGGAGTCCATCCTGGATGAACTTTTCCAAGCCTTTAGGATCTCGTGGGTTAAGCCTGCTCTTATATCTGAAGTGTTCCATCAATGGCCTCAACCCTTTGTTAGCCTAAAACTTAAGTACCTATGGAAAATCTGTTGGCATCATTTTCTCTAGCAGATTTGGCTAGAAAGGAACCATAGAGCCTTTAAGAATACCATTCACAACCCAAAAACCATCTTCAATAGGATTATTGTCTTTGTGAAAGAAAACCTTATCAGCTTAGTGGATGAGAACCACTCAATTCTTCCCCAAGAAAAACAATTAGCTCGGGCCTTAGGTATTGAGGACAAACCTTCCATTCCTTTGCCCAATCCCATAAATGGGATTTCTTGGGAGCCACCCCCCTAGGGTTGGTTTAAACTAAATTTTGATGGTGCAGCCAAGGAGAACTCGAGAAGAGCTAGAGCTGGAGGAATAATTAGGGATCATCAAGGAAATATGGTCAAGGCCTTCGCTAAACCATTGGGAATCATAACTAATAACGAAGCAGAAGCTAGAGCCCTTTGGAGAGGGTTGCAAGTAGCCCAAGCAACTCAAGGTAACTTGATGATTGAAGGTGATTCTTTGAACATCATCAACCTGTTAACTAATGGCAAAAAACCTCTATGGAGAATCGAGGGAGTCATCCATGAAGTGAGGATCC
This sequence comes from Wollemia nobilis, assembly GCA_028583015.1. Lineage (NCBI taxonomy): Eukaryota > Viridiplantae > Streptophyta > Pinopsida > Araucariales > Araucariaceae > Wollemia > Wollemia nobilis. Next base: position 295,424 of record JAQPPZ010001241.1, read on the forward strand.
TTTTTTCGGCAAGACAGAACAAGAGGGCTCGTCACGTGTACCGTGAGGCCAACAGGTCAGCTGACAAATTAGAAAACATAGGTGTTGATGTTGGGAGTTTGGTGACATGGACACAAGGTGTGCCACGCGAAGTGGAAAACATTATTAGTCATGAAAAGAAACCTTTCCGTTAAGGAGAAAGATGAATGGGTGTCCTTTCCCCATGGAGCTGGTAATAACTATGGGGTTTCCCTCTAAATCATACCAAATTGGAAATGAAGGTAACAGGGTGTAAGCCTTGGAAGATTCCGACAGAGAATAGGAAATGGGCAAGCAACAGGTTTCACAAGTGCAAAGTTCCAAACTTCAATTCCTGTCAATGTAAGTAATGTTTACGGTTATGTTTAAGTATGGGTGTGCTTTGTTAGTAAGGTGTTGTAAGGGATTCAATACAATTTCTGGTAAGAAAGTTTCAAGGATGACTAGGATCTACAATCTCAACAGAAGGCTGAATATTGTAATAGGTTTTAGGTTAACATGCAAAACCCGATAATTAATGAAGACTTTTATTTACCAAAAAAAAACTAAAAATACAATTAACATAAGAAAAACCATTGAACAAAAGCACAACTATATACAAGGCCCACTACTTTTCGCTATGATGACCTAGTGTGAGTGGTATGTACTTTTTTGTGTATAAATGTTCTTATCGAAAACCATTCTTGCTATTAATTGTATTACCCTAAATTATGTTCACTTTAAAACAAATACAGGATTCTGAATGCTGTTTTTCTTTCCCTTAATCGGAAGCTTGGAAATGCTTTCCATAAAAACTGCATTCTTTATTTTTTTTAAAGTGAATATGTTTATGAGGTGGAGTAAATAGTTATAGTAATAATTTTTCGGCTGTTTTTTTTGGTATTACTAATTTTCCTGTATATAAAATAAAAAATCTGGATTTAAAGTTGGGTAACTACTAGGTCTAAGAATTTTAGAACGAATAAAGAAAAAAAATTGGGTATGCTTTATTTAATCGTTCCACTATAGATAAAATCTTTCGCGAGTAAAAAAATAGTCATTTAGGATGGGCACTACAAGTGGACGTTCGTTGGTTTTCTTTCATTGAGATAATGAAGCTTAAAATTTTTTATTTTAGAATTAAGTTGTTTTGATTTAAAAAATTATGATTAGAGATTTTTCACAATCAAAATTATTCGAGAGTCACATTAGATTGAGATTGTACAACATTATTAACTAGATTTTGGGTATCTAATGTGCATTTGGTAAGGTTAAAATTTGAACCAAGAACCTCCCTTGAGGATTGCCCTACCCTTTCCAACTCACCTACAACATCTAGACCATACCGACATTATCATCTGGATTTTGAGTATCCAATGTGGGTTTGGTAGGGTAGAGATTCGAACTAAGAACCTTCCTTGAGGATTGCCCTATCCTCTCCAACTCATCGTGGAGATTCAAACCAAGAACCTTCCTTGAGGATTACCCTACCCTTTCCAACTCACCTACAACATTGAGACCACACCAGCATTATCAATTGGATTTCGGGTATCTAATGTAGGTTTGGTAGGGTGGAGATTCGAACCAGGAACCTCCCTTGAGGATTGCCCTACCCTCTCCAACTCACCTATAGCACATGGGTAAAAGGATTTACGGTAAACCAATGTGATTTGAACCAGAGTTGTGTTGATCCGCACCGTACGGATCACATTCCTCAACTGGTTGTCTCACACCAACTCAGCTACACACTCACCCTTATGAAGCCTAAAAAGTTAGAATAATAATTTGAAGTATATGATCCCCTATTCAGTGAAAGTGGAGAAGATGAGTCTGAATTCGTTGAAAGGGAGGTCTATGGCCTGAACCTTTGCAAGGGATATAAAAAAATCTCTTGTGGCTTCCCTCTATATAGTGGTATCTGACCCCATTGAAAGAGAGGTCTATGATCTGAACCTTTGCGAGGGATATAAAAAATCTCTTATGACTTCCCTCTAGATAGTGGTATATGATATTGCTAGCCACTTAAGAGCGGCTCTCGACATTTCTTTCTAACCTAAAATTTTTTGCCTCCAAAATCTCGAGGTTTCTTTCTAACCTAAAATTTTTTGCCTCCAAAATCTCGAGGTTTCTTTCTAACCTAAAATTTTTTGCCTCCAAAATCTTGAGGTTTCTTTCTAACCTAAAAGTTTTTGCCTCCAAGGGATAGGTGGTTGGTAGTTGTTTGTCTCTCCATACACTTACCAAAAAGACACCTAGGTTCAAACCTTGGGAGTATCCTGTTTGCAAAGGTAGCAGCCTGGTTTAAATCCTTTGAGTGCGAAGACTAATTAAGATGGTAAAAATCGTATTGGTGGTCCCTTAAGTCAATAACAACGATATGGAATAGGTTTAATGGAAGTAGTCTCTATGGTTTGAATCCTTAACTTTCTAGTTACTAAACAAAAATAGTGTGATTGTAACCAACTCTCAAATTAAAAAAAAAAAAACTAAGCTTGACCGTTACTAAAAAATAGTGTGGTTGTAACCAACACTCTTTTATATTAAAAAATAAAAAATAAAAATAAAATAATTATAATTAAAAGTATATGTTTTCTAGTGAAAAATATCCCATCACTTATTATGTTCATGCCTAACGAATTTTTTTATAATAACTATGCCATTCATTTGACTTAAATTATGAAGCCCCAAGGGCTAGGTGGATTGGTAAGTGCTAGTCTGGATGGGTACTTGTTGAGAAGAGATTTGGGTTCAAACCTTGGTGGTGCCAGTTTGCAAAGGTAGTAGTCTGTTCTGAATCCTTTGAGTGTGCGTTAGACCGACGATGACGGTACGAACCTCGAGCGATCGACGGTCCCCATCTCACGTCGAGTCAACAATTAACAAGACAGATAGATTTGGTGGTTGCAGTCCCTATAGTTTGAACCCTACACTGGCCAACCATACCAACTTTCTTATAAAAAAAAAAAAAACTATGTCATTCATTTTAAGATGAAGAGCATAGACTAGTTATGCTCCAAACTTTAGGTTGCTTTTAGCTAATATTACAACTGAAGCACTTAGAGACTTCGATAAACAATGCCCATATTTCAACCACATATTTTTAACAATAAATAAATTATTAAATAAATTATATGTATAAAATAAAAATAGTTAAAACTGATTATAAATTAGTTATTTAAATTATTTTTATTATTTATATATTAAATAAAATATTAAAAAATTGTAATGTTTTTATGAAATAAATTATAATGATACAAAATTAAATAATTTATTATTAGTTCTTGTAAATATGTTTATGGTCAAGAAGAGTATATATAGGAAATATATAAGGATTATGAACTAGTTGATCTGTTAAAAGAGTTAATGCTTAGATATATTTGTTAGAATTAAACATGGATATTTAAGTGTGACAAGGAAGTGAGTGCTAGCAGGGAATAAATGTAAGTGATTGTCACATTCTTGCTCTAGATATTTGGAGAAATTCAAAAAGTATAGGATTGTCATGAGGATATGATGAATGGAAAGAATGAAATTTCACTTAAAGAAGTTTTAGCTAAAACTAAGGATTACTGGTTACAGGAAGCAATATTTCATCCATCAAGAATGAAAGTAAGAACAAATGTATAGTAGTTCCTAACCAAGAGAAATGTTATAGTAAAAGCGATTATCAAGGATGATACAATCAAGTATGATATATTGGGTGTTAAAAGTAGAGAGTTAATGTGCAAGTTAAATAGACACTAGCTAACTCTTTCCAAATATTTAGAAGTGGATTAAATAAAAGTATGGTTTGAGTTTGAATTGATAAAATATTTTTCTTCTCAGAGTATTTTTTCTCATTATCTTCTCTATTTATAAAAAACACAATGTAGTTAAGGTTATAGAAGTATTTTTTTCATGGATAATAAAACTCTAGAAAGGATGCCAATATAAATTAGTCATTTTGGACTACCATATCAACTAATTAATAAGTATGTTTGAAGATATTAGTAAGACTCTAGTGGAGTTAATTTAGGAGGGATATGTAGTAGCTTGGCTACCACTTTCAAATTTCCATATTGAATTAACCTTGAATGACAAACAGAAAGAGTTATGCAGCCCCAAGAGTAGTAATACAAAATAATAAAGTCTGGAAAGAATTGTAGAATATTGGCTATTTCTCCAAAATAAAACTGCTTCTCAAAGTGCACCCTCAAAATTTTGAAATACAATTTATGGCTAGGATAACATTAGCACTAGATCCAAGGATTCTACCTAAAAAATGATAGTTTGTCTTCATATGGTGCCAACTATGAGTTAGAGGGATGCTAAGCGTGTCTAAAGGAAATTTAAAGACATGAGTTTTAGTAGTGTACAATTTTACTAAAGACACCCCTATACTAAAGATTTTACTAGGAGTAAAAAGCATTTACCTGTAGTAACTTGTAGGTAAATAATTTGCTATAAATATGAGCTACTAGACCCATGGTAAGGATATTTTAGTCATATGAAAAATTCAAAGATGCACTTTGCATACTACATTTATGGTTCCAACTATAAGTTAGAAGGATGCTAAGCATGTCTAGAGGTAATTTAAAGGCATGTAAGTTTTAGTGGTGCACCATTTTGCTAAAAATGTCCCTATACTAAAGATTTTACTAAGAGTATAAAGTGTTTACCTCTATTTACTGGTATCTAAATAATTTACTATAAATAAGAGTTATTTAACCCATGGTAAGGATATTTTAGTCATTTGATAAAGTCAAAGATACACTTTGCATATTACATTTTTTTTTTTAGCGAAAAACCCCTTGCGGGGCCGCCTTGGTCGGAGAGACCACGAACAAGGGGTTCTACACCGTCAAAGTCATCCGAGAGCCGCACTCGACCCTGCTCGCACCAACATTATCAATTGGATTTTTGATACCTAATTTAGCTTTTTGGTAGGGTGGAGATTTGAACCTGGGACCTCCCTTGGAGGATTTCCCTCTCCTCTCCAACTCACCTACAACACCTGGGTGCATATTACATTTATAAATATGCATAAATTAAATAAATTATATGTATAAAATAAAAATAATTAAAATTTATTATATATTAGTTATTTATTTATTTATATATTAAATAAAATGTTTAATATTGTAATGTTTTAAAAAATTACACCTGGGGGTGCAGTGCAACGGTTCGGGCTTTGGCTCTTCTTCGGGGTTCAAGGTTCAAACCGTGACGTTGGCGAGTGTGTGAGGGGGTGGGTGTGTGGTGGCTTTGTGTTAAATTCCCTATTGATAAGTATAACTCTCAACTTTAGGAGGCGTCATGGTTGGGAGACTGCTCAACCCTGTACGTCGATCATAGGGGGTTTCTCACAATAACCAATTCCAAAAAAATGATATAAAATTAAATAATTTATTATTAGTTCTTGTAAATAAGTTAATGGTAGAGAAGAGTATATATAGAAAATATATAAATATTATGAACCAGATGATCTAAATCATAATAAGGATGCATCCCAATAGTTTAGAAGAGTTAATGCTTAAACATATTTGTTAGAATTAAACATGAATTTTTAAGTGTGAGGATGAAGTGAGTGCTAGGAGGGAATAAATGTAAGTGATTATCACATTCTTGCTCTAAATCTTTGGAGAAATTCAAAAAGTATAGGATTGTCATGAGGATATGATGAATGGAAAGAACAAAATTTTACTTAAAGAAGCCTTAGCTAAAACTAAGGATTACTAGTTAAAGGAAGTAATATTTCATCAATCAAGAATGAAAGTAAGAACAAATGTATAATAGTTCCTAACCAAGAGAAATGTTATACCAAAAGTGATTATCAAGGATGATACAATCAAGTATGATATATTGGGTGTTAAAAGTAGAGGGTTAATGTGCAAGTTCAATAGACACTAGTTAAATCTTTCCAAATATTTAGAAGTGGATTAAATAAATGTATGGTTTGAGTTTGAATTGATAAAATAATTTTCTTCTCAGAGTATTCTATTTTCATTATCTTCTCTATTTAAAAAAACATATTGTAGTTAAGGTCATGTAAGTATTTTTCCATGGATAATAAAACTCTAGAAATAATTCTAATATAAATTAGGTATTCTAGACAACCATATCAACTACTTAGAGGTCTGAAGATATTAGTTAGACTCTAGTGGAGTTCATTTAGGAGGGATATGTAGTAGCTTGGCTATCACTTTCAAATTTCCATAAGGAATTAACCTTGAATGAAAAACAAAAAGAGTTATGCAGCCCCAAGAGTTGTAATTCAAAATAAAAAAGACTATAAAGAATTGTAGAATATTGGCTATTTCCCCAAAATAAAACTGCCCTCCAAAGTGCACCCTCAAATTTATGAATTACAATTTATGGCTAGGATAACATTAGCTCTAGATCCAAGGATTTTACCTAAAAAATGATATTTTGTCTTCATATGGTACCAATTATGAGCTAGAAGGATGCTAAGCATGTCTAGAGGAAATTTAAAGACATGAGTTTTAGTAGTGTACAATTTTACTAAAGGCACCCCTATACTAAATATTTTACTAGGAGTAAAAATCATTTACCTCTAGTAACTTGTAGGTAAATAATTTGTTATAAATATGAGCTATTAGACCCATGGTAAGGATTTTTTAGTCATCTGAAAAATTCAAATATGCACTTTGCATACTACATTTATGGTTCCAACTATGAGTTAGAAGGACGCTAAGCATGTCTAGAGGTAATTTAAAGGTATGCAAGTTTTAGTGGTGTACTATTTTGCTAAATATATCCCTATACTAAAGATTTTACTAAAAGTATAAAGTGTTTACCTCTATTTACTGGTATCTAAATAATTTGCTATAAATAAGAGTTATTTAACCAATGGTAAGGATATTTTAGTCATTTGAGAAAGTCAAAGATACACTTTGCATATTACATTTATAAATATGCACTCATTGCTAATAATAGAAATATGGTGCATAACATTTACGTATTGATTATGGCATTATACTTTTTATTTGTGGGTGTATAATGACTGTGGTGATGCCTTCTCACTTTTTGTTAGTTTTTCTTCTATTATACTTGATAATATTCAATTCCATTTAAATATGTCAATTTATCAACAATAATATTATTATAATCATGATAGTATGTATTTTATTGCATTTAATTTACATTTCTTGTACCCATTTTCATTTAAAAGTTATTTTAATGCACTTAAATTAATTTTGTTTAGAATGGTTAGAGGGAAGTTGATATAAATCTAGAGGTTAGAGATAATATATTTTTTTCCTTCCAATTGTTAAAACAAATTGTTAAGCACAAATCTTCAATATAGTCGAGTCCTAGTCTTCACTAGTTTTCCTTCAACGTAGTTGAAAAATCCTAGCCTACTCTAATCAATATGACCTTTAAAAAAGGTGTCCAAGTCTCATTGCCTTCAAAGTAAACAAACTCTAAATTAACTTTATCAAATATGAACAATGCTAATTAATAATGTGTTGAGCAAGGTGCAGCGACAATATTGTCATTGTTGTCAACACAATCAGATAGATCGGTTGATGCAGTGGACAGGAGTTCAGAGGTTATTTAGTGTATGTAAAGTGATGTTAAATGCTTATGATGATGTTTTTTATGTTTGGGTGAAGTTGGTATAGGTTGTTTGTGCAAATTTGCAAAAGTTGAAAAAATCATCAGAAAGTTGTCAAAGCAGCAAAATAGTAAAAATGTTGCAAAAGTTGCCACGAGCATAGTTGGATAGGATGGATCAGTTTGGAACATGCCCGCATGTCAGGAAATAGTCCAGAACAACATTGGAGATGTCAGCACAGTGTTTGGAGTGATCGGTGGTGTTTCCGGTATCTTGGCGGATGATTTGGCAAGTGGTTGTACAGACTAAAAAAGTGCAGGTATTGTCAGAAACACTGCGAAAAAACCGTACGGATTTATGTAGAAAAATTTGAAATGGATGTGGTCGTTATCTTCAAGAACATATTTTCCAAATTTTAATGAAAACGGAGAAACGAGGCAAATTTTACAAGCATTGCAAGACTGTCACAAAAATGCTCTTTTTTGAAAAAGTGTGTCAGTAGCAGTTTTTGTGGAAGTCGTACAGGTGAACCGTAAGGAGTTAGGTAGTGAGTTTTGGTTTGGACATAGTCAGTGTTGCAAAGATTCTATGTTTCAAATTTCAGAGAAAACTGAGTTACGAGGTGAGAGTTATGATTTTTGCAAAAATGTTATAGGTCTCTTTTATGTCAATTTGTGCCACTTGGGCAAAATCCTTTAGTTGGCCGTTTTGACCTTGAAGAGTCGCTAGAGTTTCAATTTCAGTGTTGTTACACCTTCAAGGCATCAAATAGATCATATTTTGTTTTTGGTTTGAGTTGTCACGTGGCTCCGAAGTATGAGAACGAGTAAGGTGTCAATTCTTTGCATGTGACGTGTTTGACGAAATGCCTTCTCAATATAAAAAAATGCAGTTATATTTTTTTAAGCAGTTTCATTAAATAAAGATCTTTGGAGAAAGTGAAAATTAAAAAGGAATGCAAGTGTGTGCATTTAAGTAAGAAGTGTTTTATTGAAAAGTGATTTTATTTTGTGTGGAGAGAAGAGTGTGTGGAGAAAAATAAAGAGTGAAAATCCATGTTTTTGGGAAAAAGGTGAAAAACATCACTTTAGTATTTTGGGCATAAATTTCTCATACGATATCATTTTTGGCTAAAATTTTGAGAGGAGGTCATAGATAGAGTTCTGCACAATACCCAGAAAGCATTTAGCAATTGACATAATGAGCTAAGAGAACGATCAATTTTTTTGTGAGAAGAGAAGATTCACATATGTCCTTTTATTATCAATATCAAAATCAAGTGGGTGCTTGGTAGAGGGGTTGGTGCTCCTTTCTGTTGGTGCAGATAAATTAGGGGTTGGTGCTCCTTTCTGTTGGTGCATATAAATCAGGGGTTGGTGCTCATTTTTATTGGTGCAGATAAATCAGGGGTTGGTGCTCCTTCCAGTGGGTGTTGGTAAATTGATTGTAAAGTTGGTGCTTTGCAAAGGCTGGATTTGGATGGAAGTCCAAACAGTTATTTTGAAAATATAGTCAAATCGATGAATCTCGATACATCTTGTGTTGTGTGATGTTCTCTTGTTATACTTGCTTTATTTGGTTTCAAGTTTTCATTATTTTGGCTTTAAGAGTTGAAGATTTAAGTTTTAAAAGAGCTACACTGATTCACCCCCCATCTCAGTGTCATTGTGAGACTAACAATTGGTATCAGAGTGAGGTTTTCGAACAAGCTTAACCGTCTAGGGTGATCTTGGAAGTGACACAATAGCAGGTGGTGAAGGCTTCTTATCAAACAAAGAACTATTGTTTGATTGAACTAATTACGTATTTTGGAGACTCAAGATGTAGACATATCTTTGTGCTTTGAGATACGACATTTGAGATTCAGTAGATAGTGGATACACAATACGCACCACTTATCCAACCGATGCTGTTGATATAAAACTGTTTGAGAATGACTCAAAAGCAAAGAATGTTATCATGTGCGGATTAGTGGACAGTGAACTGGTAAAGATTATGAGTTGTAAAATGGCAAAAGAAATATGGGACAAACTGAGGAGTATTCATGAAGGAGACGTTAAGATCAAGGAGGCCAAGTTACAAACACATCGAGCTCAGTTCAAAGTATTAAAGATGAATGATGATGAGAACATAGAGGCATATATGCTGAGAGTTAATGAAGTCATTAATGCGATTAGAGGACTCAGCGAGGAAATCAAAGATTCTGTCATCGTGAAAAAGGTATTAAGATCTCTTCCCCAAATATTTGATTCTAAAGTTTCAGCTATAGAAGAAGCTAAAGATCTAAATTATTTTAGTATGGATGAGATGCATGGTTCTTTGACTGCATATGAGATGAGAATAGGAAAATCTAAACCCACGGACAGAGAAGCTGCTTTTAAATCCCATAAAAATATGAAAGCAAAACAAGAATCCAAGGAAGAAGAGACATCAGATGAAATGGAAGCAAACTTTGTTCAAAAACTAAAAAGGGAAAAAGAAAAATACAAAGGAAAGTTACCGTTTAAATGTTTCAATTGTGAAGGCATTGGGAATTTTGCAGCTAAATGTCCACTTAATGAGAAGAACAAAAGTGATGAAGGATCGCACCAAGAAAGAAGTGACTGGAAGAAAAAAACAAATTTCAAAAAAGGCAACTTCAAGAAGAAAAGTTTCATCTCCAAGAATGTCAGTTCATTAGAAGACAACTCCGATGAGGATTTTGAAAAGGAAACAAGTGAAGCTCTTTTCATGGCACTCAAAGAAGAAAAAACATAAAAATAACATGAATGTGATGAAGAAGAAATTGATGCAGAAGTAAATTTGGAAGATTAACTAATTGCAACTCTGGATGAATTGAAGATAAAAAGAAAAAAGAATAAGAAAATTTCAATAAAGCTTGAGGATGCAAATGAAATCAAAACCAGTTTGAAAGTACAGATAGAAGAATCCAAGAAAATATCTGTAGATCTTGAAGTGCAAATAACTATGAAAATAGATTATTGCAACAAGCTAGAAGAAGAGACAATTGGTTTAAGGATGCAAATAGAAGAGATGAATCATAAAATTAGTTATTCTCACAAACGTGAAGAAAGTTCTATGAAGCTGGATAAGATCATAAATAACCAAAAGACTACAAGCATCAAATTTGGTTTGGGCTTTGACAAAAGAGAATCATCAAATGGATCAAAGTCCATAAGTGAATAATCCATAAAGAATGAAGATAAGAAATAGGTTGATCAAGAAAAATTGACTCATGCAAAAGAAAACAATAATGCAAGGCACGAAAGGAGAATTGACATTGATGGATTCACTAATGTCACACACCAAAGAATAAGAAGATTTATGGCTCCTATGACAACATGGCAAATACCATCACCCAGGTTCAATCATCTATTTTCTGGTTACTATTTTAAATGCAATGGTTATGGACATAAGATTTTAGATTGCAAATATAATGTAGGACCAAGGAATTTTACCAGTAGAAATATTTTTTCACCTTTGATGGATTATGCAGTAGAATGTTATAACTGTCATAATTTTGGGCACATTGCAAGAAATTGTCAAAGTACATTTGCATCAAATAAATTTCAAGGAAGAAAATTTCAACCAAATGGAATGAGACAAAATAAAAAATTTCTCGAAAAACATGCACAAGCTACTGAAAAGAAAAGTCAAAACAAGAGCCCAAAACTATAATCAAACCAGAGTGGAAATAAAAAGAGCGATCTAAAGAAGAAAAGGAATACCTGATCGTACAAACAACATTTAAAGCAAAAAATAAATCTACACCATGGATACTTGATAGTGGATGCTCCAGTCATATGACAGGTGACAAACATAAATTTGAGAAGTTACAGCAATATGAAGGTGGTTCAATAAAATTTGGAAATAATGATGGAGCTAAGATAGTTGGCAAAGGTTTAGTTAAGATTAGTGATGGAAAAATCAAGTCAAAAGAAGTCTTGTTTGTGGTTGGTCTGAAGCATAACTTGTTGAGCGTAAGTCAGATTTGTGATAGAGGTCATGAAGTAATTTTTAAGAAGCAGGGTTGTGAAGTCAAAAAAGCAAACAGTGGAAAGTTGATAGCAACTAGATCGAGGACATCTGGAAACATGTACACTCTCTCAGAGACTTCAGAAGGAGCTTGCTTGATTGGACAGAAAGAAGAAAATTAGTTGTGGCACAAGAGGCTCGGTCATATCATTTTTGACAATCTAGTAAAAATCAGCTCAAAAAGGCAATGAGAGATATTCCCACCATTGGAAAACCATAAAATAGCATTTGTGCTTCATGCCAAAAGGGGAAGCAAACTAGAGTCTCATTTAAAACAAAAGAGTACTACACAAGCAAACCTTTGGAATTAATACATACTGATTTATGTGGACCCATGAGAACGCAAAGCATAAATGGTGACAAATATTTTATGTTGTGTATAGATGACTATTCCAGGATGACATGGGTACTATTTTTGAAGCATAAATCGAAATCTTTTGAGATGTTCAAGGTTTTCAAAAACCAAGTTGAGAATCAAACAGAAAAAAGATTAAATGTTTAAGATCAGATAGAGGAGGAGAGTTCATTTTAGAGGATTTTACAGAGTACTGTGAAAAATATGGTATTAGAAGACAGTTTTCAGCAGCCAAGACACCTTAGCAGAATGATGTGGTAGAAAGAAAGAACATGACAGTGTAGGAAATGGCACGGACTATGTTGACTGAGAGAAAAGTAGTAGACAAATTTTAGAAAGAGGCAGTCCATACTACGGTATACATCCAAAATAGGTGCATGTTGAGGATGCATGAAAGCAAAACTCCTTATGAGTTGTGGTTCGGTAAAAAGGCAACAACAAGATACTTTAAAGTTTTTGGCAGCAAGTGTGTTACATCAAAAGAACTGAAGAAAACCTTGGTAAGTTTGAAGATAGAGTGGATGAAGGTATTTTTCTTGGGTATTCGTCAAAAAGCAAAGCTTACAAATGCTACAACAAGAGGCTAAAAAAAATTGTGGATAGTGTCGATGTTAAAGTTGATGAAATTAGGGAACGAGTAATTAGCTATGAAGAGAACTACCCAATTTATGAAGAGGTTATTGAAGGAGATGAGGAAAAGGAAATGAAAAAGAAACAAAAAATTGACTCAGATGATTCAAACAATGATTCAAAAGTGGAAGAAAATAAGAAATTCAAAACAGGCAGCTGGAAGAAAGATCATCTTAGAGAGCAAATAATTAGAGACCCCACATTTGGTTTCCAGACAAGAAGAAGAGCAGTAAGTAACTACTCTCTATTATCCAGCATTGAGCCCAAAAATGTTGTTGACACAAGCAAAGATGAAAGTTGCATGAAGGTAATAAATGAAGAATTAGATCAGATCGAGAAAAACAAAACTTGGGAGCTAGTACCAAGACCTACAAATAAAAATATAATCGGTACTAAATGGGTCTTTCAAAACAAATTGAATGAAGACGGATAGATAGTCAGGAATAAAGCAAGATTGGTATGTAAAGGTTATGCACAAGTTGAAGGTATTGACTTTGAGGAAACCTTTGCACCTGTGGCTAGACTAGAGGCAATTAGAATGTTTTTGGCATTAGAAGTTTACAAGAATTTCAAAGTTTATCAAATAGATGTGAAATCAGCATTTTTGAATGGAAAATTTGAAGAAGAGGTTTATATTGAGTAGCCAGATGGTTTCCAACTTGGTGATAATCCCAACTTGGTTTGCAAGTTGAAGAAAACATTATATGGCTTAAAACAGGCACCCTGAGCATGGTATGCAAGGCTAGACAACTATCTTACTCAACAAGGGTTCAAGAAAGGTATGGTGGATAGTAATTTGTATGTCAAAACAAAAAATGGCCATCTTATTGTTCTTTTTGTATACGTAGATGATATCATATTTTACAGCAGCAAAGATGAGTCATGTAAAGATTTAACAAATAAGATGTAGAAAGAATTTGAAATGTCAATGATTGGTGAACTTTCATATTTCCTTAGGTTGCAATTTAATCAAAATGAGAAGGGCATATTTATTTCTCAAATTAAATATGTGAAAGAGATGCTAAAAAAGTTCACAATGGAGGATTGTAAGCCAGTTAGCACTCCCATGATGACAAAGTTGCAAGTTGAGCAAGGATGACAAATCTCCACATGTTGATCAAATTATGTACGGATCCATGATTGGGAGCTTATCGTACTTGACGACTACTAGACCGGATATTTTGCAGGTAGTATGCATGGTAGCACGATTTCAAGCTAGTCCCAAGGAGACTCATGTGACAACAGTAAAGAGGATTCTTCGATACCTCAAGGGTACTATGGAGTATGGGTTATGGTATTCGAAAGATAAGGACTTCACCCTTATTGTGTATTCAGATGCAGATTGGACAGGATGTGTAGATGATAGAAAGAGTACCAGTGGAGGTGCATTCTATCTTGGAGACAGGTTGGTCGCATGGCACAGTAAGAAACAAGAGTCAGTCTCCTTATCCACAACAGAGGCAGAATATATTACAACGACAACGTGTTGTACGTAGGTATTATGAATGAAACAAACCCTGAAAGATCTTGGTATTAACTTCAATGAACCAATTTTAGTTAAGTGTAATAACACCAATGCCATTAAAATCTCAAAGAATCTAGTTATGCATTCTCGCACAAAACATATTGCTATCTGGTATCACTTTTTGAAGGAGAAAGTTGCGAAAGGTGAGGTTAAGTTGGATTTTGTTCCAACAACAGAGCAAGTAGCGGATATCTTCATAAAATCATTGCCCAATGAAGTCTTTGAGTACCTTTGCAATAAATTGGGAGTGGTCACACTTCCCAAGAATTGACTATCTATCGGGACCACATTCTTAGGGGGAGCATTTGTGTATTTGTTTATCTTTTTGCTCATGTTTGTGATTTTTGCTAAGTGTAATAATTTTTGCTTGAGAATGTTGTGCATGGACTCAGGGGGAGTTTGTAGCAGCCCTTTGGTATTGTTTTCAAATGGGGAGAAGAGTTACAATAAATTGCACGTGTTGCCAACAATTCCAAAGGGGGAGATTGTTGAGCAAGGTGCAACGACAGTATTGTCATTGTTGTCAACACAGTCAGATAGATCGGTTGATGCAGTGGATAGGAGTTCAAAGGTTATTCGGAGTATGTACAATGATGTTAAATGCTTATGAGGATGTTTTTGATGTTTGGGTGAAGTTGTTACAGGTTGTTTGTGCAAATTTGCAAAAGTTGAAAAAATTGTCAAAAAGTTGTCAAAGCAGCAAAATAGTCAAAAAGTTGCAAAAGTCGCCACGGGCATAGTTGGACAGGATGGATCAGTTTGGAACATGCCAGCATGTCAAGAAATAGTCTAGAACAGCATTGGAGATGTCATCATAGTGTTTGGAGTGATCGGTGGTGTTTCCGGTATCTTGGCGGATGATTTGGCAAGTGGTTGTACAGGCTAAAAAAGTGCATGTTTTGTCAGAATCACTGCGAACAAACCGTAAGGAATTATGTAGCAAAATTTGAACTGGAGGTGCTCGTTATCTTCAAGAACATGTGTTCCAAATTTCAACAAAAACGGAGAAACGAGGTGAATTTTACAAGCGTTGCAATACTGTCACAAAAATGCTCTTTTTTGAAAAAGTGTGTCAGTAGCAGTTTTTGTGGAAGTGGTATAGGCGAATTGTAAGGAGTTAGGCAGTGAGTTTTTGTTTGGACATAGTCAGTGTTGTAAAGGTTCTACGTTTCAAATTTAAGAGAAAACCGAGTTACGAGGTGACAGTTATGATTTTTGCAAAAACGTTACAGGTCTCTTTTATGTCAATTTGTGCCACTTGGACAAAATCCTTTAGTTGGCCATTTCGACCTTGAAGAGTCGCCAGAGTTTCAGTTTCAGTGTTGTTACACCTTCAAGGCATCAAATAGATAATATTTTGTTTTTGGTTTGAGTTGTCACGTGGCTCCAAAGTATGAGAACGATTAAGGTGTCAGTTCTTTGCATGTGACGTGTTTGACGAAATGCCTTCTCAATATAAAAAAAGGGATTTATATTATTTTAAGCAGTTTCATTAAATAAAAATCTTTGGAGAAAGTGAAAAGTAAAAAGGAATGCAAGTGTGTGCATTTAAGTAAGAAGTGTTTTATTGAAGAGTGTGATTTTATTTTGTGCGGAGAGAAGAGTGTGTGGAGAAAAATAGAGTGAAAATCCGTGTTTTTTGGAAAAAGGTGAAAAACGTCACTTTAGTATTTTGGGAATAACTTTCTCATATGATATCATTTTTAGCTAAAATTTTAAGAGGAGGTCATAGATAGAGTTATGCACAATCCCCAGAAAGTGTTTAGCAATTTACAAAACGAGCTAAGAGAATGGTCAATTTATCTGTGAGAAGAGAAAATTCACATATGTCATTTTATTATCAATATCAAAATCAAGTGGGTGCTTGGTAGAGGGTTTGGTGCTCCTTTCTATTGGTGCATATAAATCAAGGGTTGGTGCTACTTTCTGTTGGTGCAGATAAATCAGGGGTTGGTGCTCCTTTCTATTGGTGCAGATAATCAGGGGTTGGTGCTCCTTCCAGTGGGTGCTGGTAAATTGATTGTAAAGTTGGTGCTTTGTAAAGGCTGGATTTGGATGGGAGTCCAAATAGTCATTTTGAGGATGTATCCAAATCGGTGAACCTCGGTACATCTTGTGTTGTGTGATGTTCTCTTGTTATACTTGCTTTATTTGGTTTCAATTTTTCATTGTTTCGGCTTTAAGAGTTGAAGATTTAAGTTTTAAAAGAGCTACACTGATTCACCCCCCTCTTAGTGTCATTGTGAGACTAACATAATAGTGATTTCAATAAATTCTATCAAACTAGATAGAGTCTAGTGGTAGCTTTGTTACCACTATTGGATTTTATAAACCTCAATACTACAAAAAAAATGATAGAATATCTAATAATATATCTCACAGGTCTCCAAATATAAAAAAATCCACAATAAAGGTCAATGTGATAATATAATGAGTAGAATAATATGAAAAAAATAATTTGTATATTAAGGCTTCTAATAAATCAAATAACATTCATTTATATGTTGAAATATGAATGTAAATGACTTGAATCATTCATTTACTATGCATGAAGAACAACTTACAATATTAATTTCTCAAAATGTATACAAGCTCTATTACTCCTCTACTTCTTACAATAAGATATATGAATATGATTTGATATATCCTATGGAGCATTGTCTCCATAATATAGCCATAGTGATATGACTCTTCAAGTACTATACTATTACTCTTCATATGCCAAGTCTCATGACTCTTGGCTTATCAACTTACCACTTGCATACTTGATGAACACTTGAAACTATAATATTTGCACACCTCTACATGACTCTTGGACTCCTACATGCACTCCTAATCTAAGACACTTGTGCACATCTTTACATTACATGTTTGCACTCTTACATACAAGATGCTTGCGTACATTTACTCAACCTACACTTGCACTTTAACTTACATGACACTTGTGCATTTCTTGCACATTCACACTTACATAAAATGGGAAATATAACTCACACTCTAAACTATAGACTCAACCCTAATCTATTATTTATAAATATACCATGAATGTACCATGGGAGTTCATTAGCATGTACCAAATAATGTAATATACTCCAATAATTTTACTACTAGATATTATGTCAGATATATAAGCACCCAAAGAGAGTCACTATATAGCAACTAAGATAATTCTCAAATATATAATAGGAATACATCATATAGTATCCACTACTTCATTAGATCCCTTCCAATTTTAATAGGTTTTTTATATCAATTATGTAGTTGACTTGGATGAGTGGTGGTCCACCATAGGTTTTATATTCTATTTGGGATCTGATATGATTTCTTGGTGTTCCATATGCCAACCCATTATTTCTTAGGCCTCCACAAAGACTAAGTACTATGCTTCCAATGAGGTAGCTAAACATCTTATGTAGATGCTCATGCTTTTGGAGGAGATTGATATTACTCAAAGCTTTCTAGTCACATTTTGATGTGACAATTAGAACAACATCTATATTATCCATAATGTAATGTTCCATTAGTTGACAAAGCATATAGAGTTATGGACACACTTTGTGAGATGGATTCATGCAAGTAGGATTCTTGATCTATTGTTTGTACCTTCTTGAGAGTAGGTTGTAGATATTTTGATCAAGGTCGTTTCTTAAGGTCACTTTTGTGTGTATGTGAGAGCTTCTTAGATTTGGAGAGTATCCTTTAACTTGGGAAGATATGTAAGAATATATCTTCATTTCCACTATTTAGCTTAAGTAGGGATGTTTGAATAGTGGTGGTTAACATTCTCTTGATGCCATGACCAAATTTTGTACTTGTATTGATCATATTTACCTTTTAGGCCCATGCCAACCTTGAAAAAGGTGCTTTTTAATTTTTATAATATTTTATTCTTGAGGGTTAGTCTCACAACCTTGACTTAAAGGCATCATGTATTTGGGTATAAATACCCCTTCATACCAATTATTTTTCTCATTTATTGAAGTGTAAATTAATTTCTCTTTTAGTGATATTATTTGGTCCCATAGACATCCCATTATATTCTATTTTCTTATTTTGTGTTCTATGTAATCATTTATTAAGTAATGATGGGTAATATTTGATTCCATTCATTTTTACAAACTACTTTGAAATCCAACACTTTGATAATACACTAGTACATCAAGAGGCCAACAAAAAATTATTCTAGAACCCTATGTATTAAGTATTACTTGAGCCATGTCAAACTAAAACATCTTTAACACACTGGAAACACTTATCAGATTCATTCTATAGAAGGTAGAGCATATATATGGATGATTAGATGATCGAAATTGTTCTTTGAAGTCTATGACATGATTCTAGAATAGTAAAATAAGAAAGCATTTAGTAAAACCTTGGGGACATCGAGGTGTTGTTATGATAACAATAATTCACATTCTATCTAGAAATTGATTGCCACGTTCATTTAAAGGACTATAATACAATTCATCCAAGTAGATTTTAATGTAGCAAGCAAATAGTTATTCAATATAATGATAATTTCAAAAATACAATGTCAAAGGCAAGGTGAATTAAATGGTTTCTAAGATATTTCTTGAATGTACCTTACTAATTTATTGATAAGATAAAACAAATTATTGTGATGGTGATAAAGCATTATGAACATAATATAACATGTCAAGAAGTATTTTATGTTGTTTGGATATAAGATAAACCAACCATTATGGCATTATATATTTTTTCAAGAGAATTTACTAATCACCAAACAAAAGTAATGTTTTATTAATATATAGATTTTATTTTTCAACTAGATCTAAAGTTAGAAATGATCTAATTTGGGCCTTGATTTAAAAAAGAAAAAGTAATTATTCACAAAAAATTAAAAAAAAAAAAAATCTTTGGTAAACTCTTATCTATTATAAATACCAATTTTATCACAAGTACATCAATCATCCAAAAATCATCATTTTCATTTCCTAATTTTGTGTTATTCTTGTGTTATTCTTGTGTTTGGAATGATATTTTTATGTATGCAAATATAATGGAATGCGAAGAATCTGTATTGGATGGTAAAACAAACCATCTTACAATGGAAGCTAATAGTCAAAAGAGTTTGTTGTTATTTATTGTTATTCAATGTTATTCAGTGTTATTCACCAATGTCTTAGTTTAAGGTTACAATAAAATAATAAATATAGAAATGCTAGTTTCATCTTTATAAATTCTAAAAAATAACTATTTGGCAAAAAATTAGGTTAGAAACTTAAATTAAATGTTGACATTTCTCAAAGTGATTTTCATACTAAAATAACTAGACACCTCGATGGTCATTAGAGCATATTTTACAATTTCTAAAATATACTTGTACAAGCAAATTGAGTCACCAATGAAGATGTTATGACCTTCAAAAGTGGAAAGGATGGATTTAACATTTATAACTAATAATAACACCAATGATGAAGGGTTACATTAATATTCATAGTCAATATTGTTAATCATGTTAAAGGTTAGCACTGATGTAGGATATAGTGCTAATATTGGATGATGATAGTAATACTACTAGTTGGTGTTGGTATTAACATTGAAGGATGGTACTAACATGAACAATACTACAAAATATTGATTATTGTGCTAATGTTAGTAGTAAGTTCTAGCACCAATGATAAGGCTAACATTGATGCAAGTGTTGGCACCAATGCTAGATAATAGTTCTAATGTTTTTTTTTTTTTTTAATTTACATGGCAGAATCGGTAGCCACCATGAATTTGGGTAGGCATTTTTTATGGCCGTCATAGTACTGTGTTGTCCGCCCCAGAAGCCGCCACATAGATCTTCGCGCAGTCCGCCCCTATAACCACCATGCCATAATCATTTTAAACCTTTTACGTCGCTGAAAGCACCAGGAAAGGGACAAGCGTTCAGTCCGACGAGGCCCGAGATTTGAACCTTGGACCTCCGCCCCCTTATTAGGTTTGGATGAAGCAATTGGTCTACACCTCGGACCTGATAATAGTTCTAATGTTAGTTATTGATGTTAGTGCCAATTATGAAGGATGGAAGCAATCACTTTCTTTGATGTATTCATCAGATATCCCTTGTAGTCAAATCACTCTATTTTGGATTCAGCAAACTTGTGATAAGTGGAAGATTAATTTTGAAAAAGAAGGCAACTCATATTAAAGTAGGCAACTCATTAGATCAAGACCTTCTATTAAGTGATATTTTGAAAAAAAAGTGTTAAATTTTCTTAGTCAAATCATTCAAGGTCAAAGATAGAATCCTCGATGAGTTGCATGCATATCCTTTAGTAAGTCATTCATGTTTTCTTAAAATTTATCATGGGTGAAGTATTTTTGTTTTGAATAGATTGAAAGCAAATGTGAAATACCTTGTGTAAAAATATAAAATATATCAATCAAATAAAGATAAATCATCATAAAATTATTATAATCGAAACCAATTTGAAGAAACATGGAAATACATTTACATGGATTTTAATTTACTAAAGGTCTTCTTAAATTCAAATGAAAAACAATAACTTTTTGACCGTAGATCCCCTTTCCAAATGTGCATGTTTAGATGCATTACAATATTTACTTTTAAAAAGCAAAATAAATAAAATATTTTTAAAATAAATTATAAAAAATACAAATAAGTTATTCAATTTTATAAACAATTAAAAAATATATTATTTATAGGTAATAAAACCTAACTGATCGTAAATTCAAAAGATAATCCTTAAACAAATAAAATTATGAATAAATATAAAATTATTATTTTATAGAACCAATATTAGTAAATCAAGTGGTTCTATTTCTCGAATGATAGTATATTTCCAGTACAATGTCTCTTTAAGGCATGATAGATTGCCTTCTAGGTTTTTCTAAGAGGAATTAAGATACCTTAATCTTAAAGGTTTTTTACTTCCAATTCCAAATTTGTGGACCTTCAAAAAGCTATATTCTATGAGTGGGTACTAGCTCTCGCGAAGCGACACAAACGACTATATTCATGAAAAGTAAAGTAAGATGCGACTATATTTATAATATAAAAGTATGAAAGATTCGCGTCATATACACGTTACTTTCTCCTTAAGGAGATTGCGTTATTCGAATGTACGATGTAGTATGTCCCACCAAAATTTTGCCATCTTCGTACGTAAGGTGCTCAATATGATTATGCATGCGAATTTACATACCTTTTCTGTGTTGTTCACTACGATCCGGGGAGAACCAAAGCCTATACATAAAAGCTATTTTGTCTAAGGCACTCAACCAATTTCTTGTACACGGTTGGATGAAAGGCTCAACCTGTATATAAGACCCTCACCATTTGATCTCAATTATGCTTTATCTCCAGCCTTTGCCTCGTTTTTCCATAGGCTGATTTATTTGGTTTCTGTATTTTCTGATTCCTTAGATTTCTCTTAAACATGGAATCAAAAAATTCAGTTCAAATAAGCATCGATCAGGATATGTGGGTTTTTCAAGTTAGTGAACGCCTCCGTATGCATGAAGAAGAAGATGAGGTAGAAAAGGAAATTTCCATATGTGTGTTCAATGTGCCCAAGGAATTATTGGTAGCCAAGCCTGAAGCATACATTCCGCAGTCTGTTTCAATTGGACCATATCATCATTGGAGATCTGAGCTGTACGAAATGGAGAGATACAAACTGGCTGCCGCTCGTAGATTTCAGAAAAGGATCCCCGGCCAGAAGTTCGAATGCGTGGTGGAGGAGCTCACGAAGTACGAGTGGCAAATCCGGAGCTGCTATCACAAATACCTCGACTACAAGGGAGCAGCCTTGGCATGGCTGATGGCTTTGGATGCTGCCTTCGTTCTCGAGTGCTTGCAATTCTACGTCAGCCAAGCCCACGAAACTTCTTCCGAGTTTCCGTCCCAAGTTAAGCAACTGGGAAAGGTTCTGGATCCCACCGGCAGAAGCGCTGCCCACAACGCAGTTTTGAAAGATTTGAT
This sequence comes from Wollemia nobilis, assembly GCA_028583015.1. NCBI lineage: Eukaryota > Viridiplantae > Streptophyta > Pinopsida > Araucariales > Araucariaceae > Wollemia > Wollemia nobilis. The sequence continues at coordinate 317,481 of JAQPPZ010001241.1, forward strand.
GATGCTGGAAAATCAGATCCCATTATTCCTTTTGCAAAAGCTGTTGGAGCTACAATTGGGTTCTGAAGAGAAGGCGGAGGAGAAGCTGTGCAACCTGGTAAGACTTGCATGTCAAGAATTATCCCCTTTTAAGTTCAAGTTGCCTGATCAATCTAGGCACCGTATACAAGAGAGAGGCCACATCCTGGAAGCGCTTTATTATTATATTGTTCCCCCTCCATTCACGCAGAACGGCAATCCAATGGGCAATGAAAACGAGGAGTCATCGCCTGACAGAACATACGTCAAGCAAGCGTTCAATTCGCTGTGGAAGTGTCTCTCCTCCTCGAACGTTGGCGCCATTCGGATTCTCATGACGTTCAGTCATCTTTTGAGGATGTTACTTGCAGAGTTTAAAAAATGACAGAAAATATTTCTCCTTTAGGCTTTTTATTTAATTAATGTTTATGATTTTTTGAGAAGTAATTTAGCTTTGAGTTTGAAAGAAGAATCAGAGGTTCCAAACAAATTTTCTATACGACCAAACAATGCTGCTCTATACCATGATGGAATTTTTAATGCTTTAAAAAAATAATAAAAAACAAGACATACCATGACGGAATTTTTAATGCTTTAAAAAAATAATAAAAAACAAGACATACACAAATTCTGGATAGAAAGTGAAAAATAGAAAAAAAAAACTGCTCGTGGTCACTCTAAATAATCATTATCAATAGATAATATTGCATAACGCTCTAATAACATATGTTAGGTGTAATTATGGTAATTATATTAATATCAAATGGAAAAAGCAAATTATCCTTTATCAGACGAGCCCAACGGTAAAAGGTTCCTTGAAGGAAAGCCCCCTGTTTAGGAACCTGATAGGAGAGGTGAACCAAAACAAGGCTGAGGATGAAGAGGGAATTGAAAACCCCCAAAATGAGGAAGAAGGTTCAAGCCCTAGACTATCACAATATATGCCCCCTCATTTCACTCCAAAACAGACTAGAAACACTACCAAGCCTCCGATAGATTATGGAAGTGAAAGAAAGAAATGGAGAATATCTACAGTAGAGCACTATAGAATGAGAATCAATGAAGAAATTGTAAACAGTAAAGCAAAGAACATTGTTACAGAAAGCTATTCTTGGCCAGGATAATAGCAAAATTGACAAACCCCCTTTGGATCAGGGAAGGGGGCGGGGAAAAAATATCAAACTGTCTAAATGAAGGTTCTCTCATGGAATGTGAGAGGCCTAAACGGCCCACCAAAACAAAGGATGGTGAAGTCTATAAGGAAGGATTGGAATCCTACTATCATTTTTCTTCAAGAAACCAAAACAGATGCGGCAAAATCAACACTTATAGCTAGAAGGATTTGGAAGCAAGGGGAAGTGGCCTTTCAACAAAGCGAGAGGAGCATCTGGGGGCCTCATGATCTTATGGGATCCTATTAAAATAGAAGGAAATATTATTCGGGCAAATGAAAGAGTCTTAAGCGTATTATTTCATGATTTTGATACTAATAAGAATTGGACTATGTCAAATGTTTATGCCCCCACCTCTGTCCAAGGGCGGTCTGAACTATGGGAGTTTTTGGGGCATTTGAGCCAAGCTTTTAAAGACATTCCTTGGGTGATTGGGGGAGATTACAATACCCCACTTTACCCATCTGATAAGAAGGGAGGATCTAGGTTACCCTCAAGGAGCATGGAAGACTTCAATGAATTCATTAACACAAATGAATTGATGGATGTAAGACTAAAAGGAGCCAAATTTACATGGAGTAACAAGAGGATAGGAAGTCAGCTAATTCAAGAAAGGTTGGACAAGTTTTTTTTATCCATGAAAGCTACAACAATGTTTGGTGATTCAGCGTTACAAGCCCTTCCTAAATGCGCTTAAGACCATAATCTTATTCTATGGGAGGCATTTCGAGCTAACTCCTTTAAAAAGCCATTCAGATTTCGTCAATGTGGGTTAAACATCCGGACTTCAAGAAACGAATAGAGGAATGGTGGTAGTAGCCTATCCAGGGAAGTGCTTCCTTCAAACTATCTCAAAAACTTAAGATGGTGAAAAACAACCTTAGAATATGGAATAAAGAAGTCTTTGGAAATATTTTTGAGAATAAGAGAGCAGTGGGGGAAAAACTAACAATAATAGAAAGCAAAATCCAAAATGGAACCTATGATGAGGCAACAAGGATTGAAGAGAAGGAAACCCTTTGTGAGTTTTATAATATTTTAGCTTGTGAAGAGATGTATTGGAGGCAGAAATCAAGGGCATTATGGCTAAAGGAAGGGGACTCTAATTTAAAAAATTTCCATGTTACCACATTGAGCAATAGAAGCAACAATAATATTAGAAATTTAACTAAGGTGGATGGATCCTCAACTCAAAACATTCAGGAGATCAGGGACGAGGTTTCTAATTTTTTCAGTTCATTATTGGGTGAAGAACGGGCCTGTAATGCCCAAGCAAAGGACTCTCTCCTTCAATTCATTCCACAACTCATTGATGAAATGATTAACAAGTCTCTTACAACAGATTTTTCAGAAGAAAGAAATCAAGGAGGCTTTGTTTAACATGGATCCTGACAAAGCTCCTGGGTCGGATGGGTTTTCACCGTGGTTTTTCCAAGTTTGTTGGGATATTGTTGGAGCAGAAGTTATTGCTGCAATCAAGGAGTTCCAAAGTTCAAATCATATTCCAAGGGGTTTCAATTCAAATTTCATTGCTTTGATCCCTAAAGGCCCCAACCCCAAGACTATGGCTGACTTTAGACCGGTTAGTCTGTGTAATATATCCTATAAAATTTTGTCCAAGGTTTTAGCCAACCGTTTGAAGAAAGTTCTACCAGTTATCATTGATCCAAATCAAGGAATTTCTATACAAGGAAGATCAATCTTAGATGGAGTTATTATTGTTCATGAGGCTCTTCATACAGCTGCTCAGACCAAAAAAGCAATCATGGATTTAAAGGTAGACATGAACAAAGCTTATGACAGAATAAATTGGGAATTCCTAGAGGCAGTTTTATTAAAATTTGGCTTCAACATAAAATGGGTCAAGTTAATAAGAGAGTGTATTTCTAAGACTTATTTTTTAATTTTGGTTAATGGGTCTACTGTGGGTTTTTTTCAAAGTAAATGTGGTCTAAGACAAGGAGATCCCATAAGTCCTATGTTGTTCATCATTGTAGCTGAGGCCTTGGGAAGAACCATTAAGGTAGCAGTGGTAGCTAGACTCATATCAGGTATCAAGGCCACGTCGCTAACTACCCCGGTGACACATCAACAATTTTTTGATGATACATTGCTACTAACTTTGGCTTCTGTGGTTGAGGCAAGAAGGATTAAAAATATTCTCATAATGTATGAAGAAGCGACTGGATGAAAGTGAATTTTGATAAGAGCAAACTTTAGTTCATCAATACCCCCATTCCTAGGAAAAATAACATAGCAAGGATCATGGAATGTCATATTGCATCCCTTCCCACCTCCTATTTAGGCCTTCCCCTATTTATGGGGAAACCTGAAGGATCAATGTGGAACATAGTTCTGGAGAGGATCCAAAAAAATCTAGCAGGTTGGAAAGGACATCTGTTATCTCAAGTAGGCAAAGCAGTTTTAACTATGGCTTCACTTCAAAGTATACCCATTTACTTCCTATCAGTCTTCAGAGCTCCCAGCAAGGTGTATCATAAAATTGAGTAGCTTCAAAAAAATTTCTCTGGTCAGGGACTGAGGATAAGAAAAGGATCAATTTAGTAGGTTGGAACAAGGTTTGCAAACCTAAAGCTGATGGGGGGTTAGGATTGAGGAGAGTTGCTCATCTTAATACAGCTTTGTTAGCCAAACAAGCATGGTGGTTATTGACTAAGGTCGATAATGAATGGACTGCCATAGTTAGGAGGAACTACCTCCAAGGTGTGAACTTCCTTAATGACAACTTAGCAAGCAAGGGGTCTGATTTTTGGAAGGCAATCCTCACGAGCAGGGATCTTGTCAAGAAAGGTCTTAGATGGATTCTAGGAAATGGGTAAACAATAGACTTTTGGAAGGATCGGTGGGTGAGAGCTGAGGAGTTATCCCAAAATCCTTGTTTTTCTAGGATTCAAGAGCATATGGAGCAACATATTGGGAAGAAGGTTGCAAATTATATGTGGCAGGATATTAATATCAACAGGTGGAAACACATCAGAGTACAGGGTTTTGAAGCGGAGTCTAAAGAGCTTTATAATATTTTAACTCAAAAAATTATTCTATCTAGAGAGGATGAAGATCACATTGTTTGGGCTGAGACTGAAAGTGGTGAGTTCACAGTTAATTCTGCATATAATTTGCTTCTCAATGTGGAAGGTCAACAATTTCAACCGAGTTTGGTTTGGATCAAAGGCTTAATTCCTAAAATATCCTTTTTTTTCAAGGCTGGTGATTCAAGGAAAAATCCTCACTATGGAAAATATGTTATCCAAAGGTATGGTTATTGCTAATCATTGCTACATGTGCAGGGCAGGATGGGAGACAACCCAACACTTATTTCTGGAGTGTCCGGTAGCGGAGTCCATCCTGGATGAACTTTTCCAAGCCTTTAGAATCTCGTGGGTTAAGCCTGCTCTTATATTCGAAGTGTTCCATCAATGGCCTCAACCTTTTGTTAGCCTAAAACTTAAGTACCTATGGAAAATCTGTTGGCATCATTTTTGTAGCAAATGTGAACACTTAATATTGTTAAGTGGTTATTTAGTGGTTAGGTTAGGTTAGAGTTGTCGGCAAATGTCGGCCTGATTTTTAAGTCAATAAATTCTTCTCTTCCCCTTATCCCTCCATTCCCTCCTTTATTCCCTCTTCCTCCTTATCGCTCCACCTCCCTTTCCCCTTATTCCTCCAACCTCCCTTCATTTCCTCTCCGCCGACTTCCTCCCTTCCCTCTTCATATAAATCAGTAACTATAGCCTATGTTCTAAGGTTGTTGTATTTGGCTCTACAAGATTAATATTTAATTTGTTTTATTTAGTTAATTTTTGATATTACCTCCTGGTCCGAATCTTATATTTGGTATCAGAGCCAACCGAGCAAGCATGCTGGGCACAAATATCGAGGTCACATGGGCATGAATCCCGAGGTCGAAATGGTGCTGACGTGGCGATCGACGTGGTGAGTTGATGTGGAGGTCGACATGGCGCGCTGAGGTGGCGAGGCGGTCGAGCGTGTGCGGTGGAAAAAACTGGTTGGAACACATGGCAGAAGCGGATTCGCCTAAAGCAGTGTACATGGTGGATGTTGATTGGCCGAGCAAGCATAGCGTTGGGGAGCGATTTCCCGAAGGCAATCGAAGGTAAATGCGCCTTCGCACATATTTGAAGACTTGTTAGTCTTCCTCCCACTGAATGTGGGATAAATCCACCTTTGTTTTTTTTTTAAATCTCCGCCCGGTGATGGTATAAGGAACAAGTGGTTCCTTTCCCTACCCGCCGAGGCCTGTAGCTCAGTTGGTTGTGTTGTTTGCTGGCGGAGGAGAGGTCCCGGGGTCGAATCCCGCCGAGGTAGAAAAAAACAAAGTTTTTTATTTTTTTTGTTTTCACCGGCAGCCAACGGATTTAAGAGGGCAAAAGTTTGTATTTCTTTCACCGGCGTCGCGTGGTGTAGCGGCTAGTGGCTGCGGGTAGGACGCGGAGGTCCTGCGTTCGAATCCCGTCGGGGATTTCACGACGAAAAAAAAAACAAAAGGTTTTTTTAATTAATTTTTTCTTATTTGTTTTTAATTAAAGTTTTTAAAAATTTAATAATTTTTATTTATATTTTTTATTAAGTTTTTTAAATAAACTTTTATTTAAAAAACTAATTTAAAATATCTATAGAAAATTGTTAAAAAAAATTTAAGGGCTTTATTAAAACAAATTTTGGAAAATTGTTTAAAAAAATAAAAGGGTGAAATTTTTTATTTGGCATCATTATTGTAACCCAGTGCATGTGGTGTAATTTTGGGTAGATGATTCGGTCATCTGGATGCTATTATGCATTGCTCTCTCTGTTGAGAAGAGAGACTTCTGATTCCTTTTACAGGAAAGTCCAGCAGAGTGGACTTCATACTATGTTTTGTCAGCTTGGAAAACCAAGTGATTGCACATCGAGAGAAAACCAGATTCTGGATACGAGGCAGATTCTGAAGATAATATCTTTGGGCAAAGAGTAGTTGAATCTGAGACGTTTGAACAAGTACCTGAAGGACAATCAAGTGACAGTTATACTCCTGCAGTGCCTGAAGTTGAAACGAGTGAGAGCTATACACTTCGCTCTCCTGATCCAAAACCAGCAGAAGCAGAAGTAGTAGCAGAGGAAAAAGAACCAGTGGAGGTGAAACCTACAATTGAAGAATGAGTTGTTCTCAAAAGGTGTCTTGAGCTAGCAGCAGTAGCAAAAGAAGTCATTATCATCAGTGACGATGAAGCAGACAACTTCACCTTTCCAGTTTTGGGAAATCCTTAAGAAGAAGAATGCCAAATCAGTGAGCATTTTAAGAAAGCTAGATTTGATTTAAATTTGTAAATCAGTAATCTATTTTGTACTACTTTGTACAGTTTGTTTAAAGTTGAAATAAAATTTGCTTTCTAAAATGGCTTCCAATACTAGTTTACCAATTCCTGAGTTCAATGGCGGTTATTACAAGTATTGGTCAATTAAAATGAAAACTCTGTTGATTGGCAAAGGTCTTTGGGATGTGATTGAAGAGGTATATACTAAACCTTCAGCTGCTGAGTAGGCATTTTTGAGTGGTGCTGATAAAAGAGATAGAAAATAAGCACAAAAGAATAATTATTTTGCCCTTTATCACATTCACGCCGCCCTTGATAAAAGTATTTTCCCTAGAATAGCTTCTTTTAAAACTGCTGAATCTGCTTGGAATGCTTTACAAGAAATTTTTAGGGGTAGTGACCAAATCAAACAAGTTAAACTCCAAACCTTGAAAAGAGAGTTTGAAACTCTTAAAATGCAAGAAAATGAAAAGGTTGGTGATTACTGCGTGGGTGTGAAATCCGTAGTAGATAAGATGGTCACTTTAGGAGAAGATGTAAAGCCTGAAGTTATAGTGAAGAAAGTGTTGAGAAAACTTCTTCCTAAGTGGAATTTAGTAGCCATCATTATAGAGGAATCTAAAGACCTAACTTCTCTGTCTTTTGAAACCCTCATTGGATCACTTCTCTCACATGAGGAGGGATTACAACCATCTCCTTCCACAAGTTACGGAGGAGATGATAAAGCCTTTGCTTCTCAAGAAGGCAGAGGTAGAGGTCGTGGCAGAGGAAAGTCTAGAGGAAGAGGTAAAAATAATCAGAGAGGTGGAACTCCTAACAGAGGAGGAAATCAGAACAGAGGAGGATTCTCAAACAATAGTGAACAGCAGTAGAATAGAGGAGGACAACAAAATAGAGGGAAATAATCAGGCAGAGGTAAAGGAGGAGATAAGTCAAAACAATATTACTACAATTGTGGCAAACTTGGCCATTATGCTCGTGACTGTTGGACTGACTTCACAAGGAACTAGTAGCAGCCAAAGCGATCAGTTTGGAAACTTTGGAGAAGAGGAAGAGGCCACAAATCTCTTTCTCTCATATGGTCAGGCAGATCAGAATATGAATGATACATGGATCTTGGACACTGGGTGTTCAAATCATATGAGTGGCAAAGAAGAGCTCTTTGCTACTCTAAATTCCTCCTACAAATCTAGCATCAAATTTGGAGATGATAAATCATTGGCAGTAGAAGGCATTGGAGCTATGGCAGTTCCAACCAAAGAAGGAGTCAAACAAGTAAGTGATATCTATTATACACCTCATATCCAACATAATATTTTAAGTGTTGGTCAAATGTTAGAAAAGAACTACAAGTTGCTTTTTTATGAGGGTAAATGCACTATTTTTGATAAAAATAACAATAATAGAATCATTACTCAAGTGCCAATGTCAAAGAATAGATTGTTTCCTTTAAAGTTTGGCCAGCCAGGGGGAGATACGTTAGCAAGTGTTGTTATTTCCAATCCAAGTGTTCTATGGCACTTGCGATATGGCCATTTGAATTATGCTAGTTTGAAAATGCTAACTTCCCAAGCCATGGTTACTGGACTTCCTAAAGTTCAGGATAGTAAAGAAGTCTGTGAAGGGTGTGCTCTTAGGAAGCATGCCAGATCAAATTTTCCTCATGGACAAGCATTGCGGGCCAGCTATCCACTCCAGCTAGTGCATACTGACATCTGTGGTCCGATGAAGACATAGAGTTTGGGTAACAACTCTTACTTTCTACTCTTTATTGATGATTATACCAGAATGTGTTGGATATATTTTTTGAAACATAAGGATGAAGCATATGAATGCTTTATTGATTTCAAAACAAGAGTTGAAAGTGAGAGTAGATATTTTGTAAAATGTCTTCGATTAGATAGGGGAGGAGAATATTCCTCTAATGAATTTGTGAATTTCTGTAAGCAACATGGCATTAAGAGGCAGTTCACTTCTGCCTACACTCCACAGCAAAATGGTGTTGCAGAGAGGAATAAGTGCACCATTGTGGATATGGCAAGGTCTATGCTTCAGACAAAGTATTTGACTAATTCATATTGGGCAGATGCAGCCAGGACCAGTGTATATATCTTGAACAGAAGTCCTAATTCAAGTTTGAAAGGACTGACACCTTACCAAGCATGGTATGGTAAAAAGCCAAATGTTAAGCATTTCAGAGTATTTGGCTCGCTGGCCTATTCTCACATTCTTGATGAGCTTAGGAAGAAGCTCGATCCAAAGAGTCAAGCATGTATCTTTGTAGGATACTGTGAGAATACAAAAGCTTACAGACTCTATAATCCCCAAACTAGAAAGCTTGTGATTTCCAGGGATGTGATTTTTGATGAAGGGGGAGAATGGGGTAAGCCCCAAATATTCAGTTGATGTTGAATCCACTGATGTAGTTTCTCAGCAGGTGCAACCACAAACACCACTGAAAGGAAAGTAGTCTCCTCCAACAAGTCCAAGTTCATCTTCTGATTCCTCTTCTTCACCAAGTCCTTCTCCATAGCGATCTGTACGTTCCTCACCAATGGACATTGATTCTCCATCCAAAGGTAAGAGAACTTTATAGTATCATCCATCATCTCAGATGTTGGATAAAAAAATTTCAAGAAGATACACTAGGAGTCAAGCTAGTGAAATGGATTATGTTTTACACAGATTAGAAAGTATGCACTTGTATGGTGATGATGTCTCCCAGCAGGAACCTAGGGGAGATCAAGTTAACTATGCTTTGTTAACTAGTGCACAACTTGAACCTTCTAGTTATGAGAAGGCATGTACTTAGAAAATTTAGCAAGATTCCATGAAAGAGGAGATAACCTCTATAAAAAACGACACTTGGAAGTTGGTTAAGCTTCCTAAAGGCAAGAAATATGTTGGATGTAAGTGGGTCTACAAGACCAAGTTTAATGCTGATGGTAGCATTGAAAGGCACAATGCGAGACTAGTTGCAAAGGGATTCACTCAGAAATATGGAATTGATTATGAAGAGACTTTTGCTCCTGTAGCCAGATAGGAGACTATTAGAACAGTTCTTGCCTTAGATGCAAATAAGGGATGGAAAGTCCAACACATGGATGTGAAAAGTGCATTTCTAAATGGTTACTTGACAGAAGAAGTGTATGTTGAGCAACCACAAGGATTTGAAGAGAAAAACAAGGAGCATCTTGTTTACAAATTGAATAAGGCACTTTATGGCCTCAAACAGGCACCACGAGCTTGGTACTCACATATTTATGGGTACTTCAAAGAATTTGGGTTCACCAAAAGTAGAAATGAACCCACTCTTTACTACCTACAGCAAGGAAATGACATCCTCATAGTTTGCTTGTATGTGGATGATCTCATATTGATGGGTAGTAATGAAAAACTGAATATGAAGTTCAAACACTCCATGATGGAGCAGTTTGATCTGAAGGATCTTGGGTTAATGCACTACTTCCTTGGAATGGAGGTTCATCAATCAGATACAGGGATCCTCATATATCAACATAAGTATGTTCGGGACATGCTTAAGAAGTTTGCTATGGAGCATTGCAAACCAGTTGCAACTCCAGTTGGACATGGGATCCAATTAAGCAAAGATTATGGAGCATCAAAAGTTGACGTGACCACTTTCAGAAGCATGGTTGGTAGTTTGATGTTTCTTGCCAACACCAGACCTGATATTCAGTATGTTGTCTCTCTTGTCTCTCGATTTATGTCTAACCCTTCCGAGTTGCATTTGCGGGCAACTAAGAGAATTCTCGAGATATGTAAAGGGTACATGGGATTTTGGAATCCATTACCATAAATGTAACACTATCAAGCTTGTAGGCTTCAGTGATAATGATTGGGGTAGCAACATTGATGACAGAAAATCAACCTCAGGGAACTGTTTTAGTCTGGGATCGGGACTAATAACTTGGAGTTCCAAGAAGCAAATAGTAGTAGCACTATCTTCAACATAAGCTGAGTATATAGCGGTCACTCATGCTAGTACTCAAGCTCTATGGCTACAAAAGGTATTAGAAGAACTTGGAGAGCAGCAAAGTGGTCCAACAAGGTTATTCTATGACAACATTAGTGCCATTCAGTTGGCATATAATCCTGTCCACCATAGTAGATCAAAGCATTTTGATATGAAGTACCACTTCATCAGAGATATGGTGGAAACTAAAACTGTTGAGCTTCACTATTGCCCCACTTTGGAGAATGTTGCGGACATCTTCACCAAGGCGTCGGCTAAAGCTCAATTTGTAAAGCTGAGATACTGTATTGTCAGACCTCTCAAATTTAAGGGGGAGAATTTTCTCTGGCACATTTGGCTAGAAAGGAACCATAGAGCCTTTAAGGATACCATTCACAACCCAAAAACCATCCTCAACAGGATTATTGTCTTTGCGAAAGAAAACCTTAGAACCTTAGTGGATGAGAACCACTCAATTCCTCCCCAAGAAAAAAAATTAGCTAGGGCCTTAGGTATTGAGGACAAACCTTCCATTCCTTTGACCAATCCCAAAAATGGGATTTCTTGGGAGCCATCCCCCCAGGGTTAGTTTAAACTAAATTTTGATGGTGCAACCAAGGAGAACCCGGGAAGAGTTGGAGTTGGAGGAATAATTAGGGATCATCAAGGAAATCTGGTCAAGGCCTTCGTTGAACCATTGGGAATCAGAACTAATAACGAAGTAGAAGCTAGAGCCCTTTGGAGAGGGTTGCAAGTAGCCCAAGCAACTCAAGGTAACTTGATGATTGAAGGTGATTCTATGAACATCATCAACTTGTTAACCAATGGCAAAAAACCTCCATGGAGAATCGAGGGAGTCATCCATGAAGTGAGGATCCTTTTTGTGACAAGACAGAACATGAGGGCTCGTCACGTGTACCGTGAGGCCAACAGGTCAGCTGAAAAATTAGCCAACATAGGTTTTGATGTTGGTAGTTTGGTGACATGGACACAAGGTGTGCCACATGAAGTGGAAAACATTATTAGTCATGAAAAGAAACCTACCCATTAAGGAGAAATATGAATGGGTGTTCTTTCCCATGGAGCTGGTAATAACTATGGGGTTTCCCTCTAAATCATACCAAATTGGAAATGAAGGTAACAGGTTGTAAGCCTTGGAATATTTCGACAGAGAATAGGAAATGGGCAAGCAACGGGTTTCACAAGTGCAAAGTTCCAAACTTCAATTCCTGTCAATGTAAGTAATGTTTACAGTTATGTTTAGGTATGGGTGTGCTTTGTTAGTAAGGTGTTGTAGGGGATTCAATACAAATTATTGTAAGAAAGTTTCAAGGATGACTAGGATCTACAATCTCAGTAGAAGGCTGGATATTGTAATAGGTTTTGGGTTAACCTACAAAACCCGATAATTAATGAAGATTTTTATTTACAAAAAAAAAAATATTAATATCAAAATCTCCTTTACTTTAACCTAACATAATAAGGATAATTTACATTAATTACCATAACAAGATTAACCATGGCCTATTAAAATTAAATAATAAAAAACTAAAAATAATAAATATATTGTATAATGAAATTTCCTTATGTCTACTCAACACCTCACATCATATTGGCTCTTGGTCATAAATCAAATTCAATTTCAACTAGATCAATGAAAAATAAAAGGAAGAGTAACTATATAGTATTATCTATTTAAATGACTAATGATACACTTAAAGTGATTATCAAGGATGAGATGATCAAGTATGATATAATGATTATAAAAAATAGAGGGTTAATGTATAAGTTCAATGAATACTAACTTTTTTGTTTAAACATTTAAAAGTGGATTAAATAAAAGTGAGAATTGAATTCAGATTAATAAATGAGTTTTCTTATGAAATATTTTCTTTCTTATTATCCTCTCCAATTTAAAATATGGATTTTATTTGAGGTCATGGAGTGAATATTTTTTCTATGAATATGGAAAATCTAAGAAGGATTCTAATAAGAAGAACTTTTTTTTGGACTACCATATCAATTATTAAACTAGTAGGTTTTGAAGAATATTGGAAAGACTTTAGGGAATTTCATCTACGAGGGATCAAATACTAATATGTGAAAATCATGTCATGTATATTTGAACACCTAGTCAAAATCTATTAATATTAAATACCAAGCAAGAAAATGGGATCAACTAGTTGATTATAAAAATATTGTGTATTCTAAAAAAGATTCGAATATAAATTAAGTTTTTTGGACTACCATATCAACTATTCAACTAGGAGATCTTGAAGAATATTGGCAAGACTATAGGGAAGTCCATCTAGGAGGGATCAAATACTAGTATTAAAAATCATGTTGTTTATACTCCAATACCTTACCAAAATTTATTATGATTAAATCTTAAGCAAGAGAATGGGATCAACTAGTTGATTATTGAATGTATGATGTAAAACGTGTATGTAAATCAAATAAGTTGAGACTTTATAAAATTAGTTATAATAAATTGAAGAAACTTACAAGTTATTACATTTCAAATTATCATCATTGTAAATGTAAACCAATGTGGATGTAAACCTTAATAAATACAGTTGAAAGAAAAATGCAGTTTGGTTTGGGAATCACAAGCTTACTTTTCTTTACTTGATAATATTGTAAACATTATGATTCTTTGAGCATAATATTTTACCATATTTTCCATAATGCAAGCAAATGAACTCAAAACAATGCAAAAAAAATTATCTATATACGATGCATATATATATATCCATTATCTCTAATAAATATAAATTTTCTATGATGAAGTATTCTATAACATTGAATCTCATATAAAATATAACCTCATAGAAATGAATCTTATAACAATAAAAAATCTAATGAATGCCATAAAAATAATGTCTTCACATGATTTCTTATATAAGAAAAACAATGAGATGCCAATCTAATGGACTTCCTCCCTTGTTTTTCTTTGGATTTGGATAATGTGAGAATCCCCTGTGACCACTGCTTAGGGCTGAGCATTTTCATCCCATCCATGATCCTTCATAAGGCTGAGAGCTAAGCTTATCAATAGGGGATAAACACACACTTGCACACATGCCATGATTTGAACCTTGGAATTCCTAAAGAAGAGCCAAAGTCTGAACCATTGTGTTGTCCCCTCTGGAAAAAAACTTTGTGTTAGAAAGGAAACCCACTACTTCAATCTTGGTACCTATCGCCAATCCCATTCGAGTATACTCCTAAGGTCTCTATAGTGGATTTTTTATGTGTCCACAAAGACAGTATAGGGGTGATTTGAACACTAGACCTCCCATTTATTTTGGAGCCATGTCTTGGAAACCAATTGTACCACTAAGACGCATAAGGGATGGTTCAAACATTAAACCTCTCATTTATTAATTTCGAAACCATGTTCAAAAACCAACTATATTAAGGAAAAGAACAACTTCCTTCGTTATTTTATTATAAATATTTTACCTTAATTATTTATCTTTTGATTATCTTATTTTCTAACTATATTACCTTATTGATCTTAGCTAATTTTATAATTAATATAAAAATGATACAATCACCTTAAAAACACTTTACAAATTTTATAAAATAATATAACTAACTAAAAATACTATTAACATTTCACATAATTCGGTAAAAAGAATAACTATTGAAAAAAGGACAACTATATACAAGGCTCCACTACTTTTCGCTATAATGGCCTAGTGTGAGTGGTATGTAATTTTATGTGTATAAATGTTTATTATCAAAAACCATTCTTGCTATTAATTGTATTAACAATAAATTATGTTCACTTTAAAACAAATACAGGATTCTGAATGCAGTTTTTCTTTCCCTTAATCGGAAGCTTGCTTTCCATACAAACTGCATTATTTATTTTTAAAATGAATATGTTTATGAGGTGGAGTAAATAATTATAGTATACTTTTTCAGACTTAAAACTATTTTTTTATTATTTTTTTTTGAAAATTTTGAAAAAACTTGTATTAAAACAAAGATCAATTACAATATGGGAAGAGACTCTTCCCAGCCGAATTCAAAGAGAACACAAACTTACAATAGAAGAAGAAGACTTGCAATGGAGCCAAATCTCCTAAATCAATAACTAGCTAGCAGGGGATCGACATGGACAGATGATGCAACTGGTCCCAAAAACGTGACATGTCGCGATATCGCGACACCTTCTCGCCTTTGGCCGTGAAAAAGAAACATGTCGCGATACCACGACAACTCCCGCGGCAACATGTCGCGATATCGCGACAACTTTCCTCCAATGACCACGACGGTGCAACATGTCGCGATATCGCGACAACTTTCCACCAACGACCGCGACGGCGCAACATGTCACGAAATCGTGACAACTTTCCTCCAGCGACCGTGACGGCGCAACATGTCGCGATATCGTGACAACTTTTCTCCAGCGGCCGCGATGGCGCAACATGTCACGATATCATGACAACTTTCCTCCAATGGCCGTGACGGCGCAACATGTCGCGATATCGTGACAACTTTTCTCCAGCGACCGCGATGGCACAACATGTCACAAAATCGTGACAACTTTCTTCTAGCAATCGCGACGGCGCAACATGTCGCGATATCACGACAACTTTCCTCTAGCAACCGCGATGGCGCAACATGTCACAAAATTGTGACAACTTACCACTAGCGACCGTGACAGTGCAACATGTCACGAAATCGTGACAACTTTCCAATGGTGCAACATGTCACGAAATCGTGACAACTTTCCACCAACGACCACAATGGCGCAACATGTCGCGATATCGTGACAACTTTCCTCCAGCGACCATGATGGCACAACACGTTGTGATATCATGACAACTATCCTCTAGCGGTCGCAACGATGCAACAAGTCACGATATCGCGACAACTTCCCTCCAACGATCGTGATGGTGCAACATGTCGTGATATCACGACAACTTCCCTCCAGTGACCGCGATGGCGCAACATGTCGCGATATCGCGACATGTCACGATATCGTGACAACTTCCCTCCAACGATCAAGATGGCGCAACACGTCGTGATATCGCGACATGTCACGATATCGCGACAACTTCCCTCCAGCGATCGTGACGACACAACACGTCGCGATATCGTGACAACTTCCCTCCCTTTGCTTTTTCTTTGATCATTTGTTCAAGGACCTTTCTAGACCCTGCCTGATCACCTCATCCCCAATAGCCATATCACTGTGAAGCTGAACCCCTGCCTCCTTCTCAGCACCCATCTTAGCCAGGAAGTCGGCCGCATTGTTTAAATCTCGACTCACATAAACAGGGATCACATCATCTAATTCCTTCCATAATTCCTTAATTTGAGAGACAAGAATTCTCAACCTCCATGCTTTCAAAGCAAAGTTTCTCATGCAATCAAGAGCTCCAACCATTATTTGAGAGTCTGATTCAATAATGATCCTCCTGTGGCCCTGTTTCACTGCCCAAATAGAAGCGGATTTAATAGCTATGGCTTCGCTTCATTGTTTGTGGCTCTTCCCAAGCCTTGCAGTTCCCAATATAGCACTGATCCATCATGATTCTGGCAAACCACTCCAATTCTGGCACTACCCGGATTGCCCTTTGCAGCTCTGTCAGTATTAATTTTAATCCAGCCTTCTGGTGGTGGTTTCCAACTAGCTCTGTCCTGTCCCTCTTGCTCTTCAACTCCCTCTTCCATTGGCCTAGTAACACCCTGAGTTTCCTCTATAGCATAGACAACAACAGTTTCTGTAACCTTGCTCCAGATAATCTGCCAAACTCCATCTAACGAGGAAAAAATTTCTCTGAAAATTCTCGCATTTCTCTCCAACCACACTTGCCACCAAATGAAGTTTAGTCCAAGCTCCCAACCAATTTGAAGAGCTTTAGATTTAAATCTACCCCTCTTCCATGTTTTCCAGATATTAGTCCGATTCAAGTCACCATTAACTTGAATTTTATAGCAAGAAAGCCAACGCTTCCAAATCTGACACGTGAAAGGGCACTCAAACATCAGGTGGTCAGCTTTTTCCTCATTCTTATAGCATAAAACACATTGGGATGGACCGATGATTCCTCTACATCTGAGATTGTCAAAAGAGAGAATTTTGTTGTGCATAAACTGCCAGGCAAAAAAGTTTACTTTCGACCAGCCCTTGGAGTGCCAAATATTTTTCCAATCCTCAACCGAGAATGAATGGGGGGGAGGCTCTGGGAGGATCTTCTCATATCCGTCCTTCACTATAAAGACACCAAGGCTCCCATAGCCCCAAGCTAATTCATCCTCCTCATCTCTACCTGTGAGAAATCTTTCAGACAAGATTTTAGTCATGATGGGTGCCAACTCGGAGGGATTGAAATAGGCCACTCCTCCAGCTTCTTAAACTTCTTAAACTTATACTCCCCCAGCTGACTAGTGATGAAATAACTGTCAATGTGAACCCATCCTTTGGTTTCTATGGCAGTTTTTATTGGTTGCAATTCAAGAAATTCAACAATGATGGGTGGGTACTGATCCCAAGAGTCTATCCAAAAACGAACCTTCTCCCCTCTCCCCACTTTCCAAAACAATCGATCTTTAACCACCTGAGATCCTAGCTTGAGAGCCTACCACACTAGGGATCCAGGGCCATCCAAAGGGAAATGACCCACCTCGTTGGGGTTAACCTGACCCAAATATTTACTAGTTAGGATTCTGCTGAATAAGGAGGTTGGTTGGGAAATCCACCTCCAAGACTGACTTTCCAGCCAAAGCTTTATTATTGAACTTGGATCTCCTCAGTCCCAGCCCTCCTTTTACCTTGGGCTGGGTAACTTTATCCCAACCAACTAAGGCCCATTTCCTCTCTCCTTTTGCTCCTTCCCATAAAAATATTCTAGCCATATTGTCCAGCTCTTTCCATATCTTATGAGGGGCAGCCAGGATAGAGAATTTGTAAATTGGCATGGCCTGAATGACTGACTATAAAAAAGTTAATCTACCCCCATAGCTTAACCATTTGTGAGACCAATGATTCATTCTATCTTTGATACCATCCAAAAGATCCTTCCAGATATCCATTTTTAGTTTTTTGAAATGCAAAGGAACCCCCAAGTAAACCACTGGAAGAGAAGTCCTTGTGAATCCCAAGATCTCTAAAACTCTGTCCTGGAGCCTTTGATCAAGATTAAGAAAGACCACTTTGGATTTTTTATCATTGATGACTTGGTTTGAAGCCCTAAGGTAGACATTAAGAGTATCTCTGATCACTCTTGCTTCCCTGAAGCTGGCCACTCCAACCAATCCTGTATCATCCACAAACTGTAAGTGAGTCAAAAATTCCTCACCCACCTTGATACCTATTAGCAAACCTTGATGTCTTCTCCTCCAGAAAAGTCTACCTAATCCTTCAGCCAAAATGAGGAAAAGATAGGGAGAGCAAGGATCCCCTTGACGAAGACCTCGAGAGGCTCCAAAAGGTTGCGAGGGAAGACCCTTGATTAATACTGAATAAGACGGCGTTGATACACAACTCATGACCCAATCTATCCAGTCCTGAGAAAAACCAAAGGCTGCCATCATTTTTGACAAGAAACTCCACTCCACCCTATCATAAGCCTTTGACATATCTAATTTAATGAACATTCCTTTATTACCAGATTTTTGCATTGTATGGATTGCCTCCCGAGCAAGAACCACCCCATCCAAGATCTGCCTACCCTCTACAAAACCCCCTTGCTCTGAGGAGATAATGTTATGTAAAAGGGGTTTTAGCCGTTCAGCCATTACCTTTGTGATTATTTTATAAATCACATTGCATAAGGCAATAGGTCTATAATATGAAATGTGAACCCCCTCCTCCCCTTTTGGAATTAAAGTGATGAAGGTATGATTTAATGCCTTAAGCATTCTTTTATTACCTCTGGACTCCTCTACGACATCCAAAACATCCTCATCCAAAGTATCCCAAAAGGCCTAAAAAAACTCAATTGGAAAGCCATCTGGTCCTGGAGTTTTTCCGGTACTCATTCCAAAGACCACATTCTTCAATTCTTCTCTACCAATGGGTTTAAGAAGGGCCTGATTTTCTTCTTCAGAGATAACAGAGGGTATGACATCAATCACTTCATTTTGAGCCTCTACATCTTGCTCCATACTTGCCTTAAAAAGTTTAGAAAAATAATCCATTGAATGGGAATGCATACCAGGAAGAGTATCAAAGGAATGTCCATTCTCATCTTGAAGAGCTTCCATGTTATTCATCTGTCTCCTAGCATAGGTTGACCGATGGAAAAATTTGGTATTTCTATCACCTTCCAATAACCAAGTGGTTCTTGCTCTCTGTTTCCAGTAGGTCTCCTCTTGGTTATCAATGTCCTCAACCGCTTTACGCAAGGCATCATCCTCGGCTTTGAGCTGCTCTATAATTGTTCCTTCCCTAAAGTGTTTTTGAACCTCATCCCATCTGGCCACCAAAGGAGCTCTTTGGATCTGGAAGTCTGTCTTGTTAGCTTGCCTCCATTGTTTCAGTTGAGCTTTGACATAATGAAGTTGTTTGTGGAATCTGAACATTGTTGTCCCAAAAGGTAGACGAACTTCCTCCCACCACTGTGGAATTTTCTTTCGAAGATCCTCTTTTTGTAACCAAAAATTCTCAAATTTAAAGGGTTTGTGATGCTACCCTGTCGTAATCCCTCCCTCCAACAAAATGGGAAAGTGATCTGAAATCGGGCCCTCCAAAATCTGGAATTTTGTATTCCATTTTACGAATGCCTCCTCTCGAAACCAGAAAATGGTCTAGCTTTACCTTCCGGCTATGTGGCTCCCTCCTCTTGTTAGTCCAAGTAAAGTTGGGTCCAGGGCCTTTAATATCCACTAGGTGAAAAGCCTGGACTTGGGCAATCAGAAGTCGATCCCCTGGGTCCAAAATTGGGGTTCCTCCTTCTTGATCTCTAGAAGATAATTTAGCATTAAAATCCCCAGCAATAATCCAGTCTAAATCTTCCCTTGAGGTCCTCATGTTATGCACAACTTTCCATTGAAGCCTCTGGCCATCAAGGGTTTGAGCCCCATAAAAATTTGTGATTAAAACATGTTCAGCTATGACATTATTCCTAAAATGAGATGTGAGGACACCCCTCCAGGCTATATGTTCTATTGCAGTCCATTCCAGAGAGTTCCAAAGAGTGACAATCCCCCCTGAGGCACCTTGGGCCGCCACATCCATATGACCAGGACCCCTCCAAATTCTGTTAACTATTTTACACATAAGATCTAACGACATTTTGGTCTCCTGGATAAGCAAAAAATTTGTTTTGCATTTTCCTAAGAGTCTTTGAACAACATATTGATGGGTTCTACTGTTTAAACCCCTAATATTCCATGATTTAATAATCATTGAAAACCTTGAGAGCAGTAAGAATCAATTGTCCTCACCGATCCTCCAGTGATCAACTTGTCTCCTTGAACTGCTAGCAGGTCCTTATTTGATTTTCTTCCCGCTCCTTGAGAGTTGCTATTTTTGGATCTCTTTTCCACCTGAGTTATCCCTAGGGCTGGCCTTTCTCTATTCTTTTCTACAATTCCCATGCTGACATCCTTGATTATTGGCTGCGCTTGGGAGTGCACTATCAATGCCCCTGCATTCTCTGACTGCGGTAACTCAGTGTACTCAATCACCTATTCTAAGACAGGGGGAGATGAAGGAGAAGCATGAGCGTGGATGTTATTGTCCTCAATATTCCCATCCACTCCTTCCATGACTTGATCCTCTTGGTCCACTAGTGTCTTAAAAATTTCATACCTATTGGTTGGCTTGAGTTGTGATTGCTCCTTACCATTTTTCTTTTGCTTTCTCCTTCTTTTGGGCTGTTCAAAGCCATATTTCTGAACATCATTACCCTGAGGAGTATTGGATGGTTCTTTGGTAAGAGTAGACTTACCCTCTCTGGGGCGATTTGGCATTCCAAGCGGGGCCTCCATTTTTGTGTTCAAAATATTTGGACAAAACCGGGCCAAATGCCCATGTTTGTGGCAAACTCTGCATCTGAAGGGCAGAGCCTCATAATCTAGCTGTTGGATCCAAGATAGTCCTACCAGTTCAAGTTCCACCTCTTCCGGTAGAGGCTGGCTAATATCCATTTCCACACAAATTCTTGCAAAAACAACTATGTTTCCTTCTATGGTGTCTTTGGAGACGCCCAGATGTCTACCGAGGGAGTTATCGATCATTTCTAGAACCTGCTCACCCCAAAACTCCATTGGAAGAGCGTACAACCGGATCCAAACCGGGACAGCCGTGGGTTCAATACGAGGATCGAAACCCACTCTCCAGGGTTGAACAAATAACCTTGTCGGACCGTGGTTCCTCTTTTCTAATTCAAAAGCCCTGTTTCTATCGGCTAGAGAAGAAAAACTAACAATGAAATACCCATTGCTAATAAACCATAAGGAGTACTCACCATGAGGCTCCCAGTTCTGTCTGACCCAGGTATGCAAGAAATTTAGGGTAGGGCGGATACCCATGAATTTACAGATCGGATCATGGTTGGCTCTGTATATGATTGTGTCTTCGACCATCTTTGGCTCGATGACAATCTTGGGTCTTGAGGCGGATTGCGGAAGGCATCCATTAACTCGATGTGTTGTTGAGCTCTTTCCAGCGTTCTTGAAGAGCGTATGAAGAGTATTTCTCTGAGCTTCGTCATTAGAAGACGAAGAATTTTCTTTTAGCAATTCAGCGTAAGAGCTCTTTCTCCCAGAGAGAGGATTCGAAGGAGTCCCCATTGGGCCCTCCTGGGGCAGCAGACTTTCCTTCAGATCCACAGTAACTAGAAAAACACTACGGCAACCCACCTGATGCCCTGGATTTTCCTTCGCTCCACAAACCCTAGAACATCGCCTGTTGCCTGCTCAGAAATTTTCTCACCTAAAGTTCAGCCCATTCGAGTTATCCACCCACTACCCAAATCCAATATGTGTTGTTAACAACAATCACCTCATCCAACTATTTTATTATTATTATTATAATATTTATATTTTATTTTTAGAAAGAAAAGATCTCGATTTAAAGCTGGGCAACTATTATGTCTAAGAATTTTACGACGAATAAAAAAAAAAATAGGTATGCTTTATTCAATCATTCCACTAAAGATAAAATATTTCACGAGTAAAAAAATAAAGTCATTTAGGATGGGGACTACAAGTGGACGGTCGTTGGTTTTATTTTAGTGAGATGAAATGAACCTTAAAAAGTTTATTTTTGAATTTAGTGAAAAAAAAATTGGTGAGTTGTTTTGGTTTGAGAAACTAGGATGAGGGGTTCTTCACCGTCAAAATCACCTCAGAGTGGCATCTAGATCAGGGGTTCTTCATCGTGAAAATAATTTAGGAGTTGCGCCCAGACTAGGGGTTCTTCACAAATCATCCAAGAGTCATGCCTGGTTCTTCACTATCAAAATCATTCGAGAGTCTTGCCGGGCCTTGACCGCAGCAACATTATCAATTAGATTTTGGTTACCTAATGTGCGTTTGGTAGGGTGGAGATTCGAACTAGGAACATCCTTGGAGGATTACCCTACACTCTCCAACTTACCTACAACACGTGGGGTTTTGGTAGGGTGAAGATTCAAACCAAAAACCTCAACACGTGGGTTCAAAAGCATCCGGGAGTCATGCACAGCCTTGACTGCACCAGCATTATCAATTGGATTTTAGGTACCTAATGTGTGTTTGTTAGGGTAGAGATTCGAACTAGGAACCGGTAGGGTGGATATTCGAACTAGGAACCTCTGGAGGATTACCCTACACTCTTCAACTCACCTACAACACGTGGGGGTTTGGTAGGGTGGAGATTCAAACCAAAAACCTCAGCACGTGGGTTTGGTAGGGTGGAGATTCAAACCAAAAACACCTCCCTTGAAGGATTGCCCTACTCTCTCCAACTTATCGATTGCCCTACACTTTCCAACTCACCTGCAACACATGGGTAAAAGGGTTTATGGTAAACCAGTGTGATTTGAACTCAAGTCTTATGAATCTGTACCGTATGGATCACACAAACTCGGCTACACACCCACCCTTACGAAGCCTAAAAAGTTAGAATAATAATTTAAAGTATGCTCTGCTTTGTAGCATAAGTGGAGAAGGCTACACATCCACCCTTACAAAGCCTAAAAGGTTAGAATAATAATTAAAAGTATATGGTCCGCTTTGTAGCATAAGTGGAGAAGGCGAGTCTAACCCTGTTGAAAGGTAGGTCTATTGTCTAAACCTCTGCAAGGGGATAAAAAAAAATCTCGTGTGGCTTCTCTCTAGATAATGGTATATGACCCCGTTGAAAAGGAGGTCTATGGTCTGAACCTTTACAAGGGGATACCAAAAAAATTCTTGTGGCTTCCTTCTAGATAGTGGTATACGACATTGTTGGCCACTTAAGAGTGGCTCTCAAGGTTTATTTCTAACCTAAATTTTTTTGCCTTCAAGGGTTAGGTGGATTGGTAGTTTTTTGTCTTGCCATACACTTACCAAAAATACACCGAGATTCAAACTTTGGGGGTAGCCTATTTGCAAAGGTAGTATCCTGGTTTAAATCCTCTAAGTGCGGGCAAGACTAATTACGATGGTATGAATTAGATTGGTGGTCCCTCACATCGGATCAATAACAATAAGGTAGAATAGGTTTAGTGGAAGCAACCCTATGGTTTAAACCCTTAAATTTATAATTACTTTAAAAAATAATGTGATTGTAACCAAATATTCTATATCAAAAAAAATTTAAAAAATAAAAATAAAATAATAATAATTTAAAGTAATTGCCTTTCTTTCTTAGTGAGAAATATCCGACCACTTATGTTTTTTTTTATCAATGAACCATGGACAGAGCCATGGACAAAGGAGGAGCAGACGAAGGAGGAACGAAACGAGGAAGGAAGACTGATTCAACCGAAAATAGTGATTGCAGGACAAGTCATAAGGAAATCAAGGACAATAGAAGCTCAGGTACCAAAGACTCTACCAAAGACAAGGGCGAAAACTCCAAGGATAAGGAAGATGCAGACAAGGTCTTATTATGGGGAGATGAACCTCCTGACACTGGGTCCCTTCCTTCAGCCAAGGGTCCCACTGTTGACAAAATCAAGGCAACTTCCTATGCCAACATTTTATCAAACTCTGGACGAGGTCCTTATAAACATCCTACCACTTCAATAGTTCCTAATGGTCAAAACCTAAGCATCCCTGATGATATTTTTGATAGCTACCTTGCTATGGAACACTATATGTTGGTGGGGAAGCTCGTTGGTGGAAGACCTGATGTCAAGACTATCTGTAGGTGGGCCGTCACCAAATGGAAGACTCTAGGTGACATGGAACTTGTGGTTTTATCCAGAGGTTTCTTTACCATCAGGTTGAGCAACTATGAAGACATGAAGCACATCCTCACCGGGGGCCCCTGGTTCTTAGGGCGTAAAAGTTTATTTCTAAGGAAATGGGACACATATTTTTATCCTTATACTCAGGATATAAAATTTGCACCTATTTGGGTTCGTATCCCAAATCTTCCCTTCCATTGTTGGCATGAGGATATCCTCTTATCCATTGCAAATGCTATAGGCGAACTCCTTGCCATTGAACCCGTGACCAGGGGTCGAAGGCATATGAACGTGGTTAGGATTTGTGTGAATGCCAATCTGGCCTCCAAGCTTCCAACATATGTCAATTTGACTCATAAGTATTTTTGCAAAAAGTAACCCTTGGAATATGAAAACAAGTCGGTCTTCTGTGTAGAATGCCATACCCAGGGACATCTTAGATCCCAATGCCCTATCCTCAAAATCCAAACTCTTGGGCAGAAGACAGAGGTGTCCCAACCTAGTGGGGCCAACATCGATCACTTAAGAGGCAACAAAAACTCACACTACAATGGGTATCATAAAACCCAAAAGAAATGGTAGCAATAACATCAAGCAGGAAAAAGCCACCAGCAACAACAAAAGCACCCCAATCCTCAAGAAGGGCCTCTCTCTTTCAAAGGCAAAGAAACGACGAACTTCGAACTCCACCAAGTAAGTTCCCTTTTCATATCTCATAACAAGTTCAATATCTTAAACGAATCTGATAAGGTTCTCCAAGGATATGCCCACATTCCTCTTATTTCCTCTGAGGATTCCCAAAATGTCATTTTTGCCATTATTCTCCAACCAAAACCTTAGATTCGCCCTGAGCTGAACAATGACATTATTTTTATCAACAATCCTTCCAAATCAAGACCATCTTGTAGCCCTCTAGATGAAATGGTAGCCATCTCCAATCAGATCCCTATGGAGGAAATTATTTCACCTAGCCTAAGCCAAACTACTAGGCCTTAGATCCCTGTTCTAGAACAAATCATTCCCTATAAGTTCAGCCCCAAGCAAACTAGAAGCACCACCAAGTATCATGTAGACCTCGATAGTGAAAAAAAAGAGGCAGGCCTTCTAAAGAGGAAATCCAAAATTCCCAAACTACAGACGACATTGCAAATGGAATCTAAAAAACCCTTTTTCCTAACATTACTTCTCTGCCCAAGGAAGAGAGTAAAAGCTCCTAACTCCCTCACCATAATGGCAGAGGAGGCAAGAAAGCTCCTAAATATTCTAAATGAAGATTCTTTCATGGAACGTGAGATACCTTAATGGGTCATTCAAACGAAGACTTGTAAAGTCTATGAGAAAGGATATCAAACCTTCAATAATCATCATGCAAGAAACAAAAATCAATTCCAACAGTTATATTTTAGTGGCTAAGGAAATATGGAAGAATGCAGGTGTAGTGGTCAGTGATGCTAGAGGAACGTCAGGTGGTCTTATGTGCTTATGGGACAAGAATTTAGTTGAAGGTCGACTACTCCATTCCAGTTAGAGGCTCCTTAGCATCATGTTTCACGATATCAACAACGCGTCATGGATTATCACCAATGTTTATGCTCCCAACACCATTGTCGAAAAAGCGTAGTTGTAGGACGACCTGACCAGTATGAAAAAATCACTTCAAAACATCCCTTGGATTATTTTAGGTGATTTTAATACTCCCCTTTACCCTTCAGATAAAAAAGGAGGCTCTGAAACTCTAGAAAAAATCATGGAGGATTTCAATGAGTTTGTCAATGCAAATTGTTTAATGGACTTAAAGCTCAGAAAGGTAAAATATACTTGGAGTAACAGAATAGCTGGATCACATCACATTCAAGTCAAATTAAATAGGGTGTTCCTCTCACAGGAAGCTATTCAATATTTTGGAGATGCTGCTCTATATCCTCTTCCTAAAATTGGATCAGATCACAATCCTCTGATCTTGGATAATGAAAAATTTAACCCCTACAAAAGGTCATTCATATTTGAAGCTATGTGGCTACATCATCCAGATCTTCATCAAAGTGTATCCCATAGTTGGCAACAAGACATTCAAGGACTTCCTTCTTTCAAACTAGCCCAGAAACTCAAAATCCTGAAAGAAGATCTAAAAATCTGGAATAAGGAAGTTTTTGGCAACCTATTTGCCAACAAACAATCACTCAAAAAAATATTAGATCACATCGAGAACAAAATTCATAATGGTGAAGCAGATGTCCATACCAGGAATGAAGAGAAACAAATTCTAGTTGAGTATCATAATGTTCTTGCTTGTGAAGAGACCTACTAGTACCAAAAATCTAGAGCTCTTTGGCTCAAATAAGGGGACTCAAATACTAAATTCTTCCATGTGTCCACCCTTAGAAATAGAAGCAACAATCGCATTAATGAACTGACCAAAAGTGATGGCAACCTTACTACGGATATAGATGAAATCAGGAATGAAGCCAACACTTATTTCAAAAACATGCTTGAGGATGATAACCTTTGTTCAGCTGCATCCCAAGAAGCTTTACTTCACTATATTCCTTCTAACTCTATTCCTGACTCGGTCAACTCCTCTCTTATTGCTCCTGTCCTAGATGATGAAATTAAAGCTTCCCTATTTTCTATGAATCCTGATAAAGCCCCAGGACTAGATGGTTTTACCCCTCACTTTTTCTAATATTTTTAGGATATTTTTGGTCCTAATGTTTGTAAAGCTATCAAGGAGTTCCAGTCCTCCAAAATAATTCCTCAAGGTTTCAACTCCACATTCATTGCCCTCATTCCTAAGAATCCAGCTGCCAAGTCCCTACCTGACTACAGACCCATTAGTCTTTGCAATGTTGCATACAAAATCCTCACTAAAATCTTGGCCACTAGAATGCAAAACATCTTGCCCAAAATCATTGAACCTAGCCAAGGAAGCTCTGTTCAGGGCAGATCAATCCTTGATGGTATCATATCCATACATGAAGCCCTTCATTCTGCGTCTAATATCAAAAATCCCACTTGTGTCCTCAAGCTTGACATGAACAAAGCATACGACAGGGTCAATTGGAACTTCCTTCTAGTTGTCCTTCATAAGTTTGGCTTCCATCATGAATGGGTTGATCTTATCAGAAGTTGCATATCCTCCCATTGGTTCTATGTCCTCATCAATGGTTCTCCATAAGGTTATTTTAAAAGCAACAAAGGTCTTAGACAAGGAGATCCTATATCTCCATTATTATTCATCATCATAGCTAAAGCTTTAGGCAGAACTATTCAAGCAACGTGCAAAACTGGTTTGCTTTTAGGAATCAAGGCCTCTTCCAAGACTAATCTAGTTTCCCACCAATAATTTGTGGATGATACCATCTTGTCGACCAGTGCATTCATTTTTGAAGCTAAAGTTATCAAATGTATCCCTCAATTCTATGAAGCAACTGCGGGCCAAAAAGTCAACTTCAACAATAGCAAATTGTATTTCCTAAATAATCCAATGCCAAGACAAATAAAGATTGCGAGGATTATAAACTGCTCTATAGCTAATCTCCCAACCACTTATCTTGGCATGCCTCTCTTTAGTGGGCAATCAACAACTTCTATGTGGAACAATGTTATAGAACGCATCCAAAAAATACTTGCAGAATGGAAAGGTAACTTATTATCCCAAACTACCAAAAGCACTATGACTGTTGTTGTTTTGTAGAGCATCCTAGTTTATTTTCTATCAGTCTTCAAAACACCCACAACAGTTGCCTCAAAGATAGAGCAAATTCAAAAAAATTCTATGGACTGGAGTAGAAAACAAACAAAGAATCCATCTGGTTGCTTGGGAAAAGGTCTGCAAACCCAAAAATAGAGGAATAGGGCTTAGAAGAATCCATTCTCTCAACACTGCTCTAATTTCCAAGCAAGCTTGGAGATTGGTTTTAGGAGACCATAATTATTGGATTTCCATAGTCAAAAGGAAGTACCTCTAGAACAGTGACTTCCCTAGTGAGAACATTCCTAGTAGGGGGTCAGCTTTTTGGAATTCTATAATTGGTACTAAGTTCCTCATTAAGAAAGGAATGAGATGGAAAATGGGAGATGAGACAAATATTGACTTCTATAATGACAAATGGATTACTCAAGAACCCCTCCTTACTGATCCAATTCTATCCAAACTTAAACCCTTTACAAATGTCAGAATATGACTCAAGGTTTCTGATTTCCTCAATGCTCAAGATAGGAGCCCAAGATGGACCTTAATTTCCATTCCTGCATTTCCTATTGAGTCAAACCTGTTGAACTCTCTTCTATCTTCCACTATTATTCCCTCTTCTAACAAGGAGGACCAGCTTATTTGGAAACCTACTGAAATTGAAGAATTCTCTGTTAAATTGGCATATCTTCTCCTCCTTGACCACAAGGAACAATTACTTCCTTTTGACTGTGTTTGGATCAAGCATCTAATTCCTAATATTTCCTTCTTTTCATGGCTTTCCATCCAAGAGAAAATCCTTACCATTGACCTTCTCATGAAAAAATGATTACTCATCCCTAATAGATGCTACCTCTGCCACTCTGCTTCGGAATCCACCTCTCAGTGGGTTAAACCCACTTGAATCCATTTTCCAATCCTTCCATATCCAGTGGGTTAAACCCTTCTCCATTAGAGAACTTTTCATCCATTGGTCTTCCCCCTTTCATGATCCTCACCTCAAATTCTTTTGGAAGGTATCCCTTCATCATTTCCTTTGGTAAGTTTGGCTCGAAAGAAACAGTAGAGTTTTCTCCGGCAAGCCCAAGGTCCCTAAGCTCATTTCCTCTAAAATATTGGCCTCTGCTTTGGAAAATGCCTCTCATTCCCACAAATTCCAAACCTCCCTCCAAAGTTGAGTTCGATCTTGATCTAGAGCTAGGTTTACCCTTAAATGAGCTTAGGCCCCCTGCTAACATTTTCCCTGAGTCTATTTGGAAACCTCCTCTACTAGGATGACACAAACTCAATTTCAATGGAGTTGCTAAAGGTAATCCCAGAAAGGCTGGGGCTGGAGGTGTCCTGAGAAACCACAAAGGAGAAATCATCCTAGCTTTTGCAGAAGGGTTGGGTGACCAAACCAATCATGTAGCTGAAGCCAAAAGCATGTGGAGAGGTTTATGCGTCACCAAGAACTACTGCAGCAGACTTATAGTCGAAGGCGATTCCCTTAACATCATAAAATACCTCAAGAATAGAAATTACAGACCTTCATGGAAAGTCAGAGAGTATATTGAGGAAGCTAGGATCTTAGCCCTCAACATGCAAGAAGTTATATTTCAGCACACTTTCAGAGAATCAAATAAGGTCACAGATAAGCTAGCTAACATTGGGGTCAACATGGCCAATCCTCAAACTTGGTACGACAACATCCTAGAGGAAGTTCAAGTTCTTGCAGATCAAGAGAGACAACAAATCAACCTTCCTCAGAAGGAGGTCCTTCTCCAGGATGGTCAACCTTATCCTCATGCATAATTTCACAGGGTCAGCTGTTAGTGTCAAGATCCATGTGGTCCTTCCAATTCTTTTTGTTTTTTGGCACTCTGCCCTCGTTATTCGTAAGGGTGATCACCACCTCATCATCCACATGGCCCACCACTTTCCCCGCAGCCTTCTGCTTGCCCCTCAACCCCCACCCACCGTCACTCAATTTCCCAATGGCTAGTCCTTGTCATATTCCACTATCCCCACCACTCTCTCCTCCATTCCACTGGCTGCCACTTTGCATTCCCCCTTTGGGACTCTTTATTTTGAATGCATGCTAATTTAATTGTCAACTTCTGGCACTATAGTTTCAACCTTTGTAGATCTCGAGTTATGGTTTCCAACACGGATAGCAGGAATATGACCAAAGATGCATTTTTTTCCAATAATTCACACAAAATCCGAAGCCAGAACCACACCTCCTATGACGTGAACATATCTATCTATCGATCCACTGCAAATACCCATGATGATGGCATATTCCACTCTCTTAGTGGCATGATGTGGTAGAATAATATGATCTATACCTTGCCTAGTGATTTTTTCGAGCCCAATTCCCTCGTCTGTGATGACATTGCAAAAAAGGTCCTCTAGGATGGACAATTTTTGCCTTTCTTCCTCATGTTCTCTGGAAATGACCCCGACATCATCATTGCCTTCCTTGAGACCTGAGATAACGGGGTTGTCTTTGTACATGGAAGAAACTTCATTGTAGATGTCCACCTTTTAGCATCTATTACTGGCCAGAACCCCCGAGGTCATTCCATTCACCACCACAAACATAATTGGGAGGTTGAATTAGCAGAATTCCAAGGGAATGACAAAATCCTCAAAAAATCTAATAGCCTCAACCTTTTCAGAAGCGACTTCAATTCTTTGTGGGATTTTGTAATGAAATCGATCATGGAGTTCATTACAGTAGACAACCTTGACAAAGCCTTCAAAATATATCACTTGGCTTTCGTTAATCATTTTAGAGAAATCAACCCACTCAACATTCCCATGTTCCTCCTTAACTCCATGAACCATGTCATTCCCAACTATAGGGATAAGATAAACCATGACATCCCCCGACATCAAGGTTTGTTCAAAGTCATCTATACCTATATCCTAGCCAACAACTCTAAGCTTAATCCTATCACGACCAACTATACTAAATCCCCTGTGGCCAAACTTACCCTTGCTGAGAGGAAGAAAAAGGCTATGCATAATGTTGCCAAATTAAGGGCAAGGAAAAGTATTAGTTTTGACAATGCCGAAGAACCTGTGAGGAAGTCTGCTAGGCTTCAAACTATGGCCACCAGGGGGAGTGCCATAGATATTTCAAATGACGAGGAAGATCCATGGGACGAAAACAAATAGCTGAAGGACTTCATCATCTCCTCCACCACGACAATGGTGAATTACATTATGGACATCATATAAGGACTTCAGACACTATTCTACGGTGTCTAGCCTAATCAGGAAGTGGAGGAAGGCTCTGAAGCGGGAAAGGTCACAATGAAGACGAAACCCAAGGATGACAAACATGAGGACACTGAGAAGGACGATACCAAGGAAGAGGAGAAGACCTCATTTGAGGAATAATTTCCTCATTCCTTGTTTTGTTGTTCCTATGATTACCTGGTTTGGTTCGATGTTTATTAGTTTTTGTTTTCTTGTCTTTTCCTGCGTAGTATTATGCTTGCAACTTGTCACAACTTTTTGTCTAAAGTTGTTATCTACTCTGGTAATATCCTAAAGTCCAAGGCAGGGTCCTTTTTTAGTTATTCCTTTAATGTGTGGAAATCAAGTCTGAGGTTACGTCCTCATTTTTTGCTTATGTTAGTTCATACTCTGCTACAGTCTGAGGTTGTGCCCTCATATTCTGCTTATGTTAGTACATACTCTGCTACAGTATCTAAGCGTATCTATTACCATGACATTGCCATTTTGGTTGTTTATGTAAATACGTTAAGGGATCCTTTAAAACCCTACCAGTAATATAACGTATCCTATTTATCTATTATTTTCGTTCATAGTTTTTTTTTTTTGGTTACATAGGACCCATGGTGGTTTGAACCTAGGTCTCCCGAAAGAAAGCCCAAAGCCCTAACCACATGGGTGTCCCACAGGGACATAAAAAAAACAACCGTGGGGATGTCTGTGCGTGTGTTAATGAGCTTGTGTACAAAAAAAAATAACCACTATTTTTAGTAACTGGCCAACACAGGGTTCAAACCACAGGGACTGCAACCACCAAACCTATTTGCTCGTTAATTGTTGACCCGACGTGAGATGGGGACCGCTGGTCGCTTGGGGTTCGTACCATCATCGTCATTCTGATGCGCACTCAAAGGATTCAGAACATACTACTACCTTTGCAAACTGGCACCACCAAGGTTTGAACCCAGGTCTCTTCTCGGCAAGTGCCCATCCAAACTAGCACTTACCAATCCACCTAACCCTTGGTGCTTATTTTCGTGCAAAATTACCCACATAAAACTAATTTAAAACAATGTTACATACATTAAACCTTTATTAATTTCGCGATCTATTTGAAAACCAACTATATTACATAAGAGAACAACTTCCTTCGTTATTTTATTATAAATATTTTATAATTATTTTATTTTCTAATTATATTATTTGAGGTCCGAGGTGTAGACCAATTGGTTCATCCAAACCCCATAAGGGGGCAGAGGTCCAAGGTTCAAATCTCAGGCCTCGTCGAACTGAATGCTTGTCCCTTTCTTGGTGCTTTCAGTGGCGCAAAAGATTTAAAATAATTGTGGCATGGTGGTTATAGAAACGCGAAAATCTGTGTGGCGGCTTTTGGGGCGGACAATAGAAAATACTGTGGCGGCCATAAAAAGCTGGACAACCTGCCCGGATTCGTGGGGCTACCCGATTCCACCATGTAAATTAAAAAAATATATATATATATATACATATATATATATTATTTGATTGACTTTAATTAATTTTATAGTTACTATAAAGGATGATGATATAATCACCTAAAAAACACGTAAGTTTATAATTACTATCAGATAATACAATCAGCTTAAAAACGCTTATCTTTACACATTTATCATTTAACTATTATAAAATAATATAACTAACTAAAAATACTATTGACATTTCACATAATTTTCTAAAAAGAATAACCATTGAAAAAAAGTACAACTATATACAAGGCTCCGCTACTTTTCGCTATAATGGCCTAGTGTGAGTGGTATGTACTTTTATGTGTATAAATGTTCTTATCAAAAACCATTCTTGCTATTAATTGTATTGACATTAAATTATGTTCACTTTAAAACAAATACAGGATTCTGAATGCATTTTTTCTTGCTTTCCATAAATGTTCTTATCGAAAACCATTCTGGCTATTAATTTTATTTACCATAAATTATGTTCACTTTAAAACAAATACAGGATTCTGAATGTAGTTTTTCTTTCCCTTAATCGGAAGCTTGCTTTCCATAAAAACTGCATTCTCTTTTTCTTTTTTGTAAAGTAAATAGGTTTATGAGGTGGAGTAAATAGTAATACTTTTCAGATTTAAACTTTTTTTTTTGGTTATGACTATAATATTTATATTTTATTTTTAGAAAGAAAAGATTTCAATTTAAAGCTGGGCAACTATTAGGTTTATGAATTTTAC
Organism: Wollemia nobilis; assembly: GCA_028583015.1. Classification (NCBI taxonomy): domain Eukaryota; kingdom Viridiplantae; phylum Streptophyta; class Pinopsida; order Araucariales; family Araucariaceae; genus Wollemia; species Wollemia nobilis. The sequence continues at coordinate 350,466 of JAQPPZ010001241.1, forward strand.
GACGAATAATGAAAAAATAAAAAAATTGGGGATGCTTTATTCAATTGTTCCACTATAGATAAAGTCTTTCTAAAAATATAAAGTCACTTAGGATGGGCACTACAAGTGGACGTCCGTTGGTTTTATTGGAGTGAGATAAAACTATCCTTTAAAAAAGTTAATTTTTGAATTTCGCGAAAAACTTTTTACGGAGTGGTCTTGGTTTGAGAAATTACGATCAGGGTTTTTCATCGTCAAAATCATCTAGGAGTTGCGCTCGGACCAGGGGTTCTTCACCATCAAAATAATTCGGGAGCCGCACCCGGACCAGGGGTTCTTCACCATCAAAATCATCTAGGAGTCGTGCCCAGCCTTGACCTCACCAGCATTATCAATTGGATTTTGGGTACCCAATGTGTGTTTGGTAGGTTGGAGATTCGAATTAGGAACATCCTTGGAGGATTACCCTACCCTCTCCAACTCACCTACAACACGGTGGTTTGGTAGGGAGGAGATTCAAACCAGGAAACTCCTTTGGAAGATTGCCCTACCCTATCCAACTCACTACAACATGTGGGTAAAAGGGTTTATGGTAAACTGGTGTGATTTGAACTCGAGTCTTATGGATCCGCACCATACAGATCATGTTCCTCAACTGGCCACCTCACATCAACTCAGCTATGCACCCACCCTTACGAAGCCTATTTAGTTAGAATAATATTTTAAAGTATGCTCCGCTTTGTAGCGTAACTGGAGAAGGCTAAACACCCACCCTTATGAAGCCTAAAAGGTTAGAATAATAATTAAAAGTATATGGTCCTCTTTGTAGCGTAAGTGGAGAAGGTAAGTTTGACCCCGTTGAAAGGGAGGTCTATGATCTAAACCTTTGCAAGGGGATACAAAAAAACGCTTGTGGCTTCTATCTAGATAGTGGTATCTAACCTCGTTGAAAGGGAGGTCTATGCTCTAAACCTCTGCAAGGGGATACAAAAAAAAAATCTTGTGGCTTCCCTCTAGATAGTGGTATACAACATTGTAGGCCACTTAAGAGCGGCTCTCGAGGTTTCTTTTTAACCTAAAAGTTTTTGCCTTCAAGGGCTAGGTGGATTGGTAGTTGTTTGTCTCGCCATACACTTACCAAGAAGACACCCAAGTTCAAACTTTGGGGGTAGCCTATTTGCAAAGGTAGTAGCCTGGTTTAAATCCTCCAAGTGCGGGGAAGGCTAATTACAACGGTATGAATCAGATCGGTGTTCAAGGTTATGCACAAGGGCAAATTTTGCAATTTAGAGCGAATTTTAGATTTTCACAATTGTTATTTTGCTAATTTTGGGAACCTAGAGGTCGGTCCATTTGCTCGAAAATTATGGGATCAATTTTTTTAGGGTAAATTCACCCTCATACAATAAGTTTTCCTGCCTAAATTTTGCCTTAAAATTATTAAAAAAAATTATCCTGCCCAATTTACCTCTTGTACCCCACTATATGTAGGTAACCTTAACAACGAAACTCATAGTCTCATGCAATTAAAACAAGGCGACTGACACAAGGCGACTGGTAGAAGGTGACTGACACAAGGTGACTGTCACAAGGTGACCGACAGAAGTGACTGGCAGAAGACGACTGACACAAGGTGACTGTCACAAGGTGACTATCACAAGGTTGACACGAAGCGACTATCACGAGGCGACTATCACGAGGCGACTGTAAAAAGGCAACTGTCATACAACAACTATTTATCGATAAGTTTTCGTTACCATTTATGTTCCTTTTTATATATTCTTGTTCATTGACACTCAATAAGGAGGTTTTCCTATTATTTGGGAACCAATCTCAAACCTTCTTAGGTCAGATATTATGTTGTCTTGAATAGTAGTTCTATCTTTTTACCAATTATTTTTATTTTTTAAAATGATGTTCATGTTACTCTTCTTTTTATATAGGTAAAATGTCACTTATTGGCAGTGGAAATAAGGGAGGCTAGTCTTCCAATAAAAGGAGTATCCTCAAATACTTTTATAATATTTCAAATCTAGTCAACCATCAACATCTGCACAAATTACGCCTTTACTTACTAACCAGTTAATTTATGTACATTGTTAATTTTATATATAATGTCTTCATTCATTAAGAAGGGTGATTTTTGGTTGATGGCTTTGTCCATTGTTTATCTATATTTTTTAAAAGAATGTATGTTTTTAAAAAGAATAATGATAATGACCCTGGTATTGACCCTAGTATTATCTCTACAGAAAACACTGTTGACCATGGTATGCCTCCACTTCCACATATCCACGATAATGAAAATTCCATAGATGAAAATTTTCTTAAAGAAATGGAACAACAACATGAAGAAATTCCTAAAACTAACATGCCAAATGAAAAACAAAATAATAGTTTTATGCAGTGCCTAATTTTGAAGAATCTTCTTCTAAAAAACATAAACATGCAAGGTCATCTAGATGGACAATTAACAAATCATTTCATCCTGATTGGGTTTAGATTTTTCATTTGTTGAGCCAATGTTGCCAGAGAATAGTAATGAGGTAATAATAGATTTGAGATGCGTAATTTTTAGTTGGAAACACAGAAATGATCACAGATTGCAAGTTAAGAAATATACAATAGAAAAACATTGTGGAAAAGTTTATATGAAAATAAAATAAAGTGATGGACCAATACAGAAAAATTATAGGTGGAAGGATGCATCAGAGTGTGCACATATCAAATATGCACAAGAATATTGGAAATATGTTGAATAATTTCCATGTTATTATGGTGGGGTTAACACTAAAAGGTACTAGACGCTATGTATGATATACTCGTCGGGGTTCGGGGTTGAGTCGGACTTCGAACAGGGATTCGGGGATGGTAGCCGTCCGAAAAGCAAGGGTCTGAAGGCGAAAGCCTCTAACCAAATTTTTAGGGTTTTAAGTTATTTTTAGACCCATATGGGATTTTAGGGTTACTGTATTTGAACCCTTGCTTTTTTGCTCATGATATTGTAAAATCCATTCATGTGCCTTTGTTATATATATCGCACTTGTACTAGGGTTTGAGAAGAGACAAAAGGATAATATTATTGTATTGGAGACAGTTAAGTTAATGCAATAATAAGATAATATTGTGCTAGTTTTCCTGATTGAGAGTTTTTAGGATAAATATTATGTAATGTGTGAACCTGATATCTTCTCCCTTTGATTATGCAATTACTTCTTTTCTAGTTTTAGTTTATTGGGGCTATTTATTTCTCTTCATTTGGTATCAGAGTTAGGTTTTAGCTTTGTTTGATGAGTAAGGGTTTTAACCCTATGATAAATTAATTCTTGAGTGGAAGTCGTACGTGAAAGGATACAAGAAAAGAAGAAATATGGAAAGCACACGAATAGATATTGAGAAATTTAATGGATAGAATTTTGAGTTGTGGAAACTCAAGATGGAGGATCTGTTGGATGATAAAGATCAGTGGATTATGGTCTCGAGAAAAAAACCAACATCGATGACAGATGAAGATTGGCTAAAAATTGATATGAAGACAAGGAGCTCTATCATATTGTGCTTATTTGACTCGATATTATTGAATGTATGTATAGAGACCACAAAAAATTTGTTATGGGAGAAGTTGGGAACATTGTATCAGAAAAAGTCACTGGTAAATAAACTCTTTCTTCGAAAGAAGTTGTATTCGCTTCGAATGAATGATGGTGACTCTGTGGCTGAACATTTGAATGCTTTTAACATTGTGGTAAGCCAACTAACCTATGTAGAAGTAAAAATGAATGAAGAGGAAAAATGCATTACTTTACTTTGTTCATTACCTGATTTATGGGATAACCTTGTTATGGCTATCACCAATACTACATCTACATTGAAAGTAGAGGATATAGTAGGAACTTTGTTGTCTAAGGATATGAGACGAAAATATTCTAAGGATTATCATCAAAATGAAGCCTTGTTTATGAGAGGTCGTTCTCCAAAAAGAAGCAAAAAGAAATCAGGAGAAAAGAAATCAAAATCCAGGGGTAAATTTGTTGCCCCAAAAAATAGGAAATGTTGGAATTGTGGTAAAGTAGGGCATTATAAAAGATACTGCAGATCTAAAAAGGCTAATAATAATCGATCATATGATGAAGGAACTTCTATAGAAACAAAGACCACAAATGAAGATTCAAGGGACTTATTCTTAGCTACAACATGCTCAAGTGAATGCGATGACTTATGGTTGATTGACTCAGGTGCTTCTTTTCAGATGACTCCTCATAGGGAGGGGTTCTATGAATATGAAAATATAGATGGAGGTAAAGTCTTCTTGGGAGACAATTTGACATATAAAATAATAGGTCGAGGAAGAGTCAAGCTGATCCTAAATGATGGAAGAATTAAAACCCTTCCCGATGTGTTGTATATTTCGGGTTTGGCAAGGAATCTGATATATGTAAGATGAATGATGCAAGTGTGAATGTGGTATTCAATAAAGATAACTGCAAGAGGAGTTCGCACAGAAACATTGTTTATACTTGAGGCTACCACTGTAAGTATTAATTGCAATAACTCTTCAGTTGTATAGGAAAATAATATGGTTGAAATGGCTTCGAGTATTCCTATAACGAAGACAATATTGTGGCATCAACGCATGGGACATATTGGTGAGAAAGGACTTAGAACATTGAAAATGAAAGGTATGGTTGAAGGACTTTTTGATTGCCTATTAAATTTTTATTTTTGTGAGCACTGTGTTTTTGGGAAACAAACTAGAGTCAAGTTTCCAAGTAGTGCTACAAGTTCTAAAGGAATTCTACATCTACTTCACAGTGATGTGTTTGGATCGATAAAGAACCATCATTAGGTAAATCTATCTATTTTATTACATTTATAGGTGACTTCTCAAGAAACACATGGGTATATTTTCTATGGAAAAAATCTGAGGTTTTTAATAAATTTAAAGAGTTTAAGGATCTTGTAGAAAATTAGATAGAGAAAAAGATAAATATTTTAAGAAGTGATAATGGTGGTGAGTATTGCTCTAATTAATTTGAGTAGTTTTGCAAGGACCGTGGAATAGAAAGGCAAATAAAAACTCCATATACTCCACAACATAATGGGGTTGCATAATGGATGGACATGACATTGATGGATAAGGCTAGAAGCATGCTAAGTGGTGCAAGGTTAGAAAAGAAGTTATGGGCAGAAGTTGTGTTAACAGCTTGTTATCTCATCAATAGATCTTCTACCTCAACTTTGGTGGATAATATTCCATAATAAGTATGGACTGGTAAGAAACCCTCTCTCAAACATATAAGGGTTTTTTGTTGTGATGCTTATATGTATGTCCCAAAAAATAAAAGGACTAAGCTAGACTATAAATATGAAAAATGCATATTTATGGGTTATAGTACTAGTGTTAAAGGATATAAGTTGTGGAACCCAGAAACACAAAAGGTTGTTTACAATCGTAATGTGATATTTAGAGAAACAAAAGGGGTTTTAAAATAGGAAATGCAACCAAACAAAGAACCAAAAATAGTGCAAAAAAATTGGAATAGGAGGAAGAACCAGGGGTAGAACCTGAATTACAGAGTCTGAAGAGGAATATTCAGAGGAAGAAGGTGAGGAGGAAGCTGAAGATGCAAAACCTAGAACTCCAATTTTGAGGAAATTAGATCGAGAGAGAAGACTTCCAAACATGTATAGTCCTTCAAATTTTTATTTTATATTTAATTTATTAGTTACTGATGAAGAACCCAAGACTGTAAAGGAGGCACTTCAATCAAGTGAGAAAAAGTCTTGGAAAAGGACTATGGAAGAAGAAATGAAGTCCTTGGATAAAATTAAGAGATGGGACTTGGTGAAATTACCTCTTGGTAGAAAACCTATTGGTTGTAAGTGGTTATTCAAGAAGAAGTACAATGTAGAAGGAAAGTTAGAGAAGTACAAGGCTCGCTTGGTAGCAAAAGGATTTTCTCAGGTTGAAGGAATCGACTTTGGTGAGATTTTTTCTCCTATGGCTAAACTGACTTCAATAAGATTTATGTTGGCTATTTCTGTTGCTTTTGATTTTGAAAAAGAATAGATGGATGTAAAGACATATTTTCTACATGGTGAAATTGATGAAGATATATATATGTCACAACCAAAATGCTTTAAGATAAAAGGTAAGGAGGACTTGGTATGCAAGTTGAAGAAGTCTCTTTATGGGTTGAAGCAGTCTCCAAGGATGTGGAATAAAAAATTTGATAGATTTATTTTAACACTTGGGCTTAGAAAAATCAAAGTAGATCCATGTGTATATTTTAAAAAGGAAGGTGAAAATTTTGTTATCATTGTATTGTATGTGAATGACATGTTGTTAATTGGTAACAGTAAGGAGATGATAAATTTACTCAAATCTCAGTTATCTTCTAAATTTGACATGAAGGATTTGGGTGCTGCAAAATTTATTTTGGGTATGGAAATAATAAGGGATTGTACAAATAGAAAATTATGGTTAAATCAAAGGAAATATGTTGATTTGATATTACAAAATTTTAGAATGCATGATTGTAAACTAGTATGTACTCCATATCTAGTTGGTCAAAAGTTATTTGTTGAATAGTATCCCAAAATAGATGAGGAAATTGAAGAAATGCATCATGTTTCTTATGCTAGTATTGTGGGTAGTTTGATGTATGCAATGGTCTATACTAGACTTGATATTGCACATGCAATTGGAGTAGTTAGAAAATATATGTCAAATCCAGGAAAGGAACATTGGACTATTGTAAAAAGGATCTTCAGATACTTGCGTGGAACTACAAATTATGTTATCTGATATGGAAGAAATTTTGAAGGTAATAATATTGTAAATATACAAGGGTTTGTGGATGCTGATTGGGCTGGAGATATTGACAAGAGAAGATCCACATGTGCTTATGTGTTCAAGAAGTTTGGAGGGGCAGTAAGTTGGATGAGTAAAAAGCAAACAGTTATTGCTTTATCCACTACAAAAGAAAAGTACAATGCAACAACTCATGACAGTAAAGAAGTAGTGTCGCTAAAAATATCCATAGGTGCTTATGTGTTCAAAAATTGGTATTAAATAGAAGGTTGTGAGAATTAATAGTGACAGTCAAAGTGCAATATTTTTGGCAAATAATCCTAGTTTTCATGATCGATCAAAACATATTGATATAAAGTACCATTTTGTGAGAGATATGGTTGAAGAGAACTAGGTGATATTGGAGAAAGTTTATACAGAGAAGAATATTAATGATTCGTTAACAAAGGTTGTATCTGCTAAAAAAATTTCTTAGTGTAGAAGATATATGGGCATGGTTGCCCTTGATAGTTGACAATGGTAGTTGTTAGCCCCTATGGAAAGTATTCAACAAGTGGAAGAATGTTGGAAATATATTGAATATTTTCCATGTTATTTTGGTGGGGTTAACACTAAAAGGTATTGGACACTATGTATGATATACTCATTGGGGTTCAAGGTCGTGCTAGGCCCTGAACAAGGGTTCAAGGGTGATAGCCCTCAGAAAAGCAAGGGTCCAAGGGCGGAAGCCCCTGGCCAAAGTTTTAGGGTTTTAAGTTATTTTTAGACCCATATGGGATTTTAGGGTTACTATATTTGAACCCTTGCTTTTTCACCCATGATATTGTAAAATTTGTGCATGTCTTTGTTATATATATCACACTTGCATTAGGGTTTGAGAAGATATAGAAGGAGAATGTTATTGTATTGGAGACGGTCAAGTTAATGCAATAATAAGATAATACTGTGCTGGTTTTCCCGGTTGAGGGTTTCCAGGATAAATATTGTGTAATGTGTGAATTTGCTATCTTCTTCCTTTGAGTATGCAACTACTATTTTTCTAGTTTTAGTTTATTGGGGCTCTTTATTTCTCTTCAAAGAATATGATAAATCAATGAAACAAAAGCAAACTTTGGTTGAGAAAGGTGCAACGATTCAAGCCCAATTTTAAAAAATGGAAAAGTTCACTTTAGCTTCAAAAAGTTTATAGTTTGCTGTTGTACTCACTATTCTTAAAAATGGTAGACCTATGTTTGATTTACTTGATTATAAATATCTATTTTGACTAGCTGATGTGCAAAACTTACCTAGCACCCATTGGTCAAATCAAAGTGGTTGGAAAATGATAAAATATTTGTCATTGGTTGAGCAGGATGACCTCAAAGAGAAAATTTAAAAAGGCCAAATTTATTTCACTTTCAATTGATGAGGTTACTGTTGTTGACAACACATATTGGATTTACATGTATGTTTACACATTGGAAAATCATTTAAGACAACCTCATTTACTTGAACTATGCAAGATGGTGGAAAATTGCAATGTAGAAAACATTTACAATGTTGTTGTCTCAAGTATTAAGGAAATAGCAGGAATGAAGTAAATGGAAATAACCACTAAGTTAATGTGTCAGAGTTGATGGTGCTGCTATAATGCAAGGACACAGGAATGGTCTTTGTGTTAGACTACAAACATCTCTTACCCCATATTTGATCATAGAATGACTCTTGCATATAAAATTGTGGATACATTTACAAATGTAGCGAGAGTAATGTGGTCTACCAGCAAGGATGCCACTTGCATTATCAGTGATATGACCCGAGTTCAATCCCCACGGTGGATATGTATATGTATAAGAAGTATTTACTCAATAAAAAAAATGTAGCGAGAGTGGAAGAGCTTGTCCGTGAAATTCATGATTATTTTTTGCGCAATCCAAAAAGATTTTCAAAGTTTTAGAATTTTACACTAGAAGTTATTGAAGGTTAAAAACTCTTAAAATATGTAGATACTAGGTGGATTTCAATGTATAAACTTGCATATAGAGTTTTTAAAGAATATCAATCCTTGGTAAGGTCTATGTATGCAAATCGTAGGGTAGTTGATAAGGCTAAATATTTGTTATTTTGAATGAGTGACTTTGAAACACTTCTCACATTGTGTGGTATTCTTCCAATTTCAGAAGAAATGAATACTTTGATCAAAATTGCACAAGAAATATTGATTTATATTATGGATTTTATCAGGGTAAAAAAAATAAATTTGCATGCATATTGATACGATGTACGCATCTGGTCAAAGTTTTATGGATCCCATGTTTGAGAGTTGGAGAGCATTGACAAACGTGGATGATCCTCAGAACTTTTTAAAGTTCAATATAAATGATCATCTATGTATTAATGTCCACGGAAAGGAAATTCCTTTATATTTTTTTGGTTAGTGAATGGATATAGCTACAAATAAAGTTGAACAAATACCCATAACATACAATAGATTTTATGTAGTTGTAATAGATACAAAAATTAAATTGAAACAAATAGTAAAATCATTGATAAAAAAAATCAGAGACCGTTTTGAAAGAGATGAATTGCTTGAGGCTACGGGTGTGGTTAACCCGATATTTTGGGATCCTTGTAATGAATACCAAAATACAAATAGTTTGATTCTCAAATACATGGGCACTCTTATTAGCCATTTTAGTAAACGTGTGGTATTCAATAGTATTGGAATTAATGGCATTCTCAACAAAGACATTTTGACAAAATAATCAAACTGTTTTGGAACAACAATGTCTGCTTAAGTTTCACAAGTCAATAATCATCATGAAAGGGGTTCTATTTCATGTTTGTGGAAACAATTATATCCAAGTGGTATCCTACAACATACTATGAGTGAATATTTTAGTTTATATGAATTATGTCAAACAATGATTTTAGGATCTGTGGAGGATGAAAGGGTATTTAGTGCATTATCATATGTAAAATCTAAAGTTTGAAATAGATTGGACAAAAATTTGGAATTTTTTTTGAGAGTATAGGTATCGACCTGTGAAGTTGAGAAGTTTCCTTATGAAAGAGCTTTTTCATATTGGAAATATCCAGCAAAGAGAAGAGGTGTCATGAATACTCAAGATGATGAGGATAATGTTAACACTGATGACACTATGATGAAAGAAATTTTTGGCATGAGTGCTGCAGAAGATTTTGCATAATATGAAAAGTGTTTGTTCCATATTCCAGCATTATGATGTAAATATGCTTTCATTTGACTGATTTCACGTATTAAACTATCAATTTACAACAAAATATTAGGACTTGATTCATTTATTTGATTTGATTTCACATATTATTCCATAAATTTTCAACAAAATATTGAGATTTGATTATATTTTGAGACATGTTTTCATGTATTTTGGAACATAATATTGATTACAGAATCACAAATATTGTTGATTTTTACATTTATTTTGATTTCACATATTATGCTAATAGTTTTCAATAGAATATTGGGATTTTATTATATTTTGAAACATGATATTCTGGTTTCAAATTCACATATTATGCTATCCATTTTCAACAGAATATTGATTACAGATATTATTGATTTTAACATGTATTTTGATTTCATATATTATGTTATCAGTTTTCAACAGAATATTAATTATATATTATTGATTTTCACATGTATTTTGCAATCCATGTATAACAAACCATGTATTGAAAACAATGTATGGCAAACCATGTATTGAATAAACTATGTATTGAAAATGAAAACCATGTATTGAAAAAAATGTATGGCAAACCATGTATTGAATAAACCATGTATTGAAAACAATGTATGACAAACCATGTATTGAATAAACCATGTATTGAAAACCATGTATTGAAAATAATGTATGGCAAACCATGTATTGAATAAACCATGTATTGAAAACCATGTATTGAATAAACCATGTATGGCAAACTAAATATTTGTGCTCCATTTCATTCATTTCAAATTATTTTATAAAAAATAAAAGAACATTTTATTGCATCCACATAATTTAAAATTATTTATTCTATTCACACAACTGATCAAAACATCACATTATTGAAAATAAAATATCAAAAAATAATACAAAATATATGGAAATTGTCTATTTGATTCATTTAAAAAATATACGAGTCTTTGACAATTAAAAAAAAAACTATGCAACTTATTTCTTTTCACCACATTCTAGAATCCATAAATAAGAAAACAACAATTCTACTTTTCTTCCTACAAAGTGCCTAAAGTGTCAGCTACATCTACCTCAATATCCTTTGCTTCCAATGCACCAAACCTTACCAAAATTTCAACTATAGTGTTTATCCCTGATAGCAATAAATATTCTTTCTTCATGGGATATTCTTTAAACGGTGCATTCAACTCTTTCTCATTTTATTTTACTACAACCTCCACATCCAGGCCCTTATCTTTGATAAACTTATTCAGCCAATTATTTTCTTGAACTGTGTATTGTAGTCTCTTTTTCACTTCAATAGCATTACTCACACTGATTTTTTTTATCCTGATCAATGTTTTCATGGTTGTCACCTACTGCTTTAAGTGTTGATAATTAGACTGCAAAATACAAGAGAAAATGATTAATATTTATTCAAAAAATATTTTAAATAAAAAATGATTTTCAAATATATGTAAAACTTACATCTACTATAAGTCTTGCAGTTTTTGCTACTGCTACTTTATTCTTATCTAGTTCTCATTCATTGAAATATTTTTGGGCTTCAGTATTCAAGTTCTCTAATTGGTCCAACATAATGGCTAGAACTTCATCATTATTTGTAGAATCAGCCTTCACTGTGCCATATTCAGCTTTAAGTAACAGAGCATTGAGCTTTTATGGCTCATTCTCTACCCTTGAAAATAACTCCTTTCTATGTGCAAAGTTCTTGTATCTGTCATTTATTGCTTTGATCATAACCTTGGCCTGCTATTTTCATTCTCTTAATTTATCAATATCTACAAGAATATTATTCGTAATAGTAGCCTTACATTTATTTGCTAATAAATTATTTTTTGAAAAGTTTACTTTATCATCATTACTCAGATGCAGATGGGTTTTAATTAGCTGGTGGGGGGAAGAGGAAACAATGGTGACATATGCTTCAAAATTCTCCTTTGCTTCATCATCGATCCCTAGACCATGAAGCAGATCACTTGTCTTAAGTGGCAAATTCAATTTATTCATATCCTGATACATAAAATCATCATTGAGATTTGAATCTAAATCGGGTATCTGAGATACACTTTATACATTTGATAAATTATCAAATATTAAAATTGGGAATGGTGTCCTTGAAATAAAATATTGAGATACAGTCTGAGTTTGTTTCTGAAACTGGATGGTGGTTCCTAGATGCAGTGGTGTGAGGAACTATTTTCCACACATGCAAGATTGGTTCCTCATCGGTGGTGCGTGGAGTGAAGTATATTGGACTTTTTGTGGATGAAATTGATGTTGATGGACTTACTATACATGGACTGGCTACTTTTCTTATTGTGCACCCAATGGAGGCACCTATTTTCTAAGTCTTTTAAATCTAGTCGATCCCTCTGCAAAATTTCACATGAAAAATACAAATTAAAACTAGTGCTAAAAATAATGCCATTAAAATAGATCAATTTTAACTAAACATACCCAACTCACACTCTGCAGTCGTTGTCGTTGATGATGCAAGTATTTGCCCTTGCTCTAAAAATTGTTAAAATATTTTCTCAAACTAAATATAATTTTATATTATTAAAATATATTATTTAAAATAGTATTTTGAAAAATAAGTTTATCTTGTAAGTTGGACGTTACGTCTTCAATATTGATTGCATCAGATTCATGTCCAGAATTTTAAGGAGCCATACGTGTATTTTGTCCATCAGGAGACCTCTTACGTTTACAGGAAGGAATTATTGGTGATGATTGCGATTGTGTGTCATAATCTACAGACGCTTTTTTTTTTTTTTTTTGTGGAAAACATCCCAAAAGGGATGCCACTTTCGGGTAAGACCCAAGGAGGCGGGGGTATCCATTCCACCAAAAATGCCCAGGACTCGGACCTGGCCTACCACCTTTGACATACTCAAGGAGCAAACAAACACACAAAACCAAATTAAAAAAAGTAAATAACAACAAAAATAATAAAATAAAATAAAAAACATGCTCCTTGAGTGTGTCAAAACCAAAAGCACAACCAAACACGCACAATAAGATAAAAGAAACCACAACACAAACCACATAGAAAAACACAAGAACCACATAACAAAACACAAACAAGACAAAAACAACAGCACACTACAAAGACATAACCCAAAAAAACATGAAAAATAAACACAACCAAAACCTAAAAAATAAAATAAAAATAAAAACAACCAACAACAGACAATAAACAAAAATAAAAAACATAGAAAACACTCACACATAAAAAAAATGAAATAACACAAACAAAGAGAAACCCAAGAACAAGAACGAAAAAAAACACAAGAACAATAACAAAAAACATAAAAAAAAACAAAACAACAGAAACACAAGAACAACAAAAAACAACACAAAGAACACAAAAACAAAACAAAACAAAAGAACCCACCCACCTTAAAAAACTAAACAAAGAAGACAAAAGAAAAAAAAAATGAACAAAACAATGACCTATCTAGACCAGAAGACTATTAATGCAAGAATCAACAGAGGAAACAAAATAAAGAATAGAATGAGCTAGGGAACTAAAAAAGCTGAATGAACCAAAGAGAAACAAAAAAAAAAACAAGAAGAAACTAGGTACCTTAGAACTAGAGCCATCCAAAGAAATGATAGAAAGAAGAGCTTCCCTAATTTGAGAAGCCCACCATATAGGAGGGTGGCCATAACAAGTAAGATCACCTTTGTCCAAAGCCCAATTAGCTAAAGCATCAACACTCTTGTTTTGATCTCTGACCACATGATTGTAATCAACTTTCAAAAATCCCATCTGGATTAACTGAATCTTCTCAATAATTCTTTTTATTCTCCAATCCACCTTATGATTCTTAGAAGGAGTCTTCAAGAGATTAATCATAAGTTGAGAGTCAGACTCAACTAACACCTTTTCCCATCCAACCTTAGTAGCCTCCTGAAGGCCTCTAAGGATACCATACCCCTCAGCAAGGTTATTGGAAAGAATACCCAAATTCTCAGCAAAAGTAAAAACCGGGGAGCCATCTGAAAGTCTACCAATTCCTCCCACACTGGCTTTTCCAGGGTTCCCTCTAGAGGCTCCATCGGTATTGACTTTTCCAAAATCCTTAGGAGGAGGTTGCCAATTTCTAGTCCTATCCATCTTACTAATACTCACATTCCCTTTAAGTTGGTTGCCCTTAGAAGGTTTAATCTTCAATATTTGCATCACTTGATCCCATCTTTGGTGGGAGTTTTGGGGGTGATTAAGGAGTTGATGGACTGATTCAACTAAGTTGGCTATGGTCTTTTGCCAAATATAGTGAATATCCTTCCTATCTTGATTAAAAATTTGGTTGTTCCTTTCATTCCAAATATTCCAAAGAAGAATGGTAGAACCCATCCAAACTAAGCGCCTAATAAAATGATCAACACCCTCTTGATTAGGCCAATCCCTCCAAAGTCTGTTCAAAAGTGAAAAAATTGGACCACTTGTAAGCCAAGTAAAGTTGTCATTCTCCTCCATAGCTCAGAGGCTAAAGTACACTCAATAAAAATATGGTTGATATTTTCTACATTCTTTTCACACATTTCACATCTAAAAGGGCCATGAAAACCACGCTTCATAAGTTGCTCACCAGTAAGAACCCTACGATGCAATAAAATCCAATTAAAGAACCTCACCTTAGGCCGGAGCTTTTGAGCCTACAATTGAGAAAATATGTCAGAAGAATGGTTGGGATTATTATGGCATAAGGTCAAATAACCTTGAGCAAGCTGAATACTCACCCTTAGTAGTGTTGTTCCATCCAAAACAATATTTTTCATGGGACCAAGAGAGGGATCTCATATGAAGGATGCCTTGGATATCTTGTCTTTGCCTTTCCGGGATTTGAATAGGCCGAGTCCTCAATAGGGATCCAATATCTACCAACCTTTGAATTACCAGTATGGTACCGATAGTAATTAGCCACCTTTATCCAATTAGCTCGGTGAAGCTCCTCCATCCAAGGCCTCCAATCGGGAAGCTGAGTTATCAAAGGCTTGTGACCATCCCAAGAATCTGTCCAAAAATTTGCATGTTGACCATTATGAATGATCCAAAATAATTTTTTCTTTATCAAATCCTCACCAGTCTTAAGAACTGCTAAAATGGGAGAACCTTTGGTAGGAAGTTGATAGCGAACAAGGTCTTCGGGACTTTTGTTCTCAACATATTTAGCACGGAGATTATTGGCCCAAAGAGCATTGGGGTTATGCAACATCCTCCAATATAATTTAGCAGCTAAAGCTTTGTTGTTATTAATTGAAGACCGGAATCCTAACCCCCCTTCACTCTTAGGAAGACATAAAGTATCCCATTTCACCAAGGCCCATTTTCTTTTCTCCTTAGTACCACTCCAAAGGAAACGATGACTGATTTGATCCAATTCTCGAAGAACAACCTTTGGGATATTCAAAATGGAAGAAACATAAATAGGAATAGCTTGAAGGACTGATTTTACCAAGGTGATTCTACCCCCAGAAGAAAGCCACTTGTTGGTCCACTTTCCAATTTTCTTCTTGACTTTGTCCAACAACCAATTCCAATCTTTATTTTTCTGCCTTTTAATATTTATGGGAATACCTAAATAAGTGATTGGAAGAGAGGTCTTCTTATATCTTAATTTATCCAAGACCATGGATTCCTGTCTAGAAGAGCAGTGAAAGAAAATAACTTTAGATTTGTCTTCATTGATCAACTGCCCGATAGCCTTAGAAAAATAGCTAATGATTTGCTTAATATTAGAAGCTTCCTTAACTGTAGCTTTACCTAAAAGGGTAGAGTCATCCACAAATTGAAGATGAGAGATAGGTCTAGCTCCATGAGCAATGGTAACTCCCTCAAGAGTTTTGTTTTCCCTCTTTTTGGTTATAGTCCTACCCAAGCATTCAACAAGAATGATGAATAAATAAGGGGATAGCGGGTCACCTTGCCTAATACCTCTGGAAGCTAGGAAAGACTGAGAAGGCCTGCCATTGATAAGAACTAAGTAGGAAACTGAAGAGATACATCCCATAATCCAATCCATCCAATCCTTAGAGAAACCAAATTGCCTCAAAACTTTGATAAGGAAGTGCCAATCCACTCTGTCATAAGCTTTGGATAAGTCTAACCGGATGAACATAGAAGGAGAATTTTGCATATCCATGGAATGGATGGCTTCCTGAGCAAGAACTATCTCATCTACTATTTGACGTCCTTCCACATATCCCCCTTGCTGCGGGAAATAATCTTATGCAAAAGAGGCTTCAACCTTTTTGCCATGATTTTAGTAATAATTTTGAGAAGAACATTACATAAAGCAATAGGTCTAAAAGCTGAGATATGATCAACCTCTTGAGCTTTTGGAACAAGAGTAATATAAGTTTTATTGATAACCTTCAAAATTTCTTTGGATTTCTTGGCTTCTTCCACCACCTCTAATAAATCAACATGAAGGATATCCCAGAACTCTTGGTAGAACTCAATAGGAAAACCATCAGGACATGGGGTTTTCCATTTTTGCATTTTAAAAACTACTTGTTGAAGCTCATTGATAGTAACGAGGAGCAGTCAAAATAGAGTTCTCCTAGAAGTGATAAGAGAAGGGATTGCTTGAAGAACATTTTGTTGTGAAGCTGAGTCAAGAGGAGTAGCAATAAAAATATTGGAAAAGTAATCAACAACAATAGAGTTCATGCCATCCCAAGTATAAACAACATCTCCAGAATCTGATTTTAAGGAAGAAATAAAGTTGTGAGATCTTCGAGCTAGAAGAGATTTGTGGAAGAAATTTGTGTTTCGATCTCCTTCTTTGAGCCATTGAATTCTAGATTTTTGCTTCCATAAGATTTCTTCTCTTTTTTCCCATTCCTCTAACTGAGTTGTGAGTTTAATTTCATCTGCACTTCTCTTCTCTGTGAGGCCATCTAAACGGATTTTCTGATTCAAATTTTCAAGATGAGCAATAACTTCATGTTTTTTTTTATGAACATCCCCAAACTCTTTCCAGTTCCAAGTCTTGATTTTGGATTTAATGTATTGTAGTCTTTTGGCAAAACAGAACATCTTAGTCCCATGCCTAGGTTTACCTTCCTTCCACCATTGTTGCACACGAGGTCTGAAGGAAATGTCTCTAAGCCACATTAATTGAAAACGAAAAGGAGAGAAACTCACATTGGTTTTCCACATTTCCACCATGGTGGCCAATGATCCGAACCAGACATTATTAAGAGTCTTCACTTTAGGAATGTGACCATGGATTAAGAAATTTTTAGAGAGCAAAAACCTATCCAATCTCTCCATTATACAAGCTAAGCCTTGCCTTCGTTAGACCAAGTCATAAGGCCATTATCTGGTTGGATATCCACAAGATGGAGGTTTGCAATATATTCGCTCATGAGGTCAGTACTTTTGTCCAAATTTCTATTTCCCCCCCTTTTCTCATCTAGAGAGAGGATGGTATTGAAATCTCCTCCGATCAAGATCCAAGCTTTAGGAAAATGAGAGATAATATGAGTAATATCCTTCCACTGTCTTCTTTTTTCCTCCAAAGAAGTCGGGGCATAAATAGTAATGCAGAGCATAATCTGGTTGGAATGTCTACTTTGAATAGCTATAGCCAACAAACCCCAACTGCCAACCATATGGTGAATAACTACCTCTTTTGGGTCCCAAAGACAAGCAATGCCACCCGAAGTCCCTTGGGAGCCGAGGGAAACCACTTTTCCAGTGGCCAAATTTTACTGGCAATTAAGTCCATATCCTCCATTGACATCTTTGTTTCTTGAAGGAAAACAAGATGTGGATGATTTATCTGAATCATTCTTCTAATTTCATTTTGTTTTGAAAGACTCCCTTTGAGTCCTCTAATATTCCAAGTGATGATCTTCATTAATACCAGGGCTAAAAATGTTGGGAAGGGCATTAATCTTACCTTCCTCTACAAGCTTTTCACCTTCTTTTACCATATGATATTGATTGGTCTTGCGACCTACTTTTTGATTAGAATCCATCTTCAATTTTTTTTCCCCTGTTTCTTGACTTATTCCAATTGAATCTGAGATGGCTTCTAACCTTGAAGAATGCTCATACACAGCCAAAATTTTACTAGATGGTTCAATGGAGTCTATATTGGGACCTGCATTATTTGAAGTTTTGACATTTGAAATATTGTTTTTCTTGTGTAAATTTTCTCCTTTTTTTTTCTGTTGAAAACCTTTGATTTGTTGGTTTGTCTCTGAGTTCTTTCCTTCATATTTAAATTGTGTTTCTAAGATTTCAGTTTCCATTATTTCCTCTTCCTCACTTGGGACATCATTTGTGGAAAGGATTTCAAACATATTAGCAAATGACTTTGATTGATCCTTCATTACTTGGTTTTTTTTTAGTGTTCTTCTTCTTAGGTATTTGGAAACCTGCTTGAGTTTATATCTTCTTTCTTTTGATCGGGAATTTTATTTGGGCAAGCAATGGCCAAATGACCATATTCATGGCAAATTCTACAACGAAAAGGAATGTTCTCATAGTCCACTACTTGCTCCCAAGTGTCTTCCCCAAATTGTAATGTGATCTTTTTAGGTAGGGGTTTGTCAAAATCCATTAAAACACAAATTCGAGCATAAATAATATGTTCAAAATTTTGAGTACAATCAGCGAGTCATCATAAAAGTTCCTAAAGAGTTTCCAATTGAAGAAAAAATAGTAGGATTCCAAAATTCAATAGGGAGGCCAAAGAGTCTAACCCACACGGGAGCTATAGAAGGCATCTCTTCTTCGGCTTTAAATTTAGTATGCCAGGGCTTCATGAAAAGCCCTGCCCTTCCAAAAAACCAAGGACCCCCTTGAAAAGTTTTCTCTCTATCTTCATTGTTAGCAAATAAAACAAGAAAATAACCATTTGGATAAATAGAGATTTGTAACTCACCTTTAATTTTCTAGCTTTTTGCAGCCCAGACTTTGAAAGTAGATAGACTCGGACGAAAACCCACGAACCGACAAATTAGTCCTCTTTTTTCCAAATCTTCAATGCCAGTCTGAATGTTACCCATATCAAGCTTAACAATAGGAGTTCCATCAGTTGCTTTAAGACATCCCGACTCTGTTTTCCTGGGATCAATCTTAGGCATTCTTAGAGGTTTATGAGAAGCCCTAATATTGATATTAGCATTGGGTTGAGGTTGTCCACCATGAAGGGCATCCCTAAAATTCATTTTTGGGACTGAGTCTTCAAAATTCTTACCCTTGATAGGGGTTTTCATAGTAGAATTATTTTGTGGGTGCACCTTAGCACCAGATTCACTTGAGATATGAGCCATTTTTTGATCAAATGCTTGAAACTTATTTCGTGGTCTCTTTAATCCTTGCCCTAGACGTCGTGGAAAGGTATGGTTTTCACTTTTCTTTTGTGCGACAAATTGGAAGTCGTTGTCACTCAAGTTCACAGTATGATCTGTTGAAAGACAAATTTCTAACCCATCTTGTATCCCCTGCAACATTTCCTACTAAAATATTGAGCATAAACCACAAAAATATTGGCCGCTAGGGCCCGAAGGCCCTAAAAACCAACCTCTGGAGCTACTTGCACTCAACCCAGATGAAACCCTCGCATAGCCGCTTGCCAAATATATCGTTCACACATATGGATGCGCTAGGATATGTGTTGCTCCAAATGATATGAAAATTGGTGGAGACGTTCTAGGGTTTTTCAGGCATCTACCCTCAAAATTTTAGCTCAATCCGAGTTCGGATGAGTGAGATATGGCCGAAACGAGTTTGGTAGTTTGGGCAGTCCTGCGAAAAATGATTAAGTAATTTTGACCACAAAAGCTTATTCAACTCAAATAAATATCTACAGACGCTTCTTGAATCCTCATGGCGACATCCCTTTTACTATTTGAGTGAGTTGCTCTTATATGTTTTCAAAAGAAAATAAGAAAATAACAAGATTGATTGAAAAGAAGGAAAAGAGAGACTATTCCAATAAATAATTTTACATGTATTTCATTCTCATTGATGCCAATAGTCAACAAATCTAGGTGTAATGTAGTTGGAGGATTTTTTTGTTGAATATTGTAGTATGCTTCATGAAAAGACAGAATAAAGTTGCTGGAGGTTATTGTATATGTAGATTGAATTTTTTGCATAGTAAGGTCTTGCTTCAAGCGGTTTTAAATCTTATTGGACCAATCATATTTGCCTCCATTAATACATAGAATTAATAATGACAATGTCCAAAATGACATTTCTATAGGTCGGCCCTACAAAATAATTCTTCCCAAGAAAAATTCAATGCAGGCATAAATAAAATTTTCTGTAACATTGGAAATGTGCAAACCCCTTTTCGACTTAGAAGAATTAACTAAAAAACAAAGAGAACATTATTAGAGAATAAAAACTAGAAAACATTAAAATTAAAGATACAAAAAAAGAAATTTTAAAAACTTACCTTTCAAATGGTCTGGATTCATGATATATTTGGATACCAGTGTTAAGTTGTCATTTTCATTCAATGTGTATTGGTTGTTAACAAGGAGACCATCTGAAAATGGTAGCCCTATTAGTCGCTACACATCCGAGGGGTTCACAGTAAAAATAATATCTTTGTTATAAACTATAATCTATATAGTGGACACATCAACTAACTATCTGTTGCATCAGGGAGATGTTGACATCTAGCTGTGGCATCTTAATGACACCAACAACTCTGAAGGTGTAAAGCCAATTGAAATCTCTCCCAGGAGTGCTAAAAATGTTCTTGATGTTCAAGCGCTAGCCATTTCTGATCGCCCTCTATAAAAGCTCTGAAAACCCACTTAAAACACTTTGAAAATTTGGGAAAACTCTATGAAAACCCTTTGAAAAAGCTCAGAAAATAATTTGAAAATGCTCAGAAAAATATTTGAAAATGCTCAAAAAAATGTTTGAAAAAACTCTAAAACCACTATAGAACATGCTCTAAAATTACTGGAAAATGCTCTAAAATTGCTCTAGAATTCACTATACGAAAGGTGAAAAATGATCCTGCTATTCTATATATAGAAGTCTACATGGCTAAAGTTAATGGATGTGTGACACGTGTTAGAGGAGAACAAAATTAGGAGATTTTGCCTATACATGGGAAGGTGCAAGGTGTATCACAATAAACTATTTTGCAAGTTCATTTATAACAAAAACTCTAGATATTGAATTCCAAAAAGAAGTGTTATAGGATATAACTACACTAATAACAAAGTATGACAATTCAATTTTGACTACACTAATATATACCAAATAGTTACAACAGGTGGTCTTCAAAATGTAGAAAAGCTAAATACCAAAGACCCCTAGACTGCATGGTTTTCCCAATGAATTCTACCAAGAATTTTAGGATATCCTACATGAGAACCTTTTAAATGTGGTGGACGAAGCTATAAAAGCTAGAAATGTGTTGAAGGAAATCAAAAAAATGTATATAACATTGATCCCAAAGGCACAATATGTAGAGCACATCGTTGAGTGTAAACCAATAGCTATATGTAATGTATTGGTCAAAATTATGACCAAGGTAATGACCAAGAGACTCAAACCATTTTTGCATAAGATAATATTATCAGAACAAAATGGTTTTATAGAAGGTAGAGAAATATTGGATGAGATAATATTGGCTCAAGAGACTATGCAATCCATGGAAGCATTAAAAACCCCATCCATGTTCATTTGCTTAGACTTGTCCAAAGCATATGATAGGGTGGACTAACATTTCCTTCTCAAAGTAATGAGTCAATTTGGATTTTCATAGGAAGGGATAAACTAGATGAAGGGACGTATTTCATGTGTCCTATTCAATTTTGATCAATTAATTCTCTTCACTTTTGTTCACAACATCTAGAGGTATTAGTCAGCGATATCCCCTCTCCATACTTATTCATTATACTAGATGAATGCATGGGAAGGAAAAAGACCAAAGATAGAAAAAATAAAACATTAATAGGACACATTGTTGCAAATGGAGCTAGATCAATCACTCACCTTCAATTTTTTGATCGATCTACTCTGTCAGGGACAGTAATGGTGAAGAAAGCCTCAATAATTAAACATATAATGAGTTGTTTCTCAAGAGCCATGGGCCAACGAATCAATGAGGAAAAGTCCAAAATTATTTTCTTCCACTGCTCACCTAGATAAGAGATCATGATTCTTGATAAACTATGATATCAAAAGACCTTCCTTCCAATGATCTATTTAGACTTAAAACAACAAGATAAAAGGAGAATTAGGCTTGGATAGTGGATAGAGTGAAAAAGAAAATAGAAAAATGGAATAATTGATGGTTATCATCAGGGGGAAGAGTAACCCTAGTTAAATCAATCCTATGATCTACACCTATCTATGTATCTATGATTTTAAAAATTACCAAGGAAGTTCTAAGAGAGATGGATCAAATAAATCATGGGTTCCTTTGGAGGGACACTAAAGAGGAAAGGAAATGGGTACTAGTGTAGTGGAAAAATTTATGCCTACACAAACATGAAGGAGGACTAGGATTCAAATCAGCAATCAAGAATAGTAAGGCACTAGAAATTGAACTATATTGAAGGATGTTTAACAAACCCAATGTGCTATGGGCCCAAAATATTAGAGCTAAATATGCAAAAAATAAAATTTTGGCAGACATTAGTCGTTACCAACTCCCTAGCAGAGGATCCCCATCTTGGTAGTTTTGAGGATAATGTTGAAAGTATTACATTATTTGACCCCCTTATAAATATTAGTTTGGTAGTTGATTTATATTTTATATAATATATGTGTCAATATGAGAGAAAGTGCAAGGTTTCAAGAGAGAATGAAGGGTCACATCGATATGTGGCAAGATGAGATTTTTGTCTCAAAATGAGAAATATAAAAGGATGGATATCCTAGCTGTTAAAGGAGAGCAACAATCAGAGTATCAAAAAGTCATGTAAAATTATATATTGGAGATAAATGTCTATGCAATGTAATCAATTTGAATCATTCTTGTAATATTTTGATATTGTGTATATTTGAGTTATATTTGTGAGATATTGTTGTTATTCCAATATTGAGATTCATTGTTATTTTTTTTGGTAGATTGAAAAGTGGGTTTTGAAAGGGCCCCAAAACCTTATTACAAAAGGATCAATACAACTAGATAAGAGGAACAACCAGCAAATATGGGCATACCCAGAGGGGTTATCCCAACAACAAAATAGACAGAACTATAGGAAGATCCTAAAAAATAAAATGACCCATTACGCAAACCCAGAGGGAAGTTCAACAACAAAAAATAGACAAAAAGTCAACCTTTGATGATCTGCACATGGAATTCATTGGTGTAATGATAAATCTTGAAGAGTTTCTTAAGTTGGCTGTGGATTTAATCCATGACTTTGATAGCTTAAGGGTAAAGAAATCAAGTTGCCTTAGCGGTGTTAGTGGCAACAGAGAGATTTACTATGGAGTTGGAAATATGAATAAGTATGGAACTCTGGAGCACTTTGGAAAAGCTCAACTTAGGCATACTTTCATTGTTAGGATTCTGATTTGGGAACACCCTTGGAGGGGTCTCCTCCATCCTCATCTTCTTGGAACGGGTGGAGCCACGAAACTTTGTAGATCTTTCATCACACTTATTCTTACACACAGAGTCTCTAAGAGATAAAAACTTGAATTCGTACCCAGAGTAGGGTGAATCTTGCTTCGTTGAGCCAGGGGTCTTCATATTTGAGTCAGGGGAGATATACTCGAGATCACCATCATCACTAGGCACCTCATTGATAAGGGTAACATGGATGGGGCTATCCTTAGGTGGATCAGATAAAATTATGTTGCAGGTTATAACAACATTATTAGTATGTTATTCAAGGTTATGTTTATACAAAATGAGGTGCAGTCGCTGGTGGATTAGGTGGGATGAATTCCTCTTTCTTACACTGTCAATAGAGAGTTCAATGGATCTATACAAGTAGTCAAGAATGTTGATAAACTTGATATCCCTAATATGGTTTAAGAAGGAAATGTGGAAACTATGTAAAGGGCCATTAATATTATCAATATTTAGGAATTGCATGACAAGGATCATCACATAGTCCCATGGAGAAGGAAGGAAGGTTCTCACAATGCCATCACTTTCCCAAACAAGGTTTTTACCTTTGTCGATGAAGTTATCTATTTCCACAACTATAGAGTGCCTATCCTTCCTAATAGTTCACCCATCATTGGGAAGAACAAAAACTTCAACCAATATGTGAACATTGATTTTGAATTCCAGATACCAAACAATAAATTTCTCATGGTCCTAGCTCTTGACTATGTCATCAGACACTTGATCATTACCACTGAAATTTTTCAAAAAAGGGATGAAGCCATGGGACCCAAGGATATCTTCAGTTACAAGATCAATTTGGAGAGACTCGGGCTCAAGAAGAGCAATGGGTGAATTGCGAGATAAGGACCAAGGATAAAGAGATAAAATCAAACAATGAGTCATATCATTCCAGATTATGGATTTATAGGCTTGAACATCAAGCATATCGAAGGTTCTAGATCTAGATAAATTTGAGAGCCATTTCTGGTATCGATCAGTGAAAGGGATTGGTTCACGTGCCCTAGTGTGAAAGATGTTTCTTGCATGGTAAAGGTACCAACATGGAAGGTTTGCACTAGGTGAAATAATATCTTGGAAATGATTGCAATCAAGGATGACAGTCGAAGTGCTTTGACCATAGAAGGTATTGATGACCACAATGGAAGGGGCTTGGGAGTGATCACCAAACACGAGTCTACCATAAGGGGCTTGGGGGTGGTCGCTAAACACAGGTCTACCAAAAGGGGAGGGTGAAAGAAACGTGGCAAAGTGGGAGAAGACGAGTGAGCGAAAAGGGTTTTGGTAGATGATAGGGCAGATGATGTGGATTTAGAGATTAATGCAGGTAGCCATGTGAGAAAAATGGATGACAAGAATTGAGTGAAGTGACCTAAGTAAGACAACAGGTCAACATCCTAGCTCTGATTGCAATTTGGTGGTAAGAACCAATCATTGACAAGATATTCCATGTTGTACCAGGGGTAAGGCACCCAAACCATATGAATATGAGGAAGGCTTCAAAGAGATGATAGTCAATCATGGATAGCAGCATCGATGAGGGGTTGACGAAGGCTTCAAAGAGATTCATTGTTATTTTTATTAGTGACTTATATTTAATTTATACTTGATCTTGGATAAATATTTCTATAATCTACCCAAAAAGTCAACAATGGTATTAGAGCTATGAAGTGCTATGAAAAGTCACGAAGGATTTGAATGAAAGTATTGGGACAATGATCACCATCCAACGATAAGCCTAATTGAGAAAATGTTTGCTTGTTTAGAAAGTCCCTAAAAATATTGTTGTACTTGAGGAGTATTATTTGGACAACACATTTATGTTGCAAGTATCATAAAAAACAAAGGATAAAATCTAAGAATAAGGTACAAAGTAAATCTCTTCCATTTAATTAAAGTGAGCACTTATATTAGAAACTATAAGTTTTTAAAAATTTAATAAATGATTAATTAATTATTAAAAAAAAAGAATGCTACCTAAACAAAAAAAACTTTGGCTAAAATTTGAGATAAAGAAAAGAGAAAGGTCAAAGAAGTATTATAGTAAAAGAAAGAGATGCATATTCATCCTCTTAAAAAAAACTTAAAAGGCAAATTAAAAAAAGGATTTATATTTTAATATTGCGGAGAGAAGAAGATGGAATAACTACACAAACATATTGAAAAATAATAGTCATATGACGATAACTATTTGGAATTATTGAAAAGAAAAGAACAAAAGAAAAATATTATTCAGGGTTAAAATATCTTAAATAAAATAGAATTGTTAAAAGTAAAGCTTTGGTATGTAGATAAAATGTTATTGTTTTATTACAAACAATATAAGTTTATATTTAAAAAGGCCAAAACCAACATCATAGATACAGTCATCAAATGCACAGTTCGACATAATCTCCCAATATATCAGATAATAGCAAACCGAGACCGTCTTCTACTCTTCGACGGTTTTAGTAGATCTAATTTGGCAGCATTTGATCAAAATTCGGAGGTATCCAATTTTGTAACTGCTCTCATTCTCAATGCCGATCTGTGTATTGCACCTTAACAACAATATTATACAACCACCATCATCACAGTCATTTTAGACGTTTTTAGTAATATTTCTTATATATATTTATCAGTAAACTACATAGTTAACAAATAAACGTCTTATCAGTAAACTACACTTGATAGTTAACAAATAAGTGCTTTTGAATTAGAGAATCATTCAGGTTCTATTAATAAGAAAAGAATGCAAAAGTGCTTTCGAATCCGTTCAATCATTCAGGTTCTATTAATAAGAAAAGAATGCAAAAGTGCTTTCGAATCCGTTCAAGCTTCCAAATTGAAGAAATATTTGGGTTCTATTAAAAGAACACACAGAAGCGCTTCGAAATCCAAGAATTATTCAGAATCATAGAATATCCTTGTTGGAACGAGGTAAAACATGAATCATATGACTCTATTATCGAAGAATAAGAAAAGAACTAGGAAGAATCCCTAACACCAATGACTCTATTATCGAAGAACAAGAAAAGAACTAGGAAGAATCCCTAACACCAAGGAGTCAGGTCAAAGGACAGTAATAATGCTATCTATTTTAAGCGTTTCAAGAAGAATCCCTAATGCCTAGTAAATAGGGTAAATTGGAGCGTTACATGCCTTGGGTAAATGAACAGAAAATCTTTAACAAATGTCCATTTGATGCCAGTGTAAGATAAGCAGGTTGGGGCTTTCGTAGAGCATTGTATTTAAGATGATTAAGGATAAAGGTTAGATTTAATATTTTTTTAATTATTTTCATTTGAGGAGTTAAAGGTTAAGAATGTGGTTTTTAGGAAAGGATGCCACTTGTATTAGCCGTGATGTGATGTGAATTGGGTTCAATTTTCATGGTGGATGTGTGTAAGAAGTATTATTAAAAAAAATAAAGGTGTAATAAGGTGACTATATTTTTTAATTTATTAAAGGAATTTTAAGAATTAAAGTTTTAATTTTTAAGTGTCAATCCCATGGATGTGTATAAAAAGTATTAATTAAAAAAAAAATAAAGGTGTAATAAGGCGATTATATTTTTTAATTTATTAAAGGAATTTTAAGAATTAAAGTTTTATTTTTTTTTAAGTGTGAAGTAATAAAATTAAGATTTAAGAGGAGAGATAAGGTTAAAGTTAAAGATAGTTATTTTTTTATTTAAAAGTTAAAGTTAGATTTTTTAAGTGGATTTAAAAGTTTTTTTTAAATATTCTTGAGTAAAGTGATTTATTTTTTAAATATTGATGATTATTTAAAGTTTTTAAAGTATTTAAAAAAATTGAAAAACTTCCAACTCTATTTTTTTTTAAATTTAATTGAAGTATTTGAAGTTTAGAAAATTTGAAAATCAAATTAGGGAACATCAAGGATAAAAAAAATGGAGAAAATTTTATTTAAAAATTATTATTGAGTGTTAAGGAGTTATAAGTTTTTTCAACTGATATTATTAAAAATTAATAAGAATTAGAGATTCATAAGGAATTTTACTTTCAAAAGTTTTTAAATTGTTTGAAATTTAATATTTGAAGATTGTAATTGAAAATTTAATATTTGAAAAAATAAGTAGTCTACTTTAGATTAATTATTATTTATTATTTATTATTTGGGAGTTATAATATTGTTGACTTCAAAGAAACATATTAAGGAAAAAAAAAGAAAAAGAAATAATAAATGATCAAAAAATAGAGATACAAGAACATAAGTTGTCAAAAATAAATGAAAAGCCAAAGATATTTCACTTGAAGAGACTAAGGTCATATTGCAAGATTTAAAATGTTGTACTCAGTACATGATAGAAAAAATTGAAGAACAAAAGGATACATTAATAAAGGAAAATAGAGTCTTACAATCAA
Source organism: Wollemia nobilis (assembly GCA_028583015.1). Taxonomy (NCBI): domain Eukaryota; kingdom Viridiplantae; phylum Streptophyta; class Pinopsida; order Araucariales; family Araucariaceae; genus Wollemia; species Wollemia nobilis. The sequence continues at coordinate 378,412 of JAQPPZ010001241.1, forward strand.
TCATGAGAGAAGCCAAAATGAAAAATTTGCAATGCTTAGAAATTATCTAAATTCAAAGCTTGATGAAGTAGTTAAAGACTCTAAAGGTGTTTTTACATTACCTAATAATATATGAAATATAATGTTTGTGGAACTACTTTCTAATGAATTTTTCAAAGGAAAGAATAGAAAACAAGAGGAAATGACTAAATATTTGAAGAACAAGCTTGTTGATATTACCAGTGAAGCAGAAAAGAAGAAATTTTAATACTTCAAAAATGCATGCAAAGTATTCTTAATGATGCTAATGAATGTTACGAAAATTTTGTTAATGTACCTGTTAGTCTCTGGAAAACAATATACAATGGAATAATCATTCTAAATGTTTCTAAGATAAGAAAACATTGAAAGGTTGAAGAATTAGGGAATAAAAAAATGATAAAAGATGTTTTCTGTGATACAAATGATTTAAGGCCTATGACAATGAATGAATATTATGATACCATAGAATTAAAGCCCATGATGATAGATGCATGTTGTGATACTAATGATCTTCATCAAAAAGAAAAAGATACATGTTGCGATCCTCATTAAAGTGAAAAGAAAAATTGTGATGTAAAAAATGATACATTTAAATTAGAATTCATGACAAAGATAGAATAACTTGTTACACGAATAGATGATACATGTGATACAATGAATTTGAATACAATTTGTGATTTTTTAGAAAAAGCCTATGCTATCAAAATTGATGATGACATGGATTCAAATGATGATAAATATAGTGATGCTCAAAGTTATGTTGGTGTTGATAGGGATCAGTCAGATGTTTTTTTGGTTATTTTGAAAGGTATACTAAAGGATTTGGTTAAAAATTGTTAAGTAAAATTGGTTATAAAGGCACAGGTTTGGAAAAATATGGATAAGGAATGAGAGAGCCAATTGTACCAAAAATAAGACCAAAATGTGAAGGTCTTGGATATACAGGATAGACGAGCAACAATGAATTAGGAACTAAATTTATGATAGGAAATAGTGATATCAAATATATGATAGGGATTGATAGGATCAGTAACAATGAAGGACAAAATGACAAAAGTAATCCTATAACAGGGAATAAATGTAATCATTATGGTAGATATGAACATAAGATAGATAAATATTGGAATATCCATTGTTGTAAAATTTGTGGACATAATCATTCATAAATATTTTATCTACAAAAAGAAAAAAAATATTATAGATTAAAAATGGATTGTGGATGGATAAACATGAATGAATGGGATAAGATAAAAATAATATTGTATGGTTTTTACAGAAGGTATCATAAAAAAATAAATTATTATGACCCAAACATAGCTTGGAAGATGGCCTATAATGAAAGCATCTATAGTCATTATCCTATAGATATGATAATATTATGAATGTTCTAGTGGAAGAATTAGAGATAATGATAATCTAGAGGTGACCTAGAGGCATAGTTCCAGAGGTAGTGACCTAGAGGTAATGATCCAATGGAAGTGATCCAGAGGTAGAGACCTAGAGGTAGAACCAGTGGTAGTGACCTAGAGGTAGTGATCTGAAGTGACTCATACATTGATCTAGAGGTAAATATAGATAATTTATAAAAGAAGACCTAATGAAGGTTGCATATATCCAATCATGCCAAAGTCAAAGTTGAAGAATGAAAAGAAATAAGAATCAAAGAATGAAGGCAAAAATCCTTCCTACCAAATAGTGTAATATAGGGGGTGTTGGAAGTATTAAATTATTTGCCCCCTTGTATATATTAGTTTGGTAGTGTGAAGTTTATGAACTAAAAAGTTGTAAAAACTATTTTTTTTTTGAACCAAAATTTGTAACAATAGTAAGAAAACAAAGGCCTTAAACTTGTAAAAATGAGCTAAAATTTTATGAGTATATTTTAGACATCCATACCTATCCAACGGTTCAATAATTGCATTAATTGGAGTTGTAAATAAAAAGTTACACTCTCTAGAAGTTGACTGATTTTTCTAGGTCTACACACACGTTTTTGAGAGAGAAGGAGATGAACCAAAGTTGTTAAAAATTTCAAAAAAACCCACAACACTTGCAAATTCTTTATTCAAATTCTCTCATATTTTTACACTTGCTTCTATGTACCACATAAAAAACTAACATTTTTCTCTATCTATAACCCTTGGAATGACTTTCCAAGTAACCCAACAATCATGGAACATCAAAAGACTCTCTTAAGACTTTTTCTATATCAAAAAATCAGTGGCACACACTTTAATATATAATATTTACATTACAATAATGTATTAATGCTTAGCATAAATCTCCAACATACTCCCCCTTGATGCTAAGTGGTGAAACTACTCTATCTCTTAAATAAAAAAAATATTCTTTAACAACTCCTTTGGTAAACAAATAAACCAGTTGTTCCTTTGTGTTTCAGACAAGATCAAAAAACTTATTTTCAATGAAATATCTAATGAAATGATACTTCAATGCAATGTGTTTTGTCCTACTATGATGAACCAAATTCTTGGCAATCTTGATGGCACTAGTGTTTTCACAATTAATAATCGTAGGACTATCTTGGACTTCTCTAATCTGCTCAAGCATCTTCCTCAACCAAAGAGCTTGAGTGCTTGTTGCTGTTGCAGCAACATATTCAGCCTCCATGGATGACAAAGCAACAATGCTTTGCTTCTTGGAACTCCATGTTACTATCCTAGAACCAAGAGTGAAACAATTTTTGGATGTAGAATTTCCATCATCTAAAAAACCTCTATGATCTGAATCACAATACCCAACAAGCTCCAACTTGTTGTTAGAAAAATAATGTATTCCAAATTTTGAGTTTCCTTTTACATACCTCAAAATCCTCTTGGTAGCCTTCATGCAATTTTGTTATGGATGATTCATATATCTAGAAATAAGTGAAATAGCGAAAGCAATGCCAAATATAGTAGTGGTAAGGAACATTAAGCTCCAAATCATGCTTCTATACAACTTCTCATCAACCATTTTAAAACCGATTCACCATGTGCAATAGGAGTCCAAATTGGTTTATAGTTTTGCATATCATATTTCTTCAACATATCATTCACATACTTAGCTTGGCAAAAAAAAAAATTTACCATTTCCTTGAAACACTTAATCCCAAGAAAGTATTTCATCAAACCCAAATCAGTCATGTCAAACTCACTCATCATGGAAGTCTTGAAATCAACCAACATTTTGTTATTTGTCCCCATGTAAATAAAACCATCAACATAAAGACATACAAGAAGAATATCCTCCCCTTCCTTTTTGAAGTAAAGAGTGGGATAATTTTTGCTCTTCTTGAAACCATACTCTTGAAAATATTTGTCATTCCTAGAGTACCAAGCTATAGATGCCTGCTTCAGCCCATACAATTATATTTTCAGTTTGTACACATGATTTTCTTTACCTTTCACTTCATAACCTTGAGGTTGTTGCACTCAAACCTCTTCTTCAATGTAGCCATTCAAAAATGCACTTTTAACATCCATGTGATACACTTTCAACTATTTTTGGGTAGCCAAATAAAGAACCATTCGAATGGTTTCTTGTCTTGCTACGGGTGCATATGTTTCTTCATAATGCATGCCAAACCTTTGTGTATACCCATTTGCAACCAGCATTGCTTTGTGTTTTTGTATGCTACCATCATTGTTATACTTTATCTTGAAAATCCACTTGCAACCAACAACCTTTTTTCCTTTGGGTAACTCAACAAGTTCCCATGTATCATTATTTTCTATGGACTGAATTTCATTCTCACTTGCTTTCACCCAAACATAATTAGTACTTGCATATTCAAAACTAGAAGGCTAAATTGAAGATAACAAAGCATAATGCATCATATCACCTTTGGGTTCTTCTTCTTCATCATCATACACATGTATATTTGCCAGCCTTGTAACAATTTGGTCCATCTCTTGTGCTTGACTCCTTATCAACCTTTTCTTAAAGTTTTTATCTAGAATTTGACTTGGTGGATGATATTTCAAAGTTTATTTAACTTTTCCTTGCTTTGGACTTGACAAAGAATCACTAGTAATTGAACTAGTGGAACTAGAACTTGTGCTTGGGCTTGAAAGTAGGATAGGAGGAGGTGAGGGAACACTTGGTGGCTGTCTCCCAACTGTTATTTCTTCTTCATCAATAATGGCTGCACTTTTTCCTTTTTTGTCCACTATTTTTTGATGATCATACACTCCCCCTTCATAAAAATCACATCTCTAGACACAATAATTTTATGAGCTTTTGGATCATACAATCTTTATGCCTTGCTAGTTTAGAAATAGCCAACAAAAATACATGCTACACTCTTGTCATCTAGCTTCTTTCTAACTTCGTCATTCACATGTGAAAAATAAGACACCCAAAAACTCTCAAATGGCTAATCGTGGGTTTAGTACCATACCATGCTTCATGAGGTGTCATTTTATGGAGGGCTCTTGTTTAACATCAATTCAAGATGTACACATTTGTATCAAAAATATAAGACCAATATCCATTGCTCAAACCCTTGGTCTTGAGCATGCTCCTTGCCATTTCAACTATGATTCTATTCTTTCTTTTAGCCAGCCCATTTTGTTGAGGTGTATATGTAGTTTTATGTTGTCTTTTAATTCCACTTTGATTGCAAAAATCATTAAATTATTTTGAACAAAACTCTCCTCCATGATCAGTCCTCAAACATTTTATTTTATGGCCACTTTCATTCTCAAAAAGTGCTTTGAAAGTCTTGAACACCCATCATCCTTGTGCTTCAAAACTAAACCCAACATTTCCTTGAGTAATAATCAATAAAAGTGATGAAATAATATGACTTACCCAAACTTTGTATTTCCATAGGCCCACAAATATTAGAATGAACTAGTTGAAGAGGATATCAGGCTCTCCATGCCTTACCTTTAGGAAACTCAGTCCTAGCATACTTTCCCAACACACATGATTCACACACATCCTTCCTATCTTCAAATCTTGGAAGCCCATTCACCATACCTTGATTTGAAAAAAAATTCAAACTCTTGAAATTGTAATGCTCAAATCTCAAATTCCATAACAAATTCTTATCTTCAAGTGCCAAATTTGCTAAGTTCACACCTCCCTTGTTACAAAACTTCAAAGGAAACAATCTATTTTTAGATCTAGGAACAATTGTGACAACACAGTTCCTATTACCCTTATCATAAATAGTGCATTCACTATTGTCAAACACAACTTTGTAATTCTTGTTGTCCAACACTTAACAAACTATTCTTCAGATTTGGAGCATAAAAAATATAATTGATTCTTTTTGTACCTTCTTTTGTTCCAACCTTTCACTCTCACACAATAATCTCCAACACTTTCAATATCCTTCATCTTCAAGTTATCAAACTCATTTTCCAAGGTTTGTAGCTTGACCATTCTCACTTGGTCACTCCCTTGGTAAGACTCTTTGAGAGACTTCCAAGCTTATTTGGTTTTTATAGCAATAACAGTTCTTGGAAATAAGCTCTTGTCAAATGCATATTGAATGTGATAGAGGTCCAGAGAGTTCTTCTTTGCTTCCTTATTGGTTGTCTTATCATTGCCTTGTACTGTGATCCAATCAGTTGGTTCTACATAACCATTCTCAACTACCTCCCAAAGATCCTTCCCTATTAGTAAAATTCTCATTTTAATGTTGTAATATTCATAATCCTAACCACTAAATTCTAGAATGGGTAGTGAGTTGTTCAAGTTGGCCATGACACTCAAACAAGAACAATTGAAGACTTCCTTCAATAAACTCGTGCAACAAGTTCGCTCAAACCATTCTCAAAATGGAAGCTTTGATACCATGTGAATTTTATGAACTAAAAAGTTACGAAAACTATTTTTTCCTGAACTGACCTTTGTGACAACAGTTATGAGTATATTTTAGACATCCATACCTATCAAATAGTTTAAGAATCACATTAATTGGAGCTATAAATCAAAAGTTTTTATCTAGAATTTGACTTGGTGGATGAGATTTCAAAGTTCTTTTACCTTTTCCTTGCTTTGGACTTGAGGAAGAATCACTAGTAATTGGACTAGTGGAACTAGAACTTGTGCTTGGGCTTGAAAGTGGGATAGGAGGAGGTGATGGAACACTTGGTGGTTGTATCCAAACTATTATTTCTTCTTCATCAACCATGGCTGAACATTTTCCTTTGTTGTCCACTATTTTTTTATGACCGTACACTCCCCCTTCATCAAAAATCACATCTTTAGACACAATAAATTTATGACCTTTTGGATCAAACAATCTATATACCCTGCTAGTTTCAAAATAGCCAACAAAAATACATGCTACACTCTTGTCATCTAGCTTCTTTCTAACTTCATCATTCACATATGAAAAAGCAAGAGACCCAAAAACTCTCAAATGGCTAACCGTGGGTTTAGTACCATACCATGCTTCATGAGGTATCATTTTATGGAGGGCTCTTATTGAACATCTATTAAAGATGTACATAGTTGTATCAACTGCATAAGACCAATATCCATTGCACAAATCCTTGGTCTTGAGCATGCTCCTTGCCATTTCAACTATGGTTCTATTCTTTCTTTTAGCCACCCTATTTTTTTGAGGTGTATATGTAGTTGTATGTTGTCTTATAATGCCATTTTGATTACAAAAATCATTGAATTATTTTGAATAAAAATCTCCTCCACGATCAGTCCTCAAACATTTGATTTTATGACTACTTTCATTCTCAACAAGTGCTTTGAAAGTTTTGAACACCCATCATCCTTGTGCTTCAAAAATAAACCCAACATTTCCTTGAGTAATCATCAATAAAAGTGATGAAATAAGATGACTTACCCAAATTTTATGTTTGCATAGGCCCACAAATATTGGAATAAACTAGTTGAAGAGGATATGAGGCTCTCCATGCCTTACCTTTAGGAAACTCAGTCCTAGCATACTTTCCCAACACTCATGCTTCACACACATGATTCCTCTTTTCAAATCTTGGAAGCCCTTTCACCATGCCTTGATTTGATAAAAAATTCAAACTCTTGAAATTGTAATGCCCAAATCTTAAATGCCATCACCAATTCTTATCTTCAAGTGCCAAATTTTCTAAGTTCACATCTCCCTTGTTACCAAACTTCAAAGGAAATATTCTATTTTAGATGTAGGAACAATTATAACAACACAATTCTGATTATCCTTATCATAAATAATGCATTCACTATTGTCAAACACAACTTTGTAATTCTTGCTATCCAATACTTAATAATTTATTCTTCATATTTAGAGCATAAAAAACATCATTGATTCTTTTGGTACCTTCTTTTGTTCCAACCTTTCACTCTCACACAATAATATCGAACACTTTCAATCTCCTTCATATTCAAGTTATCAAACTCATCTTTCAAGGTTTGTAGCTTGACCATTCTCACTTGGTCACTCCCTTGGTAAGCATATTTGAGATACTTCCAAGCTTATTTGGTTGTTGTAGCAGTAACAATTCTTGGAAATAAGCTCTTTTCAAATGCATATTGAATGTAATAGAGGGCAAGAGAGTTCTTCTTTGCTTCCTTATTGGTTGTCCTATCATTACCTTGTACTGTGATCCAATCAGTTGGTTCTACATAACCGTTCTCAACTACCTCCCAAAGATCCTTCCCTATTAGTAAAGTTCTCATTTTAATGCTCCAATATTCATAATCCTAACCACTAAATTCTGGAATGGGTAGTGAGTTGTTCAAGTTGGCAATGAAACTCAAACAAGAACAATTTAAGTCTTCCTTCAAAAAACTCATGCAACAAGTTTGCTCAAACCCTTCTCAAAAATAGAGTTTCGATACCATGTGAATTTTATGAACTAAAAATTTACAAAAAATCTTTTTTCTTGAATCGACCTTTGTGACAATAGTCAGAAAACAGAGGCCTTAAACTTGTGCAAATGAGTCGAAATTTTGTGAGTATATTTTAAACATCCATATCTATTAACTGGTTTAAGAATCACATTAATTGGAGTTTTAAATAATTTTTTGTATCTAGCATTTGACTTGGTGGACAAGATTTCAAAGTTCTTTTACCTTTTCCTTGCTTTGGACTTGAGGAAGAATCACTAGTAATTGGACTAGTGGAACTAGAACTTGTGCTTGGGCTTGAAAGTGGGCTAGGAGGAGGTGAGAAAACACTTGGTGACTACCTCCCAACTGTTATTTCTATTCACCAACCATGGCTGCACTTTTTCCTTTGCTATCCACTATTTTTTGATGACCGTACGCTCCCCCTTCATAAAAAATCACATCCCTAGACACAATAAATTTATGAGCTTTTAGATCATACAATATATATACCTTGCTAGTTACAGAATAGCCAACAAAAATACATACTATGCTCTTATCATATAGCTTCTTTCTAACTTCATCATTCACATGTGTAAAAGCAAGACACCTAAAAACTCTCAAATGGCTAATCGTGGGTTTAGTACCATACCATGCTTCATGAGGTGTCATTTTATGGAGGGCTCTTGTTGAACATCAATTCAAGATGTACATAGTTGTATCAAACACATAAGACCAATATCCATTGCTCAAACCCTTGGTCTTGAGCATGCTCCTTGCCATTTCAACTATGATTCTATTCTTTCTTTCAGCCACCTCATTTTTTTGAGGTGTATATGTAGCTGTATGTTGTATTTTAATGTCATTTTGATTGCAAAAATCATTAAATTATTTAAAAAAAACTCTCCTCCATGATCAGTCCTAAATTTTTTTATTTTATGGCCACTTTCATTCCCAACAAGTGCTTTGAAAGTCTTGAACACCCATCATCCTTGTGCTTCAAAACTAAACCCAATATTTCCTTGAGTAATCATCAATAAAAGTGATGAAATAATATGACTTAACCAAACTTTATGTTTGCATAGGCCCACAAATATCAGAATGAACTAGTTGAAGAGGATATGAAGCTCTCCATGCCTTACCTTTAGGAAACTCAGTCCTAGCATACTTTCCCAACACACATCCTTCACACACATCCTTCCTATATTCAAATCTTGGAAGCCCATTCACCATGCCTTGATTTGAAAAAAAATTCAAACTCTTGAAATTGTAATGCTCAAATATCAAATTCCATAACAAATTCTTATCTTCAAGTTCCAAATTTGCTAAGTTCACACCTCCCTTGTTACCAAACTTCAAAGGAAATAATCTATTCTTAGATATAGGAACAATTGCGACAACATAGTTCCTATTACCCTTATCATAAAAAGTGCATTCACTATTGTCAAACACAACTTTGTAATTCTTGCTGTCCAACACTTAACAAATTATTCTTCAGATTTGGAGCATAAAAAATATCATTGATTCTTTTTGTACCTTATTTTTTTCCAACCTTTCACTCTCACACAATAATCTCCAACACTTTCAATATCCTTCATCTTCAAGTTATCAAACTCATTTTCCAAGGTTTGTAGCTTGACCATTCTCACTTGGTAACTCCCTTGGTAAGCCTCTTTGAGAGACTTCCAAGCTTATTGGGTTGTTATAGCAATAACAATTCTTGGGAATAAGCTCTTGTCAAATGCATATTGAATGTGATAGAGGTCCAAAGAGTTCTTATTTGCTTCCTTATTGGTTGTCTTATCATTGCCTTGTATTGTGATCCAATTAGTTGGTTCTACGTAACCATTGTCAACTACCTCCCAAAGATCCTTCCCTATTAGTAAAGTTCTCATTTTAATGCTGTAATATTCATAATCCTAACCACTAAATTCTAGAATGGGTAGTGAGTTTTTCAAGTTGGCCATGACACTCAAACAAGAACAATTGAAGACTTCCTTCAATAAACTCGTGCAACAAGTTCGCTCAAACCCTTCTCAAAACAGAAGCTTTGATACCATGTGAAGTTTATGAACTAAAAAGTTATGAAAACTATTTTTTCCTGAACTGACATTTGTGACAACAGTGAGAAAATGGATGCCTTAAACTTGTGCAAATAAGTCAAAAATTTACGAGTATATTTTAGACATCCATACCTATCAACCGGTTTAAGAATCATATTAATTGGAGCTATAAATCAAAATTTTTTATCTAGAATTTGACTTGGTGTATGATATTTCAAAGTTATTTTACCTTTTCCTTGCTTTGGACTTGAGGAAGAATCACTAGTAATTGGACTAGTGGAACTAGAACTTGTGCTTGGGCTTGAAAGTGGGCTAGGAGGAGGTGAGAGAACACTTGGTGGTTGTATCCCAACTGTTATTTCTTCTTCATCAACCATGGCTGAAATTTTTCCTTTGTTGTCCACTATTTTTTGATGATCGTACACTCCCCCTTCATCAAAAATCACATCTTTAGACACAATAAATTTATGAGCTTTTGGATCATACAATCTATATACCTTGCTAGTTTCAAAATAGCCAAAAAAAATACATGCTACACTCTTGTCATCTAGCTTCTTTCTAACTTCATCATTCACATGTGAAAACGCAAGAGACCCAAAAACTCTCAAATGGCTAACCATGGGTTTAGTACCATAACATGCTTCATGAGGTGTCATTTTATGGAGGGCTCTTATTGAACATCTATTAAAGATATACAGAGTTGTATCAATTGCATAAGACCAATATCCATTGCACAAATCCTTGGTCTTGAGCATGCTCCTTGCCATTTCAACTATGGTTCTATTCTTTCTTTTAGCCACCCTATTTTGTTGAGGTGTATATGTAGTTGTATGTTGTCTTCTAATGCCATTTTGATTGCAAAAATCATTGAATTATTTTGAATAAAAATCTCCTCCACGATCAGTCCTCAAACATTTGATTTTATGACTACTTTCATTCTCAACAAGTTCTTTGAAAGTCTTGAACACCCATCATCCTTGTGCTTCAAAAATAAACCCAACATTTCCTTGAGTAATCATCAATAAAAATTATGAAATAAGATGACTTACCCAAACTTTGTGTTTGCATAGGCCCACAAATATTGGAATAAACTATTTGAAGAGGATATGAGGCTCTCCATGCCTTACCTTTAGGAAATTCAGTCCTAGCATACTTTTCCAACACACATGCTTCACACACATCCTTCCTCTTTTCAAATATTGGAATCTCATTCACCATGCCTTGATTTGATAAAAATTTCAAACTCTTGAAATTGTAATACCCAAATCTTAAATGCCATAACCAATTCTTATCTTCAAGTGCCAAATTTTCTAAGTTCACATCTCCCTTGTTACCAAACTTCAAAGGAAATATTCTATTTTTAGATGTAGAAACAATTGTAACAACACAATTCTGATTACCCTTTTCATAAATAATGCATTCACTAATGTCAAACACAACTTTGTAATTCTTGCTATCCAACACTTAACAAATTATTCTTCAGATTTGGAGCATAAAAAATATCATTGATTATTTTGGTACCTTATTTTGTTCCAACCTTTCACTCTCACACAATAATCTCCAAAACTTTCAATCTCCTTCATATTCATGTTATCAAACTCATTTTTCAAAGTTTGTAGCTTGACCATTCTCACTTGGTCACTCTCTTGGTAAGCTTCTTTGAGAGACTTCCAAGCTTGTTTGGATGCTATAGTAGCAATAATTATTGGAAAGAAGCTCTTGTCAAGTGCAAATTTAATGTGATAGAAGGCAAGAGAGTTCTTATTTGCTTCCTTCTTGGTTGTCCTATCATTACCTTGTAGTGTGCTCCAATCAGTTGGTTCTACATAACCATTCTCAACCGCATCCTAAATATCCTTCCCTATCAGTAAAGTTCTCATTTTAATGCTCCAATATTCATAATCCTAACCACTAAATTCTAGAATGGGTAGTGAGTTGTTCAAGTTGGCCATGACACTCAAACAAGAACAATTGAAGTCTTCCTTCAATAAAATCGTGCAACAAGTTCGCTCAAACCCTTCTCAAAATCGAAGCTTTGATACCATGTGAAGTTTATGAACTAAAAAGTTGTGAAAACTATTTTTTCATGAATTGACCTTAGTGACAACAGTAAGCAAATGGAGGCCTTAAACTTGTGCAAATGAGTCGAAGATTTATGAGTATATTTTAGACATCCATACCTATCAACCGGTTTAAGAATCACATTAATTGGAGCTATAAATCCAAAGTTTTTATCTAGAATTTGACTTGGTGGATGAGATTTCAAAGTTCTTTTACCTTTTCCTTGCTTTGTACTTGAGGAAGAATCACTAGTAATTAGACTAGTGGAACGAGAACTTGTGCTTGGGCTTGAAAGTGTGCTAGGAGGAGGTGAGGGAACACTTGGTGGTTGTATCCCAACTATTATTTCTTCTTCATCAACCATGGCTGCACTTTTTCCTTTGATTTCCACTATTTTTTGATGACCATACACTCCCCCTTCATCAAAAATCACATCTCTAGAAACAATAAATTTATGATCTTTTGGATCATACAATCTATATACCTTGCTAGTTTCAAAATAGCCAAAAAAAATACATGCCGCACTCTTGTCATCTAGCTTCTTTCTAAATTCATCATTCACATGTGAAAAATCAAGAGACCCAAAAAATCTCAAATGGCTAAACGTGGGTTTAGTACCATGTCATGCTTCATGAGGTATCATTTTATGAAGGGCTCTTGTTGAACATCTATTCAAGATATACATAGTTGTATCAACCGCATAAGACCAATATTCATTTCTCAAATCCTTGGTCTTGAGCATGCTCCTTACCATTTCAACTACGGTTCTATTATTTCTTTTAGCCACCCCATTTTTTGTAGGTGTATATGCAGCTGTATGTTTTCTTTTAATGCCAATTTGATTGCAAAAATCATTGAATTATTTTGAATAAAAATCTCCTCCACGATCAGTCCTCAAACATTTGATTTTATGAACACTTTCATTATCAACAAGTGCTTTGACAGTCTTGAACACCCATCATCCTTGTGCTTCAAAAATAAACCCAAAATTTCCTTGAGTAATCATCAATAAAAGTGATGAAATAAGATGACTTACCCAAACTTTGTGTTTGCATAGGCCCATAAATATTGGAATAAACTAGTTGAATAGGATATGAGGCTCTCCATGCCTTACCTTTAGGAAACTCAGTCCTAGCATACTTTCCAAACATGCATGCTTCACACACATCCTTCCTCTCTTCAAATATTGGAAGCCCATTCACTATGCCTTGATTTGATAAAAAATTCAAACTCTTGAAATTATAGTGCCCAAATATTAAATGCCATAACCAATTATTATCTTCAAGTGCCAAATTTTCTAAGTTCACACCTCCCTTGTTACCAAAATTCAAAGGAAACATTCTATTTTTAGATATAGGAATAATTGTAACAACACGGTTCTGATTACCCTTATCATAAATAATGCATTCACTATTGTCAAACACAACTTTGTAATTCTTGCTATCCAACACTTAACAAATTATTCTTCAGATTTGGAGCATAAAAAACATCATTGATTCTTTTTGTACCTTCTTTTGTTCCAACCTTTCACTCTCACACAGTAATCTCCAACACTTTCAATCTCTTTCATCTTCAAGTTATCAAACTCATTTTTCAAGATTTGTAGCTTGACCATTCTCACTTGGTCACTCCCTTGGTAAGCTTCTTTGAGAGACTTCCAAGCTTCTTTGGATGTTGTAGCAGCAACAATTATTGGAAAGAAGCTCTTGTCAAGTGCAAATTGAATGTGATAGAGGGCAAGAGAGTTCTTATTTTCTTCCTTCTTGGTTGTCCTATCATTACCTTGTAGTGTGCTCCAATTAGTTGGTTCTACATAACCTTTCTCAAACGCCTCCAAAAGATCCTTCCCTATAAGTAAAGTTCTCATTTTAATGCTCCAATATTCATAATCCTAACCATTGAATTCTAGAATGGGTAGTGAGTTGTTCAAGTTGGTCATGACACTCAAACAAGAACAATTGAAGTCTTCCTTAAATAAAATCATGCAACAAGTTCACTCAAACCCTTATCAAAACCAAAGCTTTGATACCATGTGAAGTTTTTGAACTAAAAATTTGCGAAAACTATTTTTTACTGAATTGACATTTTTGACAACAATAAAAAAATAGAGGCCTTAAACTTGTGCAAATGATTCAAAATTTTAGACATCCATGTTAGGGTAAAATAGGTAGTATATTGCATTATACTACATAGATTATTACATTTAATTTTTACTACTTACCATAGAGATATTTACTGTGCTAAATATCTACTGGTAAATCTAGATTAATATCTAAAATATCTTAGGTTAGATATTTTAGATTAGTAGTTAGTTCATACTTCTCTACCTAGGTTAGTTGTTAGCACACTTCTCTACCTAACATGTTGTATTAGCGTTATTTGTGCTAATATAGTTTATTTGTAAACTATATAAAGCTTAGTATTTCCTAAGCTAATGTTAATGTTCATTTTTTATTAGTTCAATTGCATTTTGCTCAACTATTTGCTCACATTGGTATCAGAGCTGGGGTGGATAATACGAGCTTTGCTTGTTCCACTTGGTCTTGTGAGATCCTACATTGACAGCACCTTCCCATCAGCGTAGATCCTGAGGAGGCATTTTTGCACTTGCACCCATCTCGAGGAATTGGTATTTGGACTCTGGTTGTGCATTCCCATTAGCACAGATCTTGAGGAGACATTTTTGCACTTATGCCCATCTCAAGGAACCGACATTTGGACTCTGGTCACACCTCCCCATCAGCTCGGATCCTGAGGAGGTATTTTTTGGCACTATCATCTGGTCTCTAGATGTGTTGGCAGCATCGATCTGGAGAATCACTTCTCAATTTTTTTTCCTGTCCACAACAACATGCTTCATAGTGGTATGACTCTCGAGGTGCGGGATTTGCTACACTATGTCGACGTGGTAGCCTTTGAGCATCTGATCTCGCCACATGGCAACATTTGAGCATTTGATATGACTTGGCAAGAATGGCAAAATGTTGATGTCTCGTAAATGCCCGTATGTATTTTAAGTATCAAGGATCGACTACAAGTTTTAAATCCCTCCTGATGCGCCTGTAGGGCGCATGTGGGACAATGTCCCAACATTTAAAAAAAAATAGTTACCGCTCCATATTGTCCAAATCTCATGGCTTCTTCCTAAGGTCTCAAATCCCATTGAAGCGTATCGGTAATAGTGCCCTATTTTTATATTCCTGAACTGGAGATCGAAACCCTTGCCCGTCGCAAACATAGTTTTTTTTGTTTAGGATGCTTTTTTAGTTTTATAAAAAAATTATGCGCTCCCTTCAACGAGACGTGGGTAGTGTGATGGTTCAAGATCCTAGATGATTCGCACGAGGTTACACAATCAAACCCCCGCGATAATTTCTTTTTCAAAACAAACAAAAAGGTGCCTTTCAATAGTTTTTTCAATTATTTTTCTCAAAGTTTATGCTTTAAATTATTATTTTTTTGATTATTTTTTATAATTTTAAATAGTTTTGCCCTTTATAATCATTTTTTTTCATAATTTGATTATTTTTGGCCAAATTGTCTTTAATTATTTAAAATTAAATCTTTAAAAATTATTTTTTAGCATTTCTCTTGAAAATCCTTTAGAAAAAGCCATAATTTTTTTTGCAATCATAATAGTTCTATTCCTTATTTTTTCTCCACCCTGGGGATAAAAAGACTAAAGAACATCCAATTTTGTTGCAAACTATAAACTTTTCAACAAGTTTGTTTTGAAATACCAAAACTTCAACATTTCATGAAGATTAAAAATTGGGTAAGGAAAGCTCTTCGTCAACAATGGATCATAAGGAAGAGGAACGAATTACGAAGACAAACTACACGATCTCATTTTCATCGTATGCTTCGTGAATATCGTAGATCTATTCCTCACTCCATTATCTATACTGATCCATGGAAGGGGTTGGACAGAAGCTATGGTCCCATGAGGATTCGTGAACCTTTTGATCCTAATGCACCACCTATTTTTGAGTGTTGAAGACAAAAACCAAGTCGTGTGTCGACTGGTCTAGAAGCCTTTCAAAAGCGGGTCGTGTGTCGACTTGTCTTGAAAGGAGTGCTTGATTCCTAATTTTGTAAAAATTAAGGGGGGATAGAGGACACATTTGTGATTCTTATTTTTTGCAAAATTGTAAGACAAAGGGGGGATATTTCAGAGTAATAAGGTGCATTCTCGATTGTACTCGACACCTTTTCTTAAAATTGGCTACACTAGGTGCATTTTCGGTTGCATCCGACACCTATAGTGATAAAAATTTGGGTTGCTCTTTTTTATTATTGCACTAACCATCATGTTTTTTGCAATTAAACAATCATAAACATTGAAGAGCATTTCAAAACCCAAACTTCACTAAATCGTGCTACACCTTGCACAGGTTAAACAAGTCAATTTTCACTCCCCATCAAAGGTCATAATCCAATCACCTTGATTAACTCTCTTTGTTTGGCTTAATTTCCTCAAAATTTTCATCCTTCTTGAAGGGTGTTTAGGCAGGAGCCATTAAATATCCTAGAGAGTAAAATCAGAAGTCTTTCAAAACCTCCCCTTTAATTTGCTCTATTTGTTTGGCTTAAATTCCTCAAACTTCTCATCCTTCTTGAAGGGTGTTAAAGCAGGGGCCATTAAATATCTTAAAGAGCAAATTAAGATCTTCCATATACTCTTTTTAGAGTATACTGCAAGATAAAGTCATCTTAGTCACTTATTTGAAACCTTCACCATGGCACTGATAAACAAATATCTCAATGAAAGCCAATTGCTTAAAGGTTCAAATTATTTTTCTTGGAAAACTAAGATGAAAGCTATTTTAACTGTAGAGGAGATGTGGGGTATAGTGGATGGCACTGATTCTAGACCCACATCACTAGGAGCAGATCATACAGCATATGATAAAAAGGATAAAAGACTTTCCTTATTGATCTTGCTAGCTATTACTGATGACATACAACCTCATATAAGTGAAGCTAAAAATGGTAAGGAGGCATGGGATGCCTTAGCAACCATATTTGAAGGAAAGAATCAATCAACAATTCTTAACCTTCAAACACAACTTCATACTCTTCATATGAAATCTGGAGAGACAATAGAGCTATTCCTCTGCAGAGTGGCAGATATAAAAATAAAACTGCAAGCCTTAGGAGAAAAAGTGGAAGACAAAGTCCTGACCTCAATCATTTTGAGGGCTCTTCTAGACTCCTATAGAATTTTGATCACTTCACTTCAAGTCTTTGGTAGGACAATGACTTTTGTAGAGTTGGTAAACATGCTTCAAACTGAGGAAGCTAATCAACTCCAAAGAGATGATGCATCAAACAATGCACTCTTCTCAAACAAACAAAGTGGAAAGAAAAAGTGGAATCAACAGAAGGGATCTTCTTCTAACAAAGACAAGGGTAAAGGCAAAGAAACTTAGAAGAAGAAGCAGTATTATAAAATTTGTGATAAGGACACTCATGAAACCAAGAGATGTTGGTTTAAGAACAAACCGCCCAATGAACAAGGACAAAAGAAGGGCAAATGCAAACCAAAGAACAAGAACAAGCAGCAACAGGGACATATTTATGTCGTTGAAGATTCTAGTTTGGACTCTGAAAGAGCACACAAAGTGCTCATGACTCATACAGAATCCCCTCACAAGGATACAGTGTGGTACATAGATTCAGGTGCTAGTAAGCATATGACTGGCGATAAGTCTTGGTTTGAGACATTTGAGGCACGAGAAGGCAGACCAGTGACCATTGCTGATGATAAGACCTATCGAGTCCAGGGAGAAGGAAGTGTTTTTGTCTCCCTTCCAGATGGAAAATGTTAGATTCAAAATGTTCTTTATGTACCAGGATTGGCAAATAATCTATTGTCAGTTCCACAAATCCTGGACAATAACATGAATGTCAACTTCAAAGTGGAGCAAGGAAATAAATGTTGCTTCATCACCCAAAGGGGAAAACACATAGCAACGGGTTCTTACAAACATGGTTTGTTCACCTTAGATGCAATTACCTCACCACATGTTGCAATGGTAGTAACAACAAAAGAGGCCACTTCTCTATGGCATAAGAGATTTGGGCATCTAAGCTCAGGGTATTTACTTGAACTCAGTAAGTATCAAATGGTGAAAGGACTTCCTAACCTTTCATCTACTTTGCCAATGTGCTCAGATTGCTTGTTAGGAAAGCAACACAGAGTACCTTTTGAACCTAGCTCTTTCGAGCTAAGGTACCTTTGGAGTTAGTTCACACAAATTTGTGTGGTCCTATGTCTACTAGTTGTGGAGGAAAAAGGTATTTTCAATTGTTTGTGGATGATCACTCACAAAAAATGTGGGTCTTCTTATTGCAGTTGAAGTCTGAAGCATTTGACTATTTTCAGCAGTTCAAGAAACTTGTTGAGAAAGAATCAGGATGTTTCATAAAGACCCTCCATTCAGATCGAGGGGGGGAATACACATCAAAAGAATTTTCCTCATTTTTGTAGAAACATGGGATAAAAAGACAGTTAACAACAACCTATTCTCCTCAATCAAATGGAGTTTCTGAGAGAAGAAATCATTCCATTATGGAAATGGTACGATGTATGCTTAAGGGAGCCAATCTTGAGCACAATTACTAGGCTGAAGCTATGACAACTGCAGTATATCTTCTAAATAGGGCACCCACATGGGATCTTGAAGGTATGACTCCTCAAGAATCATGGAGTGGAAGGAAACCCTCCATATCTCATCTACGTGTATTTGGGTGTAAGGCTTTTATGCATATACCTAAGGAGAAAAGAAATAAGTTAGATGAGAAGACCCTATAGTGCATTTTTATTGGATATGATGAATTATCAAAAGGCTATCGGTTGATAGATCCATTCACCAAGAAAATTCACATTAGTAGAGATGTGGTGTTTGATGAAGCTTTCACACCTAACACCACATCAGTATACCTGGAAGATGAGGAGCAACAACCACAGACTCCTCCACAACAAAAAAAAGCCTCCAAAATGGTATACTAGTACTATGAGAGATTCCAAACTCACTTCACCACTAGATCTCACTCTCAATCATCCAAAGACACGAAGCATGTCTCGACAGAGAAAGGCAAAAGCATCTACTTCAGTTGATGATCTTTGTGAATATTTTCAAGAGCTTTCTGTTGATAGAGAGTTAGAAAGTGGAGATGATATGGAAATTGATGAGGAGAGGGTTTATATGTCATCATATGATGAAAATGAACCTTCTATAGTTGATGAAGCACTTAGTCAGCCTCAGTGGAAGGCAGCTATGGATGTTGAACATAAATCCCTCATTAAAAACAAAACATGGAAGTTGGTCGATTTGCCTAAAGGAAAGAAGCCCATAGGCTGCAAATGGGTTTACAAAGTCAAATATAAGGTAGATGGTACCATAGACAAGCATAAGGCCCATCTTGTGGTGAAGGGCTATGCTCAAAAGGAAGGCCTTGATTATGAGGAAACCTTTGCACCCACTGCAAGGATGACCACCATTCGAGTTCTTTGTGCTATGGCAGCACAGTTCGGATGGAAATTACATCAGATGGATGTAAAAAGTGCCTTTCTAAATGGTGACCTAAAAGAAGAGGTATACATGACTCAACCTCAAGGATTTACTGAGGAAGGCCATGAGCAATAGGTTTACAAATTGGTCAAATCATTATATGGGCTGAAACAAGCCCCAAGAGCATGGTACATCAAAATGGATAGTCACCTATTGCAGCACGGATTCAAGAGAAGTCCATCCGATGCAAATCTCTATATTAAGAACACAAGTTCTGAAATAGTGATTCTTGTATTATATGTAGATGATCTGATCATTACTGGTAATTCAGAGATAATGATTAACACCGTGAAGGATGACTTGAAAGAGTCATTTGATATGATAGATCTGGGACTTCTCCACTACTGTCTTGGCCTTGAGATAGAACAGAAGAAGAATCATCTTAGGGTGACTCAAAAAATGTATGCCAAGACTTTAGTAGAAAAATATCGTATGACTGATTGTAAGCCCAAAGCAACACCGATGGAATCAGGGCTTCAGTTATCATGGTATGATGACTCACCACAGGTAGATGGCACGCTATATCGATAGATGATTGGAAGCCTCATCTATCTGACCAATACTAGACTAGACATTACTTTTGCTGTAAACTATCTTTCTTGGTTCATGCAGGAACCAAAGACCTCTCACTAGAAAGTAGTAAAATGTGTTCTCCACTACATTCAGGGTAGTGTAGAATATGGTCTAGAGTATAAGAAGAATAACTCATTCTTCTTATAGAGTTACATTGACTCTGACTATGCTAGATCTATAGATGATAGAAAGTCAACATCAGGATATGTATTTCATCTTGGATCTGGTCCTGTCTCATGGCATAGTAAAAAGCAATAGGTGGTTGCTTTATCTTCAACAGAGGCAGAGTATCGTGTTGCACATGGAGTTGTGTGTGAAGCGATATGGTTAAGTCACATCTTGGCAACTATGGGTCTACCAAAGAAACTTCCTATTCATATGTTTTACGACAACCAGGGTGTTTTGAACTTAGTCAAGAATCCAGTTCACCATGAACGTACAAAGCATATTGACACAGATTGTCATTTCATTCGAGATGAGGTTCCTAAACACAAAATCAAGCTCCAACACATTCCCACTGACGAACAGGTTGCAGATATCTTCACAAAGGCACTTGGACGTGTCAAATTTGAACTGTTCCGAAGTAAACTTTGTATTTCAAAGTAATGTAATAAAGGGGGGATGTTAGGGTAAAATAGGTAGTATATTGCATTATACTACATAGATTATTACATTTAATTTTTACTACTTACCAAGGAGATATTTATTGTTCTAAATATCTACTGGTAAACCTAGATTAGTATCTAAAATATCCTAGGTTAGATATTTTAGATTAGTAGTTAGTTCATACTTCTCTACCTAGGTTAGTTATTAGCACACTTCTCCCACATCTTGTTAGCGTTATTTGTGCTAAATAAGTTATTTTGTAAACTATATAATGCTTAGTATTTTCTAAGCTAAAGTTAATGTTGATTTTTTATTAATTCAATTGCATTTTGCTCGACTATTTGCTCACAATCCATACCTATAAACCGATTTAGGAATCACATTAATTGGAGCTATAAATCAAAAGTTTTTATCTAGCATTTGACTTGGTGGATGAGATTTCAAAGTTCTTTTACCTTTTCCTTGCTTTGGACTTGAGGAAGAATCACTAGTAATTGGACTAGTGGAACTAGAACTTGTGCTTGGCCTTGAAAGTGTGCTAGGAGGAGGTGAGGGAACACTTCGTGGTTGTATCCCAACTGTTATTTCTTATTTATCAACCATGAATGCATTTTTTCCTTTGTTTTCCACTATTTTTTGATGACCGTACACTCCCCCTTCATCAAAAATCACATCTCCAGACACAATAAATTTTTGATATTTTGGATCATAAAATCTATATGCCTTGCTAGTTTTGGAATAGCCAACAAAAATACATGCTACACTCTTGTCATCTAGATTCTTTCTAACTTCATAATTCACATGTGAAAAAGCAAGACACCCAAAAAATCTCAAATGACTAACCGTGGGATTAGTACCATACCATGCTTCATGAGGTGTCATTTTATAGAGGGATATTGTTTAACATCAATTCAAGATGTACACATTTGTATCAACTGCATAAGACCAATATCCATTGCTCAAATCCTTGGTCTTGAGCATGCTCCTTACCATTTCAACTATGGTTCTATTATTTCTTTTAGCCACCCCATTTTGTTGAGGTGTATATGCAGCTGTATATTATATTTTAATGCTATTTTTATTGCAAAAATCATTGAATTATATTGAACAAAACTCTCCTTCATGATCAGTCCTTAAAAATTTGATTTTATGACCACTTTCATTCTCAACAAGTGCTTTGAAAGTCTTGAAAATCCATAATCCTTGTTCTTCAAAAAATAAACCCAACATTTCCTTGAGTAATCATCAATAAAAGTGATGAAATAAGATGACTTACCCAAACTTTGTGGTTGCATAGGCCCACAAATATCGAAATGAACTAGTTGAAGAGGATATGAGGCTCTCCATGCCTTAAATTTAGGAAACTCGGTCCTAGCATACTTTCCCAACACACATGCTTCACACGCACCCTTCCTCTCTTCAAATCTTGGAAGCCCATTCACCATGCCTTGATTTGAAAAAAAAATCAAAATCTTGAAATGGTAATGCCCAAATATTAAATTCCATAACCAATTCTTATCTTCAAGTGCCAAATTTTCTAAGTTCACACCTCCCTTGTTACCAAACTTCAAAGGAAAAATTCTATTTTTAGATATAGGAATAATTGTAACAACACGGTTCTGATTACCCTTATCATAAATAATGCATTCACTATTGTCAAACACAACTTTGTAATTCTTGCTATCCAACACTTAACAAATTATTCTTCAGATTTGGAGCATAAAAAATATCATTGATTCTTTTTTTGCCTTCTTTTGTTCCAACCTTTCACTCTCACATAGTAATCTCCAACACTTTCAATATCCTTCATCTTCAAGTTATCAAATTCATTTTTCAAGGTTTGTAGCTTGACCATTCTCACTTGGTCACTCCTTTGGTAAGCCTCTTTGAGAGACTTCCAAGCTTCTTTGGTTGTTGCAGCAGTAAAAATTATTGGAAATAAGCTCTTGTCAAGTGTCGAATGAATGTGATAGAGGGCAAGAGAGTTCTTCTTTGCTTCCTTCTTAGCTATCCTATCATTGCCTTATAGTGTGCTCCAATCAGTTGGTTATACATAACCATTCTCAACTGCCTCCCAAATATCTTTCCCTATCAGTAAAGTTCTCATTTTAATGCTCCAATATTCATAATCCTAATCACTGAATTTTGAAATGGGTAGTGAGTTGTTCAAGTTGGCAATGACACTCAAACAGGAACAATTTAAGTCTTCCTTCAACAAAATCATGCAACAAGTTTGCTCAAACCCTTATAAAAACTGAAGCTTTGATACCATGTGAAGTTTATGAACTAGAAAGTTGCAAAAATTATTTTTTATTGAACTGACCTTTGTGACAATAGTCAAAAAATGGAGGCCTTAAACTCGTGCAAATGAGCTAAAATTTTATAAGTATATTTTAGACATCCATACCTATCCGACGGTTCAAGAATTATATTAATTGGATCTGTAAATTAAAAGTTTCTATATAAAATTTGACTTGGTAGATGAGATTTCAAAGTTATTTTACCTTTTCCTTGCTTTGGACTTGAGGAAGAATCACTAATAATTGGACTAGTGGAACTAGAACTTGTTCTTGGGCTTGAAAGTGGGCTAGGAGGAGGTGAGGGAACACTTGATGACTATCTCCCAAACTGTTATTTCTTCTTCATCAACCATGGATGCACTTTTTTCTTTATTGTCCAATATTTTTTTATGACCGTACACTCCCCCTTCATCAAAAATCACATCTCTAGAAACAATAAATTTATGATCTTTTGGATCATACAATCTATATGCCTTGCTAGTTTCAGAATAGCCAAAAAAAATACATGCTACACTCTTGTCATCTAGCTTATTTCTAACTTCTTCATTCACATGTGAAAAATCAAGACGCCCAAAAACTCTTAAATAGCTAACCATGGGTTTAGTACCATACCATGATTCATGAGGTGTCATTTTATGGAGGGCTATTGTTGAACATCTATTCAAGATGTACACAGTTGTATCAACCACATAATACCAGTATCCATTGCTTAAACCCTTGGTCTTGAGCATGCTCCTTGCCATTTCAACTATGGTTCTATTCTTCCTTTAAGCTACCCCATTTTGGTTAGGTGTATATGTAGATGTATGTTGTCTTTTAATGTCATTTTTATTGCAAAAATCATTGAATTGTTTTAAACAAAAATCTCCTCCATGATCAGTCCTCAAACATTTGATTTTATGACCACTTTCATTCTCAACAAGTGCTTTGAAAGTCTTGAAAATCCATAATACTTGTACTTCAAAAAATAAACCCAACATTTCCTTGAGTAATCATTAATAAAAGTGATGAAATAAGATGACTTACCCAAAATTTGTGGTTGCATAGGCCCACAAATATCAGAATGAACTAGTTGAAGAGGATATGAGGCTCTCCATGCCTTACCTTTAGGAAACTCGGTCCTAGCATACTTTCCCAACACACATGCTTCAAACATATCCTTCCTCTCTTCAATTATTGGAATCCCATTCACCATACCTTGATTTGAAAAACATTCAAACTCTTGAAATTGTAATACCCAAATCTCAAATGCCATAACCAATTCTTATCTTCAAGTACCAAATTTGCTAAGTTCACACCTCCATTGTTACCATACTTCAAAGGAAACATTATATTTATAGATATAGGAACAATTGTGATAGCACGGTTTCTATTACCCTTATCATAAATAATGCATTCACTATTGTCAAACACTACTTTGTAATTATTGCTATCCAACACTTCACAAATTATTCTTAAGATTTGGAGCATAAAAAATATCATTGGTTCTTTTTGTACCTTCTCTTGTTCCAACTTTTCAGTCTCATGTAGTAATCTCCAACACTTTCAGTATCCTTCATCTTCAAGTTATTAAACTCCTTTTTCAAGGTTTGTAGCTTGACCATTCTCACTTGGTCACTCCCTTGGTAAGCCTCTTTGAGAGACTTCCAAGCTTCTTTGGCTGTTGTAGCAGCAAAAATGATTGGAAATAAGCTCTTGTCAAGTGCAGACTGAATGTGATAGTGGGAAAGAGAGTTCTTCTTTGCTTCCTTCTTGGTTGTCCTATAATTTCCTTGTAGTGTGATCCAATCAGTTGGTTCTACATAACCATTCTCAATTGCCTCCCAAATATCCTTCCCTATAAGCAAAGTTCTCATTTTAATGCTCCAATATTCATAATCCTAACCATTGAATTTTGGAATGGGTAGTGAGTTGTTCAAGTTGGACATGATACTAAAAAAAGAAAAATTGAATTATTTCTTCAACAAAATCATGCAACAAGTTCACTCAAACCCTTCTCAAAATCGAATCTCTAATACCATGTGAAGTTTATGAACTAAAAAGTTGCAAAAACTATTTTTTCCTGAACCGAAATTTGTGACAACAGTCAAAACATGAAGGTATTAAAATTTTCCAAATGAGCTGAAATTTTTTAAGTATATTTTAGACATCCATACCTATCCAACAGTTCAAGAATTAAATTAATTAGATTTGTAAATAAAAAGTTACATGCTTTGCAAGTTGACTGATTTTTTGAGGTTTGCACACATGTTTTTGAGAGAGAAGGAGATGAACCAAAGTTGTTAAAACTTTCAAAAAAACCCAAAACACTTTCAAAGTATTTATTCAACTTCTCCTCACATTTTGACACTTGCTTCTATGCACCATAAAAAAATAACATGTTTTCTCTATCTATAACCCTTGGAATGACTTTCCAAGTAACCCAACAGTCATGGAACATCCCAAGACTCTCTAAGATTTTTTCTATACCAAAAAATATGTGGCACACACTTTAATATATAATATTTACTTTACAATAATGTATTAATGCTTAGAATAAATCTCCAACAGGTAGTTTATTTATATTTTATATAATTTGTGTCAATATGAGATAAAGTGAAAGTTATCAAGAGAGAGAATGGAGAGTCACATTGATACGTAGCAAGATGAGAGTTTTGTCTCAATATGAGGAATATGAAAGGATGCATCTCCTAGCTATTAGAGGATAGAAAAATTTGAAGCACTAAAAATTCATGTAAAAATATATATTTAAGATAAAGCTCCATGTAATGTAATCAACTTGAATCATTCTTGTATTCTTTTGATGTTGTGTATATTTGAGTTATATTTGTGAGATATTGCTGATTATTTTAATTTTGAGATTGATTGTTATTTTAAGTAGTGGATTATATTTGATTTATACTTAATCCTGGATAAAGCTTTCTATGAGTTAATATACCTAGAAAGTCAACAAACAAGAGAGGAGTTGACAACAAAGAAGCTCCTTTGGATAATTCACAATGGTCAACACGCTAAATTTTGGTCACTCTTGGTATTGGCATAAACTATTGGTGGTTCAATTTTTAGAGTGGAGATATTTCATGGAGTAGTTACATAGAGGAAATTTAATAAAGATAAAAAAATACTGTAGGTACTAGACCAAAAATTCAAAAGTTGGGATAAATTGGGTCCCCATAGTTGAATGGACAATTTAAATCCTACTGATGCAGAAGATGATATCCAATGAACTCTATGAATAAGATCACTTTCATGGTCTCAAGCGAAGGATTCCCTTTGATGGGAAAACATGATTTAGTGGGAGTATACAATAGCACAAGAATATGCAACCCTATGCCAAAGCACTCCTAACCCTTTTTGAGACTTATTCAAATTAATATGGGCACATAAGTTATGGCCTAAATTGATATTCTTCATTTGGATACTATTGCATAAAATAAT
This sequence comes from Wollemia nobilis, assembly GCA_028583015.1. NCBI lineage: Eukaryota > Viridiplantae > Streptophyta > Pinopsida > Araucariales > Araucariaceae > Wollemia > Wollemia nobilis. The sequence goes on from JAQPPZ010001241.1 coordinate 404,851, forward strand.
ACTAATAGGGGAACAACTTATGAAAAGAGGTTGTCATGGTTCTTTTCGGTGTGAGATGTGTTAGGAGCACCCCAAAATATTTTGCCACCTATTTATTGAGTGTCTTGTACCCTGAAAGTTGTGGAAGATGATGGCTACCTTACTTGGTATTAATGAAACATTTGGGTTTACTTTTATTTTAATTGTGTCTATATGTAATTTCTATTTTATATATTATTTTCATTTATTGATTATATATGTTAACTTATGTTTTTAATTTCCTTAAATTTTTATATGTTTGCTAGAGTAATTGGTTTCTCTACATTCATTGTTTATATATTTAATATCATCATCACAAATTTACATCAAATATATTGATCATATTTAATTGATAAACATAAATTTAATAAATTATTTTCAATTAAAAATGTGTGAGAAATTTACTTTAATAAATATTAAATATGTATAAGTATAATGGCTACTAACTCTATATTATGTGATCAAGATTACATGATAAAAGGAGTTTTTATTTGGTGAAATAGAGCAAGGTATTTGATGATAAAACTAGGGTAGGTCTTGGTTTAAGAGTTCTTATGAATGCAAACATAGCTCTAAAGGGAAAATTAGTTGGGAGATTGTACAGAGAGAGTTAAATACAATGGGTAAGAATTCTTTTAAGTACATTGAGCCCAATGATCTAAGATTAATATTTATTGTGTTCACACTAGTAAAAGATTTTGCACTATGGAATGGTTTAAAAAAAACAATTTATCTAGTGATTAAAGGTCTAATATGGGTGGTGGAAAGTGGAGAAATGGATGGATACTTGGTGTGATAAAAGACCACTCAATCTAGATCCAATTTTGAAGCCATGAATGACATTAATTAAAGACAAGTAAGGTGATAGGGGTTTCAAACATTATGTACAATGATTATGAAGGAAGATACAAATGGAAAGAATAATTTTTTATAAGTATACTTGAAATTGTTGCTAGGAGGCAGTTGACAAAAATATAGATGATTATTCCAAGGGGAGACAAGGATAAGCTGATTTATGAGTTGAAAAAATGAGAAGAATACACAACAAGAAGTGGATATAATGTAAGACATAAATAAAATAGGAATACCACATGAATATGGAGATATATTAGGAATATATTGAGCATTCCAAAATTCAATATGTTTGTATGACTAGTATGTCAGGAAAATTTTATCCTAGGATAACCTAATGAAAAGGGATTTTCATGACCCCTCATAATGTGTTATATTTAAAAATTATGAGGGTATAGACCATCTCTTGTGTCATTGATAAATACTATAGGAACTACGGTAATGTATCCTTAATATCTTTGGTAATTGCATGGTTATGAATGGCATAATTAAATAATGGTCAAAGAATTGGCAGAGAACTTTTAAAAGTGAGGTATTATAGAAAATATAGGATATATAAAAAATTACAATACTTTGGACTATATGGATGAAAAGGAATAGAAGAATATTTGAAGGAAAGGAAAGCAATTTAGAGGTAATGAAAAGGAATACTTGTTTAGCCTTAGAGGAGTCTAAACCAATCCTATCAACTCACCCAATCCCTAATATTGAAGCAAAAATCATTGATAGATGGAATAAAGTCATCAAATGGAATTATGATGTTGGATATAGGAGAAAAAAAAGGAGGAAAATAATATAAAGTTAAAAATACCAAAGTGGAGTTGTTCAAATTGATAGATGGAGTATCTAAAAGAAATCTAGGACCAATAGGAGAAGGAATAATTAGAAGCAATAAGTGTGAGATTTTATCACATTATGCTTTCAATAGTGGTTTGAAGACAAATAATGAAGCTAAAGCTTGGGTGGCTTTGGAAGGGTTAAACTATGCATGCAAATGAAATGGAATAAAGTATAGATAAAAGATGATTTATTAATAATAATAAATAGAGTTTTGAGGAAAGCAATGGATCCATAGAACATACAAGAGATCATTGTGGAAATACAAGACCTTGATACAAAGTTTGAAGAAATTATTTTTACACATATGTTAAAGGAAGGGAAAAAATATGAAAGTAGGCTAGCCAATATAGGAGTTCTAATAAAGGATTGTGAAGTTAAATTATCTTTTCCATGGTTAGAGGAAGTAGTAATTTTAGTTGAAGCTGACAAATACATGTTAACCAACTGAATCAAATAATGATTAAGATTTACTTTAATGTTTTTAATTAATAATATTTATTGTATTTTATAACATTAATTTGTTTTCATATAAACTATTTATTACATGGTTGCACTTATGCTTTAGGAGGGAAACTAGTAGTCTAGATCTAGTAAAGTGGAACATGATAGCCTGAAGTTTGGGAAATATTACTCTACTAAAATACAATGAGTAAAAAGTAGACATGGAATTTTGGTGTTGTGAAGGTTGCTATAGGAAAATATCAAAAATAAGGATGCTAAATTTTGGAATATTTTTCTTTACAAATATAATTGAAGATCTAGAAAATGAAAATCAAGAATTCAAACTTTTTATGAAAAATATGTAGGTATCTAGCTATAGCAACTCAATTGAGATGAGAATTGAATATATTTGTAAAATCTCAAGATCTAAAGGAGAGAGTTATAATTTTTTAAGGTTGGGGGACCCGAGTACAACCCCTTTTTATCTAGCAAAAAAATAATGGCTACCAACTTATAAAATAAAATTAACTCAATTGGTTAGATTCCTTGACTTTCAAATATGAGACAAAGGTTTAAACTTTGCCAAGTAATACATGCATAATTTCCAAGTTATAATACCAAGTTAGAACATAGAAAAATATTAACAATTGGGGTTTAGTATCTCACGCACTATCACAACTAGTTGTTCCCTACTCAAGAATAGGTCCCTCTCCACTAGAAAATTTTTCTATAAAGTGTTTGTAGCTTGTCTTTATATCAAAGATATTTCTTAGCTTCTTCTTATCAACTTGGTACTTTTCCTTTGTTAATTATTTGATAGTGCTTCCATTGAGAAAAAGGATCTCCCTTGATTAATTACCTTTAGAATTAGAATTTTACAAAGTTGGAGATCAATGTCAGAAATGGCTTAGTTGTCTACCACCTTATTTCATTCTTTTTAGATATGTTGAAATTTCCAAGATATTATATTTATCAATACTTGATGGAGAAAAATAATGGTATTATTTATCCACTTTTAACATTTTGTTAGCTTTTGAAGCTAGATAAAGTAACCAAAAGATCTAAAATAAAGTTGCAATATGAAATATATGATAATGGCAATCTATTAAGCATATAAAAATCATAGATAAATTGAAAAATAAATGATATAAATGCCACTAATAAATGCTCATGAAAATATGATATTTATTGAATAAAGACCTAAAATACATCATACTTCATCACTCTCCATTATGACTGTATATGACCAATAACTCTATATATTTCTATATCTTGCTATATCTTTCACACCCTCATATACACATATATACAAAGGAATGTGACTCTTCATATGGAAATTTCTTGGTCTTCACTCTTATTATGACTCTTCATATTCCTATTCTATGACACATGTGCAATTGGACAACTATGCACATTTACATTGTCAAAATACTTTGCACACTTGTGCATTTATTACATTGCATAAAGTAAATATTTTCATTCTAATATAAGACACTTTACTAATCTAAATATGTATCCAAGGTGGTACATTATCATGTACCAAATGATGTAATATATTCCAACACCCCTGTATTACATTATTTGGTTATTGAAGACTTTAGTCTCCAATATGGTCTTCATATCCTTTGTTGAATCTATGCTCTTCTTTTTCACTTTCTTCATTCTGCTTCATGTTGTATCCTAATCAAGTAAATGATGAATATTTTTATAAAATACTATATTTGTTGAAAGTGCTTTAACTTCATGTTCTTATGTAGTATCTTCTAGTTATTTTATTTCCAATATCTCTTGAGCTAAGTGTCCCTTTTGATTTCCTACTCTATATTGTAGCTGAAGTTGATTGTAATGATGCTAAAATTGTTGCTGGTGTGATCTATATTGGTTCTAATATTTTCTAGATTGAGACAACCTATTTGGTTGACTTCTTGAGTTTGTTTGATTTCCTTGATACCAATTCCTTGGATTGAATATACAATAATTTGTACTATGACCTCTCTTTTTGCAAACTTGACAATATCTCTCATTCCATTTTGTTTTGTTTCTTGAAACTGAAGCAACATTTCCCTGTGAGTTATTTTTTGAGACTAATGCATTATTAGTCATTTCATATTTGATTGAATTCTCTACTTCATATTCTTGTAGTATATTGACTAACTCTTCAAATGATGTATCCTTACTTAGAATTTGTAAGGATGTGACTAGGTGCTTGTAGCTTTCTGGAAGTACTCTCAAAATAAATTGGACAATAAATTTATCTTCTACTATCTCTCCTAGGGTTAATAACTTTCCTTTTATATCTACCATCTTTCTTAGAAATAGTTCTATACTTTCTCCACTCTTGACTTTTAGAGAATGTAATTGGGTTTGTAGATTCAAGATAGTGGCTTTAATTTTCCCTCCAAGTATCTTAGCAAGGTATTCCATGCTTCAATAGAGGTTGATACTAAACTAATGTATGGTTGTATATCATCTGTAATTACAAAATTTATTATCATAAATGCTTTTGCTTCATCTTATTCATATTTTTGAATTTCCCTATCATCTTCAGTAGGTTTATATTTTGTTTCTTTGACAATATCCTAAATATTTTCTACTATAAGTATTGATCTCACCTTGTTTTTCCATGAGGTGTAATTAGGACCTTTGAGTAGTTGAGATTTTGAAAGAAATAATTTATTTGTTGTCATGGGTAGACTACCTTATATCTCCCTAATTTAATTAATGTAGTTGAATTTTCTATTCTTTATTTCTCCTCAGTTTTGAATGATAAACTAAGGATAATTTTCAATTGTTGGTAACATTTTATCTCCCTACTTTCAATATAGTTCTTTCAATTCTATGTTTTGTAAAACTCTATGTATTTCTTATATTCTTCAAAAATAGCAACTTTACTTTCCTCTTATCAATCAATGATTTGAATGCAATTTTAAATATTGCAAATCTTCAAATTTATATCTCTAATAATTTTGGATTAGAGATTAATGCAATTTTTCCTTTGTCAAGAAATCCTATGTTGAATTCCTGTTATCTCCCAAATATAATTTTCAATTTTAAATTTCATAAAACTATGTTGATGTTGAATTCCTTATAACTTCAACTTTAGAAATTTAGAAATTCTAAAAATAATATTTGCAAGTTTTGTGTATTCCTAATTTAATGTAGAATACCTTATTTCTCCAAACTTATCAAATTGCAAATATTTTAATTAGTTTTGTAAACTCAAATGTGCAATTTTACAAAACTTCAAAATTAATACTTCAAATCCCAAATTAGTCTTCAATATTTTGTAAAAGCTTTCAAATTGCAAAATTTAGATTTCTAAGGTTTAAATAATACTTATCTCTCCAATAAAATACTTTTAACTTTAACCTTAGATAATATTTCCCTTTAATCCTTATAACTCCTACTTATAAAATTTAATTCCAAAAGTAATAAATATTACCTTTAATATTTTAGGTGCTCCCTCCTTAATGTTGTACTTGGACTTGCTTGAAAACTGGGTGCTCTTACTCCTTTGGTCAACTCCCTTCAATCTGGTCAAGGTGCTTCACCTTCAATGTAAATGACTCCTTGTTGTAGTAAATGAGGTAATACCAAAGTATATCTATCTCATGCAATAAATGGGTGCTCAAAAATATTTTACCTTCCTTGGTAATGTTTGATTTCTTGCAATATGAGTGACAAGTGTCACTAAAACTCTTCCTTGGCCCTTTTTAATGTAACCTATAGCTTCTCAATGGTTTTTAGTGCTCCTCCTCTCTTGTAACAAATAGCACAAGAAATATGAATGTAACCTGTAACTCTTGGATAAATTATAGTGTTGTTACTTTCTTGTGACAAGTGACATAATCAATGTTATAATGTTTCCCAACCTTATGTTTTTCTTCTGGAAACTTGGTTGTGCATGCAATATAATAAACAAGATAGTTCAATGTTGCACAATATATTACGCATGTACTCTATTTATTTCTCTTCTTGGTGGTTGCAAAAACTTAGACCTTTGGTCTCCCCTAATGCCTTTTCAATAGCAAAAACCTTGTCTTATTTTGCTATTTATGTTTTTTGAGTATGTATATGCCACTTCAACTTCTTCAATGGTGGATCTCTTCCACTTAGAAACTCCTCTTTAGGGGCTCCTCCATGATGGATTTCTTTCACTTAGATGCTCTTTTTGGTGGCTCTTCCATGATGGCTTTTTGGTGCTTCTTTTGGTGGCTTTTCGATAGTGGATCTTCTCCTTTTTGGTGGTGGCTCCTCTCCTATATGGTGTCTATTCTTATAGGTAAATTTAAGGAACTTTCCCCCTATAATTTGTTGTCACCTTTGCACTTTTCTATAGTTCTCAACCTGTGCAACTCGGTGGTGCTTTTAGTGGTGGATTTACCACTCTTTTTGGTGGCTTCCTTCACCAACATATTCAACAAGCTTTATGTTCCTCTTAGTTTCTTTAGACACCTAAGATCTACCTTTGTTTTGAGGACTATTTGACCTCACTATATTTTAGAATAAATCTACCTTTTTATTATATAAAAAACAACATAAAATAGTTTCCTTATCACTCATTTTTATCACTTTATAAGCTTTAACTATTGTTGTTATAATTTGCATATTTTATAATGACAATGGTGTCTCTTTTCTTGACTTAGAGATACTTTAATAAATATCATTTTTTATAGATTTTAATAGCTCTAAAAATTATGCTTTAAAAAAATTATAATAACTACTTTCAAACTTTGTAAAAGAGTACTTTTTATAGCATCAATTGTACACACATTTTCATGGCTTTCTTTGTAGCTTTTCTTCTTGATAGCTTGTTGTATTGATTTTGTGTAATTTTGTAGATGTAATTCTTTTGCTACTGTAGAATATTTAACTTGTAGTTGTAGTTGCTTTCCAAAAATTAACTTTCTTGCTATTCCTTTTTCTCTTATTTTCCTTCAAATGTATGTTGTCAACTTTTGAATTATACCGCTGCAAATGCTACCCTCTTGCTATACAAATATATAGTAATTATCCTCCTTTAGATATTGCTAAATCATATTAGGCTTTTTTGTTCAAATATTTTCCAAATATGTCCTTAAAATTCTTCAAAATATAGCTTGCTTTACTCTTTCAATGCTGTCCAAATTTGTAGCTCAAACCTCTTGAATCACTACTTACAAAATCTAATTCCTTGGTGTCCATGAATCTTCAAATTTTTTGCTCTCTTTTACTATCAAGCCTTCCTTTAATTGGATGTCCAAAAATACTCCAAAATCTTTCCAAATATTCTCCAAATTGCAGCTCTATGCTTTCTTCAATTTTCTTCCCTGTGACCTTTCAAACTCTCCTTTGAAAATCAAAAAAATTCTCTTCTACAAATTAGCCTACAAAACCTTTGTGTCTATTCTCAAATATCTCAAATCTAAGACCTCTTCAATCCTTCTTATTTCTTCAATTTTCTTATAAAATTTTGACTTCAAATTTGATATCGTTTGCTATATTCTTCCTCGAGAATCTGGATGTCTTGATATATTCAAAATATTCTCAAAATTTGGTAAACTTCTTACAAATCCTTTTTCCTTTTGGGCTTGTTGTCGGATAATTATCCCAAATTCCTCTTATCATGAGCTTCTCCTACTTGTAATATTCTAACACAATTTTTTTCTTCAAATCTCCTCCAATGGCCACTGCTTCAATTTTGAAATGAGGCTTTCTCTATCCTTCTTCTTCTTCTCCAAAATCTTCTTGAGACATCTTCTTTTGGGTCTTCTAATTTTGCAATGAGAATTTCTTCAGCCTTCTTCTTCTTCTTCTTCAAAATCTTCTTGAGACCTATTATTTTGGGTCTTCTAATACTAAAGCTACTCAAATATTTTTAATCAATTCTTTAATGAAACCTTACCTTGGTTTCTTCATTATTCTAATTATGGAAATTATGCAATGAGATCTCTTTTCTTGGATCTCTAAAACCTACTACTTCTCAAATCTATAATAGGACCTTTATGCAGTCCTTCTTTATATTCATTCTTTAATCTTCAATATTCCTAATCTGGAAGTTCTTCAATGTGACCTCTTTTTTGGGTCTCTTCAATCTTCAATTTGTAGTCTATAATCTTCAATGAGGACTTCTTTCTTGGTTCTCCTCAATCTTCAAAGGGATATTATTTCTTGTACCTCCTTAATCTTTAATGAGGCCTTCTTTGTTGGACCTCATTAATATTTAATGAGACCCTCTTTCTTGGACCTCCTTAATCTTCAATGAGGCCTTCTTTATTGGACCTCCTTAATATTCAATGGCTACTTTTATGCAACAAAGATTTAGACAATAATAGCCAAATATATTCAAAGTTCCAAAATTCTAAAATAAATAATCTTCACTAGCTATTCCCAAAACTAGGGGAACCAAATCTATGTTGAGTCCTAGTCTTCACGAGTTTTCCTTCAACCCTGTGGAAAGATTCTAGCCAAAACTTAATTTGAAATCTTCTTGTGTCTATCAATATTTTTAATAGGACCTCCTTCAAGGATCTCTTAATCTCTTCAATGTCAAGGTCTATCTTCAAGACCTGTAAATGTCCTTCTATTCCAAATTTGCTCTTGGAATAGGTAAATCTTCAACTTTCATTGGTTTTCCTTCAACATACTGAGATATCCTATCTTCTCTGGTTTCTTCAAATTTATTGGTCTCTCCTTAACTAGTAGAAATATCATTTGCAACTAAAAACCTGTGCAAGACAAAACCTTGTTGTGGTTCTGGTACCGCCATTAGCTTTTAAAGCTAGATAAAGTAACCACAAGATCTAAAATAAAATTACAATATGAAATAGATGATAATGACAATCTATTAAGCATATAAAACTCATAAATAACTTTAGAAATGAATCATATAAATGCCA
>JAQPPZ010001243.1:0-40484 GCA_028583015.1 Wollemia nobilis
AAACTCCATTGATAAATAAAAATTGTTTATTTTGTACAATTGTGTTCTGCATTACTTTTTATCGTGATTTCTTTATCTTTTGTTTGGCGTTGTATTTTTAATCTACAAGTAATTTGAATTAACCAAATAAGTGTTCGTTGACCATGATTTATATGCATGTAACCATACCGGACTACTATGTAAGTCGGGTCATCAAGAGCTAGCTAATCCATAAGCTAGACATGAGGTATGTACAAAGAAGGTCGCTAATGTGACCAGGACATATCACCATGCTAGGGATTACCCAAGGCCAAGCGGGTTGGGCACAAACCGCCTATTATGGGGCTTACCTCACAGTTTTCGAATAATTGAGAATTCCAGGGATTCAAGCTCATTCACCCTTATTTTCTTTTCAAAGGGTAGGGAAAGGGATTTTATTGCTTTTTGCTTTTTCTTTTCTCTTTTCTCTTTTTTTTTTTTTTTTGTATTTTTGCTTGGGATTGAGATAATGCTGAAATATTGTTGCGATGGTACAAAATGATATTTTTCTTTTTCTCATTTTCTTTGATTTTATTTTTCTTTTTCTTCCTATACTAGGGATACTTGCTCGGATTAGTTTGTAGAGCAAGGGATTTTTATGCTAGGCGAGGGGTGAGCTTGTCCTTTTGTCAATTCTCAAAGATTCTAGACCATGTGCATGATAGGATAGCGGGGGGAAAATTTTCGCTCAAGAAACCATTTCTACTATGTAGCATCATATCGAATTTGCAATGAAATCATTTTAATGTGAAAAGATATGCTTGGTTCAAGTAAATAACAAGATCAGTTCTCTATGCTCAAAAACTTTATTTAATTCAAATGTGGACTTTGATATAAGAGAGATTAATAATCATACCAAATAAAATCAAGATATTTATGCATGTGAGTGTGAAAGTGCGGGATTCCAAATAAATGCTAATTTATCCAAAATAACTGAAAATATAATTGCAATACTTCAAGAATTGACAAGTACGAAAATAAAAGATGTTTTTGAAGATTTTGATGATTTTTAAATTTTGATATTTTGATTTTAATTTATAAATGGAAAGAATAAATACTATTACTATTGTTTGAAATTTTTATATGGATGACTAAAATGAAACAATATGCAAAATAACAATATATACAATGATGAAATGACCAGATTTATGCATAATAGCGTTTAAGATGCATAATGTTCATAGGTTCTTTAAGATCTTTACCATCTAAGGTAGCTAATCGGTATGCTCCCGAGCCAAATTTAGCGGTGATGATATACGGTCCAAGCTAGTTGGGCTCGAATTTACCTTTAAGATCTTTAGTTGCATTAGTATTTTTTTATTTTCTTTCAAGACAAGGTCGTCGATCTCAAAGGATCGATGATGAACTTTCTTGAGGTATGCTCGCTTGAGCTTGTTTTGGTAGGCTCGAAGATGTTCCAAAGCATTGATGCACTTCTCATCTAGGAGTTCTAGTGACTAAATCTACCAGCACGATATTCATCTCCTACTTCCGTATCTTGAAGTAGTAGAGCCAAAGAAGGAACTTCTAATTCAAAGGGAAAAACAGCTTCAGCGCCATAAACCAAAACAAAAGGTGAAGTGCCCGTGGGAGTGCGAACGCTAGTTCGATAAGCCCACAAAGTAGGATATAATTGGATGTGCCAATCTCGGCCAGATTTATTGACCAGTATTTTAAGGATTTTGATTAATGTTTTATTAGATGCTTACCTTGGCCATTACCACGAGGATAATAGGGAGTGGACCAACGATGTTGAATTTTATATTTTTGACATAATTTTTTGACATATTTATTTTTGAAACAAGTTCCATTATCCGAGATGAGATTTGCAGGAATTCCGAACCTACAAATAATTTGATTAAAAATAAATTTGGAAACTTGGGTTCCAGTGCAAGAAGCTAAGGGCATAGCTTCAACCCACTTCGTGAAATACTCGGTGGCGGTTATGATGAATTTGTGTCCATCAGATGACACAAGGTTGATTTTTCCAATGATGTCTAAGCCCCATTTTGAAAAGGGCCAAGGAGATGAAATAGCTTGTAGTTCTTGTGCAGGTGCATGGACAAGGTCAGCGTGTTTCTGGCACTTGTCGCAATGGCACACGTAATCGTGTGCATCATTCTCCATGGTAGGCCAAAAATATCCTATCCTAAGGAGCTTCTTAGCAATGGCGCTACCACTAAAGTGTCCCCCACAAGATCCATCGTGGGCTTCACTCAAAGCTGATCTAGATTCTTCTAGATTCAAACATCTCAATAAGATGCCTTCAAAAGATCTCCTATACAATGTATTGCCAATAATTATGAAGCGACTTGCTCGTCTACGTAATAACCGATGTTGGTTGCTATTACAACCTTCGGGGAAGGTCCCATTTTGAAGAAAATTAAATATATCAGTGTACCAAGGTTTAGGAGTAGTTTCGTTGATTAGAAACACATCCAAAGGTTCTAAGCATGATTTATTTGAAGTGGGTTCCTGGAGTCGATGAATAATGATGGTAGCATATTCGTCATCTAACTCCAAGGGCAAAAGAGATGCAGTTGCAGCCATAGCGTCAGCCGCACGGTTGCTAGTTTGAGGAATAGCTTCCAAGGTAACTTGATCAAATAGAGATAATAATTGTAAGACATATGCTTTATATGGACGTAATTTATCATCTCTGGTCTGATAAACATCATTGATTTGATTTATGACAAGTTGAGAATCATCGAAAACTAATAAATTTTTAATTTTTAGTGCCAAGGTAGCTCGTAATCCAAGGATTAGAGCCTCATATTCAGCAGTGTTATTAGTACAAGCAAACGTTAATTTAAAGGACAGAGGTATAAGATGTTTCTATGGAGATATTAAAATAATACCTGCACCAGCCCCACTCATGCATCGGGCTCCGTCAAAGTATAGGGACCATTGCTCTGGATGGTCTGCCTCTAATTTAAGGCATTCATCAAGAAACTCAATGATGAGGGGATGGGTAGACTCTAAGGGTGCAACAACTAATTGATCTGCTATGATTTGACCCTTAACAGACTTCTGTCCTATAAACGTGAGTTCAAACTCACTTAGCGCAAGAACCCACTTTGTTGTGCGACCAGATAAGTACGGTCGACTCATGAGATACCGCAAAGGATCGAATTTGGCAATAACATACGTTTTCTGACTGAGCATATAATGGCGTAGTTTCTATGTAGAAAATATGACTGCTAGACATAACTTCTCTAATGTTGTGTAGCGGGTTTCATAACTGATTAAGGTTCTACTGATATAATAATTAGCACGTTCTTTCTTCTCATCATCAAGTTGAGCTAACATAGCTCCTAAGGCAAGATATGAAGCAAAAATATACAAGATAAATGGGCGATCAGATCTAGGTGGTGAAAGCATAGGTGGGTTAAGGAGATATTGTTTGAGGAGTTCAAATGCTTCCTGACATTCATCGTCCCAATGAAAAGAGACATCTTTCTTAAGAAGCTTAAGAAAGGGTCCTATTTTGTTTGCCAACTTATCGATGAAGCGACGAATAGCTTGAAGCTTACCTTGTAGACTCCGTAATTCAGATATATTTGTGGGTGTGGGCATATCAGTGATAGCCATGATCTTGAGAGGGTCAATTTCAATGCCACGTAAAGAAACTATAACCCCCAATAATTTACCGGACTTAACTCCGAATATACATTTGGCTGGATTTAGTCGGATAAGATATTCCCTTAACCGATCAAATACTTTTTTCAAGTCATCTAAATGATCATCTTCTTTGATGGAACGAGCTATAATATCATCTACATAATCATGTAGAATATCATGCATCATATCATGAAAGATATAAGTCATGGCTCGTTGATATGTTGCACCTGCATTCTTCAAACCGAATGGCATCACTTTCCAACAAAAGGTCCCCCAAGGGGTAATAAAGGTTGTTTTAGCTTGATCTTCAGGAGCTATCCTGATCTGATTATAACCAAAAAATCCATCCATTAAGGATATCATTCCACTCCCAGCAGTAAAATCAATGATCCGATCCATGTTGGGAAGAGGAAAATCATCTTTAGGGCATGCAACATTAATATCTCTAAAGTCTGTGCAAACCCTAACTTTGGTAGCTTCTTTCTTAGTTATTGGAACTACATTCGAGATCCATTCAGCATAATCAATGGCTTGTATAAAAATAACCTTCAGGAGTTTTTCTAATTCCCCTTTGACTAGTAAGGCCACTTTAGGATGCATTTTTCTAAGTTTCTGTTTAACAGGTTTAGCATCCGGATGGACTACTAGGTGATGCATAACTACAGAAGGGTCTAATCCTGGCATATCTTCATATGTCCAAGCAAAGACATCTTCATATTCCTTAAGAAATGCAATGTATTTATCCTATTTTTCTTGACTCAATTCTGATCCAATGTTGATTATGTGAGGATTATCTTTGGTTCCAATGTTAATTTTTATGACGTTTTCTACTTCCATGTGTAGATCTCTCTCAAAATTAGGTGGGGCGGGTGAAACGCCCAATTCTTGTAATTCTTCCAAGGTTAGTTTGGATAATTCATCTTGAGGAGTCGTGGCCTCAAGCTGGGCTATACTAGGTATAGATCCATCAAAATAAAATTCATGATGTAATAGTTCCTCAATGGAGACATCATGGAAGATGTCTCCCTCCAACTCATCGTCGGATTCGGCGATCATCTCAGGGTAGGCTATAGATAGCATATTACATGTAAATGGCTTATTCATTAAACACAAGGCATCACGTTTATCCAAATAATCTTGGTAACATATGAGATGGTCATCATCCTCAAATGGGAAGGGCTGACCTTTACTAGGAAATAGGCCCACACCACATCGGGCGGGCCATGGTTCTACCTCAAAAGGTTCTTTCATACCATTTTGGAAAGGTCCCAAACCTTTCCCTTTATATCCCAATTTAAGCATTATAGGCTTAGCTTTAATATACTCATTAGTAAAATAACATCGAGCATATCCATCATAATGTGTCTTAATGTTTCTAGGTATTCTTCCCCAGTCATATCCCTTATAAATAAAAGCGCAACTCCCGACTTGGTAAATACTTCCCATAGGTTGTGGGAGGCCCAAGGTATGAGGAGAGGGTGGCAAATTATTTAAGATAAGGGAATCTTGCATAGCAACGTTCGTTTTCTCTGATATAAGAATTTTAGATAAATCGGGTAAGAGCTCGTCAGTAAGAGCATAAGAAGTAGAAGGAACATTTCCCATATCTTTTGATGCGAAAACTATGCCTTTGGTGGATGTAGATGTTGTAGAGATGTCGATGGATGATTCTATAGGTATAGGAGTAAAACAAGAAGCATTGGTTGTGGGTTTAGGATCTTTTTGAGGTCCTAATGTGGTTTGTTTAGAGGATGGTTGAACTATATGTAGAGGTGGAGTTGATGGAGAAAAAGTAGATGATGTTATGGGTGTGTGTTTCACACGTTTAGACGGATAATGAGAATTAGGATGTGTGGATGATAGAGCAGGGCAAAATTGAACTCCAACAGGTTCTGCCAAAGCACACATATCAAAGGGTCTGGGATCACCATGAATGGTAACCAACTGATTTTTAAATTCGAATTTAACACATTGATGTAAAGTTGAGGGAACAACTCGCATCGCGTTGATCCAAGGGTGACCCAAGAGTATATTGTACGATGCGGGGCAATGTACAATAAACACGGTCGTGTCTAAGGTTCTTGGACCAACTTGCAATGGGATAGTAATAACTCCACACGTTTCTTGTGTTTCGTCATTGAAGGCTTTTATGATCATATCAGTTCTTTTCATTTCGTCACTTCTAAACCCAAATCTTTGGTAGAAGTCAAAAGTGCAAATGTTTAAAGATGAACCATTGTCAATCAAGACTCGTTTAACTGCTACATCTCCGATTAGGGCAGTAATATATAAGGGGTTATCCTTATGTAAACTATGTTGTGGTATATCTCTATCCCGAAAGTCAATACAATCGACTTCTCGAGTTATGATAGTATTGGCCATGGCTTCAGGTTGAATATTTTGTGGTACCATCATTTGGCTTAATGTGAGCATTAATTCATCCCTATGTGTAGGAGAAGATCTTAAAAGGTCCAAAAGGGAAATTCTAGCTGTAGTATTTGATAATTGTTCATTAATATTATAAGGAGGTTTAGGTTGAACATTAGGTGCATGATTCCCTTTATTAGGAACTTTCAAAACAAATGGAGCTGATCCATCATTCTGAGTTTGATCTTGTTGAGAATTTTGAGGCATGTTGTCTAGTAACGGCTCCGATGGTACCTACAATATTATTTTGTGGATGATGAATGGGTCTTGGTCTAGCATTTATGGCTTGTTCATTAGAAAGTAATTGGTGAGACGATGGTCGAGTAGTGACTCTTCTTGGAAATGGTTCTTCCGGAACCATAGAACTTGTGATAGGTTGAATAGGATCTGATTCATCTTCAGAGCTATTCGATTGATTTGAGGTGATTTCCATGTCACTTTCGGTCTCATATTCTACATCACTAAGATCGGGTGTCCGAATGTTATATAGAGGTCTGGTCGTAACCATGGATAAAGTTGTGTCAAATATTTCCAAATCATGAGTAGGTAAATGCCCACTAATAGTTCCTACATATCGGGTAGGAGGGGGAACATTATGATGTTCAATTTGATTAGCCACTTCTTTACCATGCTTTGGTAAAGGATGTTGAAATATGTCCAATGATTGATTGGCATTCTGATTCTAATTTTGGGGGATGTTCTTTTGAGCATTATTAGGAGGATTTTGTTTAGGTTGAAAGGCTTGCACCTCCATCTCATTGTTATCAATTAAGTCTTGTATTTTATGTTTTAATATTTTACAAGAGTTGGTAGCGTGTCCAGGTCCTCTATGGAAATCACGGTGTAAATCAGCTCTATATCCGGGTATAGTTGGATCAGGTTCCTGGATATTTGGTAATTGGATCAAACCTCGTGCTAATAATTGTGGGAGAATGGTTGATAGAGGTTGATTTAACCTAGTAAATTCTCGAGGTGGTTTATCAGGAGGTTTCAGTATAAACTTCTCCGTTGTTTTCGTAGTATTAACATTAGCAATGTTTCCGCTATCAGTGACTCCATCACCCACAACTTGTTTATTCTTATATTGATTTCTGGATGTTTTCTCATCATCTTTCTTTTTAAGCTGACCTCTCCTAATGAGAGCATCTTCCACTCTTCGAGCTAAGTCTATAGCTTGATCGAAGGTGGTCAAGGTAGTGGTTGATAACTCATAGGATAGTTGTTCTTGTAAATTATTGATAAAGATATCCAACATTTCTCGATAAGGTAACACAAAGTGTAATTTTCCTATCAACTGTCTCCATCGAGCTAGGAAATCAGCAAAACATTCATCTTTGTCTTGTTTTAAGTTGTACAAATATTTAATGGTTACATGCCTTTCGATGTAGGCACTAAATTGATGAACAAAAGACTCGGTTGTTTCTTTGAAATTCCTCAAAGAATGAGTGGGTAGTTGATAATACCACTCCAATGCCATTCCTCCTAAACTTTTTGGGAACATTTTTAGTAATAACAAGTCATCATGTGATATATCATGACATGCTATCCTAAACATACGAAGATGCTCTATGGGATCTTCGGTTCCTTTGTATATAGGTAGGACAGGCATAGGAAAGTGTTTAGGATATGGTTGTGCTACAACTATAGGATCTAGAGGCTGACTACACATCTCTCGATAATTGTACGAGGGATGGTAGGGATCTATCTGGTCCATGCGGGAGACTAACTGTTTCACCATGGCTTCCAGATTACTAGTTTGTCCACCATATTGGTTCGGTGGTATGTGAGCGTATGATGGCGTGACGTAAGGATTAGATGCTATATTGCTATTATGCAAATGGTTGGTAGGGAGAGTATTATGAAGAAGATTTGTAGTAGCATTATGTTGTATCCCAGATTGTTGGAAATTGGTGTTTGGTTTTGTTTTGGGCTTTTGTTGATTTGAGGTATGTTGATCAATAGCTTGGCGAAATAGAGCGGTGAATGAAGGTTTCTTTTGTGTGGGAATAACTCTAGGCTTGGTAACAGGCACTCTAGGTGGTTGGGTAACCTGTTGTTGTTGCATGTTCTGGATTATAGCGGCCATAT
Source organism: Wollemia nobilis (assembly GCA_028583015.1). Classification (NCBI taxonomy): domain Eukaryota; kingdom Viridiplantae; phylum Streptophyta; class Pinopsida; order Araucariales; family Araucariaceae; genus Wollemia; species Wollemia nobilis. The sequence goes on from JAQPPZ010001243.1 coordinate 8,155, forward strand.
CCAAATTGGATGGTCCAGCTTGATCACTTTCTTGATCAACGAAGGACAAGGGATTAGTGCGTGTGTGATATATTTCTTCTAGGGTTGCTTGAGTGTCACTAATTTGATCCTTGTCCATATGGACTGCTCTATTAAGAGCGCCAATATTAGTATTGAGGAACTTCCAAAAATGTTCCATGTTCTCAAAAGTAATAGCTCCTTCCGGAGACATTTTAGGGGATGAGGATCCTTCCTCTCTAACAGTTTCTCTTTGTTCATTTCCTTCAGCAAACTCTTCTTCTTGTTGGTCTAGGGTTCCTTCTTCCTGAATTGGGTCTTCAGGAAGGACATCTGGTTTATTTACTGGTTTTCCTAACCAATCTTCTTCTACTTCAGTCTGTTTTCCATTCCTAAGTCTAGTCATTATGCTTAAACTTAGATTTTAGAAAATATATATATATATATATATATATATTTGCGACAAGTTTGGGAGGTATATATTTTAATTATATACCTACTATAATACTTAAAAGAAAACGTTTTAATTTTTGTTATATTTTTGTTTTGTTTTTTTTTGTTTTTTTTTATGATAATATTATAAAGACAACAAACAACATACTAAATGCAAGAAATAATAATAATAATAAAAGAATGGCTTAGTTTTCTATAAATAGTTTATGGATATCATTAATAGGATCAAGTTCATCAGGAGTCATGAAATGCTCCTCTTCAAATTGGAAATGGTTTTTCAAGAATTTGACAAAGTGTGCTATGGTGATATTATCTGTCTCAGACTATGACCTGTAGAAATAAAGTTCATGGCAATACTCTCGATATAACACAGCTCTAGGAACTCTATTCCATATCTTTCTATCCATAAGAATGACCTCTTGATCCTCTATACGAGATAGAAATTTATGTACTACAAGCTGCATTGTCGAGGTATTCCTCAAAGGTGTACAATTCGGAAGACACAAGTGCTCTTTTATCTGCTAACCACCTATGGCAAGCTCTCTGAAGTTCATGATATAAGGTCACTTGATCAGGATCCAGGATTCTATCTAGGACAAACCTCTTAATTTGCCTAAGTTCGGTAGATCTAGATTCAATGATACCCAATCTCCTATCAAGTTCGTCCCACAAAGGTTGAACCCTATTTGTTTGAGGTACTCTAAGCACAGAAGTAATCTCTATGGCTGCTAATTGATTTTCAACATTAATGGTGACAACTCATCTTTTATTATAATCTACCATCTAAATATGATATGCAACTTTAATTGTTTGTCTGATGATTCTAAATGCATTTATTTTTTTTTATTTTTTTTGGATTGTTTTCAAAAGGTTTTAGTTTTCACGTCGGGTTCACCAAAATGTATCGCTCCAAATTTTTTGCATCCTTACCTTTAGGCTATAGGATCCACGCCCGGAAGGGGGATGCGAGAAGGATGGGACAATACCTCGGACTGAGAGGCCCTTTGAAGGTCACGCCTCTCGGGGAGGGGGTATAAGGGTGAATTTTCGATGGATGGTGGGTTCACCAGGAAACTTTTGAGTGGCAGTTTCCATGCCTAGGTTGAGAATGGGTTTGATGTGTTCATTTTGTACTTTAATCATTCATATCCTAGGTTTGGCCAAGATGAATCTAAGCTATTCTATATGCCAATGCTGATTTATATGGATACAAAAAACATGAATAAGTGCTAAACATAGAAAGTGTGCTAAATAAGACAGAATGTACCTGATTTCGGATGTCTGATGAAGATTATGAGGTTTGTAGAAGTCCAGATCATCTCAAATCTTACATAATCATCTGCAATTGCATAGAATCATCTCAGATCATAGTCGGTCATCTGAGATCAGACGAGATCATCGTCGATCTGACGAATTCGTCAGACGAATTCGTCAAAAACCTGCAATCACAAAAACAGATACCAAAAACCAAAAATACAACTACAAAAGCAAGGGGAAATGGTAGAAATAATAGTAAACTTGACTAAATGATAAATCCAGATAACAATTAAAGGAAATGCATTAATTTAATAATTTAGTTTAACTTTATCATGCATCTATGCTAAATGAGGTGAACTCCAGGATGCAAAAATAGAATAAACTAAGTTAATTCATAAAGAAATGAAGAGAGAAGATAAAGAAATGCAAACTCCGGGCTCTGATTGCCCCCAATATGGACTGCAGTCGAGATCGCCTCCAATCGTACGAGATCATCACCGATCTATGACAGGATCATTCGAAATCGTCTGGAATCGCCAACGACGATCCGAGCTTGCTCCGACTGAAAAACAGTAAAATTCCTACAAGAAAACTTGAAATACACAATGCAAACGATGGTACGAAGGTGTTCTAATGCACAAGAAATTAAATTTGCAGGGAAATCAGTCAACCAGGGGGATAAACTGAGAAAATCCTAGTTTATATAGGATTAGGGAGAGGTTAGGAGGTTGGAGATCATCCCAATTTGGGAGATCTCCAATGGGGGAGACTCTAACCATGCAGACACACTTTCTGCCCAAGTTAGAGAAGCTGTTGAAACAGAAGCTAATTATGAAAATCAGTTTTGGGACGAAATCGTACGGACGTTCTGTTCCAGATGAATTCATCAGATCTGGGACGATTTCGTCTGATCGGCGACGATATCATCCAACGGTTAAAACAAATCCTAAAAATGGCACGAAAAACAAGGGGAGCGGGTAACGGGCGGTTTTGGGGTTAAAATTCAAATTTTTATCTTTTTACTAAGGTTTAACTGCACCAATTTTAGGGTGCTACACATTGACAAGCAAATATTATACTCGTAAATATCCTTCATGACTACATGACCTTGGTGACGCATTCCACCTGACCTTTTTTTTAGAATGATCGCTTCTACGGCGATCGTGATCTCTAAAAAAATTGTGTCAACTATGCCTTTAAAAAAACACGGTAATGGTTGAGTGCATTTATTCATATCATCTCACTTGCATCTCAGTAGGTTGGACCACCATTCAAACCTCTCTTAGTGCAAACACTTCACCAAGACGTCCTCACAACTGACTATCTTTGGAATTTTTTTTTTAATATAGCATGTAAATTTACCAAATGAGCAATCTCTCGATGTCTTTCTTCTCACTCGTGTGACCATCGCACTCCTCACTGGTCTATCTCAACCAATGTGAATACACCATGGCTGATCACAAATAATGTCATAGTGTTTGAAGTCTATGTAGTCTTCAGCAGATAACTATGTCCACATAGATTCACTCTATTTTCATTCTCAATACAATATCTCACATCTCACGGCTCTCATAGTAGGAATGCACAGTCAAATCACGTAGTCAAATGATCAAACACACTCCACCTCCGCTCAGATGTGGATCTCCTTTTTAACAATAGGCATGTATTTTATCCTAAAGCTCTCCTTATCACACTATGTCTTTTATCCAATGGACTAAACTTGAATGATGGGTAATCCAATGGTGTGGAGCACTTCTCCTAAAGCTATTATACCAAAATGACAAACTTAATTATAGTGAATACAAAGTTCAAAACTAGAACAATATAGTTGGAGTTTACATAAATCGTGAACAACAAATCTCCAATATACTCTCTAACTTAACATAGCTAATATTAATCTTAATCCCTATATGCTCTCAAAAATGCTAAACAATAGTGATGCAGGAGCATCCAGAAACGCACAACGAGCAATCTTGCATCAACCAGAGTTTTTCTAAGTGTTTTATTTTTGACAAGGCAGAAGTTGGTCGCGATATCACGATGTTGTGATATCACGATGTCACGATATCATGACATCGTGAAATCGCGACGTAAAATTGAAGTCAAGGTAGGGAAGTGGGGAGGTCGCGATATCAGTGACGTCGCAAAATCGTGACATAAAATTAAAGTCAAGGCAGGGAAGCGGGAGGTCACGATATCGCGACGTCGCGATATCGTGACATAAAATTAAAGTCAAGGCAGGGAAGCAGGGAGGTCGTGATATCGCGACGTCATGAAATCATGACATGAATTTGAAATCAAGGCTCGAAAGGTGGGAGAGAGTCGCGATATCGTGACTGTCACGATATCACGACCGGGAAGAAAGAAAATAAGAAATGAACACGTGGACGGCCACGTGCATGAAACTAATAGTTGCGGGTCAAGGGTCTCTTTAATGCATGCTTTCATTGCGGATCGGGCGGTTGCCCATTTATGGAAAAAAATTGAAAACTCGGCCGGGGGAAGTGGACTTTGGGATTTTGTTTAATGTATTCTTGCGGGTGGGTCATTAATGGCCTACAAGGTCGAGACCTCGATAAAAACTTGGAGACTATAAGAAAGGGGGTGGTGGATTGGAGAACGCAGTTAGAGTGTAGTTAGAGAAAACCAAGCCGAGCGCTGGTTGTTGTAAACACGTGGTGTATACGTAAAGAGATTTCTAGTTAATGAATGAAATTTTCTAGATTTTTGGAGTTGCATTTTCTGGTCCTCCATCAGTGGTATCAGAGCCGGAAGTTCCTGAGTGTGTAACAGATCGTCGGACGTGAGGCAGTTACACCAGGATCTGTGGAAGGGCTTGTGAGAGAGTGAGAAAAATACCTCCAAGAAGAAACCCTGTTTGTGGGAGAGTTGTGGCGATAGCAAAAGATGTCAAGTTTTGCGAGAGGCAAGTTCAAGCCGTAAGAAGAGCTACGCGAGAGGCGCGAGCCAAGAAGAGATGAAGGTAGTGAAGACGAAGTGGATGAAGAAGAAAACTAGTTTGAAGAAGAAGAAGAGGCTGTAGATCCGGCACAAGCCAGGTTGTACAAAGCCATCTCTCAAATTGGAAAGAAGTCGAAGATAGAGGTTTTTGTATACTCAAGAAATCCGGATCCCGAGAGGGAATTGATTGAGGCGGATCAACGATACGGAAGAATACTTCGAGTATGAAGAAGTTAGAAGATCTGAGAGGTTCAGATTTGCCAAGACCAAGCTGAAGGGTCATGCCGGCATATGGTGGAAGGGAGTACAGCTGGAGCAGAATAGAAGAGGAAAAGAGAGAATAACAAAATGGGGACGGATGGTAGAAAAATTGAAAAAGGCAGTTTATTCCTATAGATTATGAATTGGATGCTAAGAAAAATGTCGAGTTTGAGACGGGATGAACAAAATTGTCCAAGAATACATCGAGGAGTTTTACAAGATCCCTATTAGGCAGCCATTTAGAGGCAAACAAGGGAGAAGGTGGCCCGTTATATCAATGGGTTGAGACCCGGTATCCGGGAAGAGTTGAGCCTAGTTCGGGTGAGCACCATTGAAGATGCTTACCGGTTGCTACTGAAGGTTGAAAAAGAAGCGGAATAGAAGGTTTGATGGCAAGCAAAGAGGAATATGTCATAGAGAGGAAAATTTGGAGGAAGAAAAGAAGAAGGAAAGAGGAGAAGAAAGAAGAAGTTAGCAGCAGCCGGGATTAGAAGGAAGATGAGGAACTGTTGGCATTTTTGCCACATTGTGTTGATTGTTGTTTATTCATGCATTAGATGTTGCAATTCTCACTTCTATACAGGTTTTGATGCAAAAAATGCCTAAGTCCAAATACTGTCGTGATATCGTGACAAAAAGCAGCATGGAGGACACATTTTCAAAACTGTCGCGATATCGTGACATGTCGCGTTATCGTGGGTCTACCGAGGAGAGAGAAGACAAAAGCCAAAAGTGTCATGAAATCGTGACTTGTCACAATTTTGCGATGCAAAAGGGCAGAAAAGAGCAAAGTCAAAAACTGTCACGATTTCGTGACATGTTCCAAAATCACGATCCAACGCGAGTCCAACGGCGTTAGGGGGTAAAACCGTCACGATTTCGTGACGTGTCAAAAAATCACGGTCAACATGGTCAACAAGGGAAGCATGACAAAATTGTCGTGAAATCGTGACATGCACGTTTTTGTGACTTATAATGGCATGGAGCAGAGCAGGGTAAAACCGTCATGCAAAATCGTGACATAACTCGGCGATGGGCAATGAGACTCAACTTGGTAGCGATATCGTGATAGAATACTGATCACAGCGCAAAAGGAGGAAGACGTAGCGAAATCGCTACGTGTTGCGTGGTCGCAGCAAGATGCATATAGAAAACCTTAAGGAATGAATACGTCATGATTTCATGACATTTGTGGGATAAAGCCAGCACAAAAGGAAGACGTAGCGAAATCGCTACGTGTTGCGTGGTCACGGTTAAGGTGGATGGAAAAGTTGAAGGCATCGAAGTGGTAGTGATTTCACGACACTTTTGTAAATGAGACCAAGCACGAAGCAGACGTCGCGAAATCACGATAGGCAGTGGTAGCAATAGAGAACGCAGAAAAATGTCATGATTTCGTGACACATTGGTGAAGAAGGACCAAGTGCAGAAAGTGGTAGTGAAATCATGACATGATGGAGATGAGAGATCACGAAGCCAGAACGGGCGGGTTTTTCGGGGGTAAGAAGGGGCCCAAACAGGGAAGAAAGTTGTAGCGAAATCGTGACATGTCAGATTTTTGTGACATAAAAGCAAATACTGAGCAGCGGTGAGATAGTGTAGCGATTTTGTGACTTGCTTGGTTTTCGTGACCCAGAGATAACGATGAAGGTGCCAACAGGAAGAACATCGTGAAATCACGTATTGGCATGTTTTTGCAGTTTGAAGCAGCAAAAAGAACAAAATATGAAGAACGTCACAAAATCACGCATTGTCACATTTTTGTGGCAACAGAGCAGAGGAGCATAATGGTACGAAACGTCGCAATTTCACGACGCATCGCGTTTTTGCGGTTCAAGGTAGCGAAGGAGATAAAGAAGCCGAACCTGTAGCGATTTCATGACATGGTTGGTTTTCGCGGTCCCAAAGCGACAGAAGTGTACGAAGCAGAAATACGTCACGATTTCACGACATGTCGCATTTTCGTGACCTATTACAGTTTCATGCCAGAATGCAGTTCAAACGGCCCGATGAAGTTTTGTGAGTTTCGATGATTAAAAGCACTCCAGAATTAAATGTTTTGCTACTTTTCGATGCGAGCAAGGTAGAAGAACATGTCCAAGCCATCAGAATTAAAGATTTCCATTATTCAAAGCGGTTGTTCATGGTTTTTCTAACGGTTTCAAGCATATTTTCAAGAACGACAATTTAATGAAGACGATCGACTCCTTGTTTGAGGTTGGTTTAAGAGGAGCATTTCCTTATTTCCGTTGCATAGTTTGTAGATCTCGAGGAAGTCCGTTGCAAGTTTTAAATGTTGTAAAGAAGTAAGACCTCTATATAAATCAATGTAGATCTCAAGAAAAGGGATCGGGAGTTTGAGAGACAGTGTTGCATGAAAGCTTTCAAGTTGTTTTGCATGAATGAAAGAGACTTGGCCTCTGATTTGGCAAACATTTTTTGTGTGATCTCCTTCTGTTTCATGTATTTCTCAGTTATGCTCGTTTTTCTAATTTGCTGTTAGATTCAAATTTTGCATTTGAGTTTGAATGTTGCTATAAGAAAGTGAGTTCTAGAATGCAATTATGAAGGTTGTTTGTGCAAGATCGTAACTGGATTACGTTGTAGTTTTTATTATTATATGTTGTTCATACACTTGAGGTTTAATTCTTGCTGAGTTTCTTCCCGATCTAACAAATTCGGCCTACGGCTATATTTCCCATCTCTTTCCATGTATTTCCTGTTTCTTTCTACACATTTATAATTCCTTTCCAGCAACTTTAATCTGAAATCAAACTTAGTTTTAGTAAGGGAACCAGCCCTCTCTGGAGATTGTGGGAGACATCTCTTTCTCCTAGCCTTTCAATGTTGGCCGGGTCTAGGGTGCATAGTTTTTAGAAAATCCTTTCTTGTGGCAGATTCGTGACCAACAGATTTTGGCACACCCGGTGGGATAGACTTCTTCTGTCTCAGAAAGATCCCATAGTATTGAAGGTTTAATGTTTGCCTTCATGTCGTATAGTTAGAACATTTGGTGACTCTGTAGTACTCAGAAATCTCTGAACGTGGATGCGGTGAAATCTGTACTTCATGATCACGAGATCATAGTCTAAAAAAGTTGGAGATCTTGTCGAGTTTTTTGAACTTGATAGCACAAGAAGTGGTGAGCATTCTAGGTTGGTTTCCCCATCATCATCTACCATATCCACACAAATCCCTGGTATTGTTACTAGTTTTCCATCTTCTCAGTTACATACACCGGTTCAATGGCCCGGTATCCTCCACCTAGGCGGTTTTCAGCTTAGAACAGCTCGGGGGCCTTGAATTTGTAGGCTCAAAATCTGGCTCCCAGAGGATGCTTTGAAAGCATTGCCAACTTATGATGGTATGGGAAAGGCGCATACGAACATATTCATGATGTAGCTTCTCTGGCGACCATTCATGATATAGCAGCCGAAGATGTGATGGTGAAATTATTAATCTTGTCCTTGAGAGGAAAATTGTTGTATTGGTATAGATCTCTGCAACCGGGCACTATTGCATCCTGGGATCGGTTAGGAGAATTGTTAGTTAAGAATTTTCATGAACAGGCTGACCCATTTTCATTGTTGCATCAGTTTAATGCAATCCAAAGGCACCCGTAGGAGGCAATAGTAGATTTTAATGTTCGTTTCACCAGAAGCTGGCAGCGAGTGCTTGAAGGACTTCACCCTACCCTTGAGCAAGCTACATTCTACTACCTCTGAGCATTCAATACGAGATATTGGCTTGGCGATCGGGCAGTCCAATGTGATGACTTTCTCAAAGCTGTTCGAGCAAGCACAGAAGGCGGAGGCAGACTTGATTGCAATCAACAGGCTTCCCCCAAAGGTAGCAATGCCCATTCTTCTTGATATTCCACGACATTTATATCCTAGTTCTTTTTTGCAATCTATGTCTTCTATGTACCCTGTCCCATCATGGAATTCTAGTGCACCTCAAATTGCACCTATCCCAGTTCCTCAGCTCTCTTCTTCAGTAAATCCCTAGCTTCCCTACACCCAACATTCTGCCATTCCCTGCTTCCACCTCATTTCTAGCATTACCGGCACCACCAGCACCTTTGCCCTTACCAGCACCTCCTCACTCCTTGAACCACGATCCTTATATAACACTTTTGCAAGAGGTAAAATCTGCCAATTCTGCAATAAGAGCAATGGGTAATAAGATCACGCTTATCGAAAGGAAGCAAGCTGAGCGAGATTTCTAGCCAAGGAGATTTCAACCTCCGCCAATTACTAGAGATCAAGCTACTTCAACAAGCAAAGCACCTAAGAAAAGCCTGACTGCTTTGGTAAATGAAGATGTAGTCCTTCTTTGAAAGAACATATTGGTGTTCAAATTGCAATGATCCCCATGGAGAAGATACTTGCATGGTCCATTTGAATTATGTGTAGACATTGGCTGCTAGTTCTTCAGGGGGACAAGTCAATATGATATCCGAGCCAGGTTCTGACTTGATGCTTCCATCCGAAGAGTAGGTTTCAGTTCTCACAAGGACTGGAAAGAAGTTTGTTACTGTAGATCCTATTGAGTTAGAGCCATTAAAAGTGCCAGCTGATTTGAAGAAACCAGTGAAAGCTCCTATGCCAGTTTCAAAGCTAGATGCACCTGTTTTACCGAAAGATCCTGTTCCACATAGAGTTCAAGAAAATGCTACAACTGCATAGGCAAGATCAGAAGCAGAAGAGCAAGCTAGAGAAAAGTTGAAGTATCCTTCATTGACAAAGAGGCTAAGAGTGGAAGCCACTCAGCAGTATCGAGCTGAGATATGAACATCCTATTGGAAAGAAGGAATCTACTGCGGTTGCATACAACATTGTCAAAGAACTAAAGAAGACCCCGGCTAAGGTTAGTCTTTACGATGCATTGCAGTTGCCTGGGCAGGTAGATTTATTGCAAGAATCTTTAAAATCTATGAAGGATAGTGAGAAAGGTCCTACTCAGACAATTTATGCTCAAGCCTTAACCACTTCTGTCACTGGTAAAAATAGACCACCCCCATTTTATCTATCACTGCAAATAGGGGTTGGATCGTGCATAACTGCATGATCGACTCTGGAGCCACTACAACTGTCATGCCAAAGGCAGTTTGTGAAGTTATGGGTATGGAATACACATGAAGTAGCCCTGGAGTTTTGTAGTTAGATGGCACTCCTATGAAAACGGTGGGTGTAATCAAGGATGTCCCGATTTTTTTGCACACTATGCCTCAGATTATAGTCATTTAAGAGATAGTTGTGGTAGATCTAGAACCGTATTTTAGTATGTGCTTATCTAGAGAGTTTTCTGCAAAGTTGGGAGGTTACCTTGCCTTTGGATTATTCCCACTTGGAAATCCCTTTCAAAGGTAGAAGACTCGGGATTCAGAATGAAAAAACCTTCCTCTTTTCATATTGAGAAGTTGGATGAAGCAGGAAAGACCATGCGATGCTGTCAACATGCTAACCGAAGAGTGAGAGGGTTATGATTTGATGAATGAGGTTTTAGATGAGCTCCAGTTGGAAGATCAGTTTTCCATGCTTGATTTCAATGCTATGCTGGAAATCGAAATCGGTTGTTATTCTATCACAAAGCCCGAGGATGGTGCAATGCAGGTATTTCCTAACCAAGATGATCAGAGCTCTATCACGGATCAACTATGGAAGTTATATTTTGATGGGGCAAGATGCAAAAATGGTGCAGGAGCAGGTATTGTTTTGATTTCTCCTTAGGTTTACAAAGAACATATTCATGCCGTCTTACTTGGAATTGTACTAACAATGCTTTGAGTACGAAGCATTATGCCTAGGCTTGAAAAAGGCAAGGAAGTTGGGAATCGAACGATTCTGATTTTTGGTGATTTCGAGCTTATTGTAAACCAAGTAACAAGCAGGTGTATTTCTAAGCGGCATTATCTCAAAGCATACCGCAACCAAGTTTGGGACCTGTTTGAGTCTTTCATAGCTCCGAATATTCAGGCCATTTCCGAGAGCTGAATAAGCATGCGGATCTTCTAGCATCTCTTGGAGCCAATTTTTCTCCTATTGAGCGGGTAGTGAAGAAACCAAAGACAGTAAGGATGGTGTACGAGGCCAAGTGTCCCAGGACAAGGATACTTTTGGCGAGGTCTTCGGGATGATGAGCAAATTGTTAACTTTTTTATTCAAGAAGCTGCCACTATCAAAGGAAGAACTTTGGAGCATGAAGAGACTGATGGTCTGATTCAGTTACAGAATAATCACATTTCGAAGGGTCTTATAACTCTAGAGAGTTTGTTTGATCAGCATGATCGGTCCAAGAAACATCGGATTGAGATTGATAAGAAAGAGTATATGGAAATGCAATTAGAACCCAATAAGGTCATTAAGATTGGGACTGATTCTACTCTCGATGAACTGCAAGAAATCAGGCAACTATGTCAAGAATTTTTTGATATTGTGGCTTGGAGTTATGAGGATCTAAAGGGATATGATAAACAAATTGTTCAGCATACTATTGAGTTGGAAGAAGGTGTCAGACCCTTTAGGCAAAAGTAGTGACTAGTAAATCCAAATATTAAGACTCTAATGAGGGCCGAACTTGTGAAAATGCTGCAAGCCAAGATTATATACCCGGTTAAGCATTCAACTTGGGTTGCTAATCTGGTTCCAATTCGAAAGAAAAATGGAGATATACAAGCGTGTGTAGATTTTTGGAATCTGAACCGTGCATCTCTGAAAGATCATTATCCTTTGCCTCGCATTGATCGGATATCGCATGTTGTTCGTTGGGGCTCGGCGTTTTTCACCGTTGGATGGATTCTCTGGATATAACCGGATTTGGGTTAGGGATGAGGACCGGTACAAGACAACATTTACAACTAAGTGGGGCACTTTTGCTTATCGGCGAATGCCTTTCGGATTATCAAATGTTGGGGCAACATTCCGGAGAGCCATGGACATTGCATTTGAGGAGTTTTTGAACAAGATTATTGTTATTTATCTTGATGATATGTTGTCTTTTCACATAAATGGGAAGATCATTGTTCTCATTTGAGGCAAATCTTTGGAAAATGTAGAGAGTTTGGGATTTCCATTAATCCAAAGAAGTCAGTTTTTGTAGTGAAGGAAGGTAAACTCTTGGGGCATGTCATTTCAGAAGATGGTTTGGCAATTGATCCATCTCGAGTTGAAGCATTGAAGAAACTTTCACTCCCTGCCAATAAAAAAGACCTGCGATCTTTCTTTGGACAGATTAATTTTATCGGGAAGTTCATTTCTTATTTTGCCCGGGTTGTTAAACCCATGGTGAGTTGTTGAAGAAGGATGCGAGACTTTAAATGGACAACTCGGGAGGAAAAGAGGCATTCCAGGAAATTAAGGACAGAATAGTGTAGGCTCTGTATTAATTAATCCCGGTTATTCAAAATATTTCATTACGTATGCGGTTGGGGAAGATGAAAGCTATGCCGCAGTACTCACAAAGAAAGGAGACGATGGGAATGAAAGGCCCATTGCTTTCCTTAGTCGGGTTATTTTACCTCATGAGGCAAAGTATAATTTCATTGAAAAATAGGTGTATGTTGTCATGAAGTCTCTCAAAAAATTCAAGCACTTCATATCTTAGAGTAAGATAGTTGTCTATGTTATACATCTTGATGTAATAAATTTCATCATTCAAGGTGAGATGGGTGATAAACGCGTTGGTTGGGTCACCAAGATCCAAGAATTTGATGTTGAGATTCATCCGACCAAGCTAGTGCATGGTAAAGCCTTATGCCGACACTTAGCAAAGATGGCAGACATCGGAATAGTTGATTATCAAGTGGATGATTTCTGCTGGAGGTGACGATCCGGTGAACCTCTTAGTTCAAGAACAAGATTGGGCGAGATGATCTCGTTGACTATTTCACAAGCTGGTAGATGCCCTTCATGGTTGAATGCCTCACAACGGAGAAGGTTTCTTCTGCAAGCTCTTAGGTATGTGTTGCGCCCGAAGGATTTTTTTTTAAGAATATTGATGGTGTTCTTTTAAGGTGTATCAAGGAATCGAGAGAAGGCTAGACTCCTGGAGGAGTTTCATTACGGCATATCGGGGAGGACACTATGCGGGTAGACCGATGGCTTTAAAAATAATTTGGGTTGGTTACTACTAGCCAACCTTGTTCACAGATGCTTTTAGGATTTCCCAAGCATGTGACAAATGTCAGAGGTATACAGGAAGAGTTAGAAATGCATCACTACCTTTGCATCCAATTTAGGTTGAAGCACCTTTTCAGCAGTGGGGTTTGGACTTTATTGGGATTATTGATCCGAATTCTTTAGCTGGTCACAAGTATATTTTAACTGCTACCAATTATTTTACGAGATGGTCTGAAGCTATTCCAACCAAGGTCGCAAATCAAGGAGTGGTGATTTCTTTCATTGAAGGGCTAATTACACGCTTTGGCATTCCCGATGCTATTATTAGAGATAATGGGACTCCATTTATTGGAGCTGAACTAGCTGAATTTGCAAACAAGTATGGTGTTTTCCTGAAAACATCCTCTAACTATTATCCTTAGGGAAATGGCTTGGCAGAGTCCACAAACAAGAATTTGCTACAGATTTTAAAGAGATCTTTGGGGGATAACAAGAGATCATGGCACCTTTTGTTGAATCAAGATTTATGGGCAGATAGGATTTCAATCAAGAAGTCCATTAAGACTTCACCGTATGCCCTAGTATATGGTAAAGAGGCAAGGTTACTGTTCATTTAGAGTTGCCAGTGTTGCGGTAGTTGTGGGGATTTTAGGATGATGAAGCAGATGTAGATTCCATGGATATGCGGTTGGCTCAGTTGTTACAATTGGAAGAGCAATGTTCTTTGGCCTATGAGGAGTTTGCTAAGCACACACAGGTTATTTCAAAGTGGTTCCATAAAAATTTTGTAGATCGTCCGCTTAAGGTGGGTGATTTGGTCTTGAAATGGAATGAAAAGAAAGCTAAGCCAGGGATGCACAAGAAATTTGATGCTCTGTGGGAGGGTCCATTCCGCATTATCAGTGCTAGTGCAGCAAATTCATTTTATCTAGAAGATTTGGATGGCAGCCCACTTCCTATTTTAGTGAATGGCTTTCATTTGAAAGCCTACACTACTTGAAGTTGAGTCCAGTCTTACCTTGTATATAGCAAAAAAAAAAAAAAAGAGAAACAAAAAAAAAGAAAAAAAAAAGTATTGTTTTTCTTTATTTACTTCAGCTCTTTTTGCATGCGAGCCCGTGAGTACTGTATTTCTTTCCTTTTTCTTCTTCTATCCCAGCGATTTAGTGGCTTCCTCTCCATTTCTTCCCTTCCCCTCTTTATTCCCTCCTTCTCCTACTCCTTTCTCCTCTGCGAGTAATCAAGCCCTTCTTGTTGTTTCTTTTCCCCTTTCCTAATATTCCGAGTTCTTCTTATCCTTTTCTTCTAAGTTCTTATTGTTCATTTCAGCATTTATCCACAGTTTATTTCCCATTCCACCTCATTCCATAGCTTCACATTTCTTGATCTCATTTATTCTTCCATTCACCTTCATTTCCCCTTTCATAGTCGTTGGTAGCATAGAAGCACTCATTTACTGTATCTACCGCATCCTCCCTCTCCTCCATACATTCCATCCTATCATCATTTTCATTCGCATTCCCCAGTCTGCACATCTACAGGATTGCATTCCATGCATTTCCATTTTGCAAACCCCTGGTGCTTTCCTGGAGATTCTTTTTCGACACCTAGTTAGCTAAGCCAAATCTGATTCTTTGAGTTTCATTCATTTAGCAAGTGTTGTAGTAGCAATCGCCGAGATGTACCCCGACAGCCGACTTTATGTTCTTAGTTTTCATGACTCTATTGCCTAATGGATTCAGGTCTGGGATTCGTGCATACGGGAAAGAACTGTATACCCCACGAGCCACCAAGAATGTTGGCATTTTTGCCACATTATGTTGATTATTGTTTATTCATGCATTAGCTATTGAAATTCTCACTTCTCTACAGGTTTTGATGCAAAAAACAAGCCTAAATCCGAAGACTGTCATGATATCGTGACAAAAAGCAGCATGGAGGACACATTTTCAAAACCGTCGTGATATCGCGACATGTCGGTTATCGCGGGTCTGCCAAGGAGAGAGAAGACAAAATCCAAAAGTGTCACAAAATCGTGACTTGTTATAGTTTCACGCAAAAGGGTAGAAAATAGCAAAGTCAAAAACTATCATGATTTCGTGACATGTTCCAAAATCACGTTCAACACAATCAACGGCAGCAGGGGGGTAAAACCATCACGAAATCATGATGTGTTAAAAAATCATGGTCAACATGGTCAACGAGGGAAGCACAGCAAAATTGTCACGAAATCGTGACATGCGCATTTTCGCGACTTATAATGGGCATGGAGCAGAGCAGGGTAAAACCGTCGTGAAATCGTGACATAACTAAGCGACAGGCAATGAGACTCAACTTGGTAGCGATATCGCGACAGAAATTTGAACACGGCGCAAAAGGCGGAAGACATAGCGAAATCGCTACGTGTTGCATGGTCACGACAAGATGCGAGACAGAAAGCCTTAAGGAATGAATACGTCATGATTTCGTGACATTTGTGGGATGAAGCCAAGAAAAGACGAAGACATAGCGAAATCGCTACGTGTTGCGTGGTCGCGGTTAAGGTGGATGAAAAAGTTGAAGGCATGAATGGCGTCGTGATTTCATGACACTTTTGTAAATGAGACCAAGCACGAAGCAGACGTCGCGAAATCGCGACAGGAAGTGGTAGCAGTGGAGAACGCAGAAAAATGTCATGATTTCATGACACATTGTTGAAGAAGGACCAAGTGTAGAAAGTTGTAGCGAAATCATGACATGTTGGATTTTTGAGACAAAAAAGCAAAGATGCGAGCAGCGGCGAGATAGTGTAGCGATTTCGTGACTTGCTTGGTTTTCGCGACCCGGAGATGACGATGAAGGTGCCGACGGGAAGATGTCATGAAATCATGCAGTGTCATGTTTTTGCGGTTTGAAGCAGCTAAAGAACAACATGGATGAAGAACGTCGCGAAATCGTGCATTGTCACATTTTCACGGCAATAGAGCAGAGAAGGAGCATAATGGTACGGAACGTCGTGATTTTGTGACGCATCGCATTTTCATGGTTCAAGGTAGCGAAGGAGATAAAGAAGCCAAACATGTAGCGATTTTGTGACATGGTTGGTTTTCACGGTTCCAAAGTGATAGAAGCATACAGAGCAGAAATACGTCACGATTTTGTGACATGTCATGTTTTCGCGACCTATTACAGTTTCGTGCCTGGTAGCAGTTCAAACGGCCCGATGAAGTTTTGTGAGTTTCGATGATTCAAAGCACTCCAAAATTAAATTTTTTGCTACTTTCTCGATGTGAGCAAGGTAGAAGAACGTGTCCAAGCCATCAGAATTAAAGATTTCCATTATTCGAAGCTGTTGTTCGTGGTTTTTCTAATGGTTTCAAGCATATTTTCAAGAACGACAATTTAATGAAGACGACCGACTCCTTGTTTCGAGGCTGGTTTAAGAGGAGAATTTCCTTATTTCCGTTGCATAGTTTGTAGATCTCGAGGAAGTCCGTTGCAAGTTTTAAATGTTGTAAAGAAGCAAGACTTCTATATAAAGCAATGTAGATCTCGAGAACAGGTATCGAGAGTTTGAGAGACAGTGTTGCATGAAAGCTTTCAAGTTGTTTTGCATGAATGAAAGAGACTTGGCCTATGATTTGGCAAACGTTTTTCTGTGTGATCTCCTTCTATTTCATGTATTTCTCAGTTATGCTTGTTTTTCTAATTTGTTGTTAGATTCAAATTCTGCATTTGAGTTTGAATGTTGCTATAAGAAAGTGAGTTCTGGAATGCAATTCTGAAGGTTGTTTGCACAAGATCGTAACTGGATTACGCTGTAGTTTTTATTATTATATGTTTTTCATACACTTGAGGTTTAATTCTTGCTGAGTTTCTTCCCGATCTAACAAATTCGGCCTACGGCTATATTTCCCATCTCTTTCCATGTATTTCCTGTTTCTTTCTGCACATTTATAATTCCTTTCCAGCAACTTTAATCTGAAATCAAACTTAGTTTTAGTAAGGGAACCAGCCCTCTCTGGAGATTGGTCTAGGAGACATCTCTTTCTCCTAGCCTTTCAATGTTGGTCGGGTCTAGGGTGCATAGTTTTTAGAAAATCCTTTCTGTGGAAGATTCTTGACCAATAGGAACCCGGGATCAATGGCCATAATAACTCCCAAGAGGAAGAGGTAGATACGGATGAGGAAACGAGGAGGAGGAGTGTTTCGTGGAACCTATTTCCACTATGGAGAAGAGGGACATCATGCATATGAGTGTCCCCAACACCACGAGAGGGTGAACAAGAGACCTATGGGTCCTTCCGAGCCTCTTGTGGTAGATGAAAGAAACAAATTAGAACATTACGAGGGAGGCGAGGAGAGAGGGAAGTCATGGTCACAAAGGAGAGCCATGTCGATTGAGGAAGATAAACCGAGCAAAGGAGAAGCTTATTGCATGAGGTGCAAGAGTTCGGGTAAAGTCCGCCAATGTTATTATAGACAATGGAAATCTTGATAACTTAGTCTGCGAGGAAATGGTCACTAAGTTGTAGTGGAGAGGGAGGAGACACCCCCCCCCGCATCCATACCGGATTGTGTGGTTGCGGAAGGACCACGAGCATGGGTCACAAGCGAGTGCTTAGTCACGTTCAATATTAGAAATTACCGGGATGAGGTCTGGTGTGATGTTTCCCCATGGATGCTTGCCATTTCCTGTTGGGAAGGCCATGGCAGTTTGATCGAAGTGTAGTGCATGATGGTCTTACAAATACGTACTCATTGACGAGAAATATGGAGTGCGCCACAAATTAAAGCCATTACAGGCAGTGGATGAGAAGGTGTGCAGCGGTGCTGAAATTTGTACGTAGAAGGCAAAAAATGTTTTTGCTAGGATACAAGGTTTAAGCGGGATGCGAAGCGGGTGTAAATTTGGAGATGTTGCAGAAAACCATGACCGAACAACACAAAAGTGAAGGTCACTTCTCCATCAACCCTGGGTGTCTGATGCAGGAGCATCCAGATGTATGAGCAATCTTGCGTCAACCAAAGTTTTTCTAAGTGTTTTGTTTTTGACAAGGTAGAATTTGGTCATGATATCATGACATCGTGATATTGTGACGTCGCGATATCGCGACATCACGATATCATGATGTCGCAAAATCATGATGTAAAGTGTGAAGTCAAGTGCGGGGGGAGGCGGGAGGTCACGATATCGCGACGTCGCGATATCGGGACATCGTGATATCGTGACATCGCAAAATCATGACATAAAGTTAAATTCAAGGCAAGGAAGCGGGGAGGTCATGATATCGCAACGTCGTGATATCGTGACGTCATGAAATTGTGACTTAAAATTAAATTCAAGGCAGGGAAGCGGGGAGGTCGGGATATCGCGACGTCGCAAAAATCATGACATGAATTTGAAATCAAGGCTCGAAGGTGAAGAGGTCACGATATCGTGACTATCGTGATATCGTGACCATAAGAAAGCAAATAAAGAAATGAACACACGGACGGCCACGTGCATGGAAAAAGAGGCAACGGCCATAGATGAACAGTATGAAAAATTGACAATTGCGGGTCGAGGGTCTCTTTAATGCATGCTTTCATAGCGGATCGGGGCAGTTGCCCATTTATGGAAAGAAAATTAAAAACTCGGTCGAGGAAGCGGACTTTGGGATTTTGTTTAATGTATTCTGGCAGGTGGGTCATTAATGGCCTAGAGGGTCGAGACCTCGATAAAAACTCGAGAGACTGTAAGAGAAAGGGTGTGGTGGATTGGAAGGCGGTTAGAGTGTAGTTAGAGAAAACCAAGCCTAGCACTGGTTGTTGTAAAGCCTGTGGGCTATATCTGTAAAGAGATTTCTAGTTAATGAATGAAATTTTTTGGATTTTTGGAGTTGCGTTTTCCGGTCCCCCATCAAATAGCTACGTATATGCTCTCAACAATGATAATAATAATAAATCTAAAAAACTACATAGGAGTAATCTAAACACTTAATGCTATGGTTTCCACAATGCAAGATCAAATTAAATAGATTTTGCAAGTTATAAATTCATAACATCACCACAACAAAAATCAGGAGATGGAAAACCTAGAGGTTGAGATTAGATAGGATGAAGATCCCAAAGAGAATGAAAACAAGGCCCACATGAAGATAGAAATGGGAAATAACACAAAGCATATTAAAGTGACCAAATTCATGGAAAAAGGAGGAGAATATGTAGCTAAATCATGGTTAGATGAATTGGAACTTCATTTTTCCATAAAACTACTACTGCGGAACTAAAATGGCATTTTCTCTTTATCATCTGGGAAGAATAGGAATTGAATGGTGGAATGCTTATAAATAAGAACATAAGATCTCCCCTAATAAGCTGAAGTGGGAATTTTTGTGGAAGATTTTAAGGATAGATTCCTTAAAAGCAATTTTATTCAAATAAATTTGAAGGAATTCTTTGCATTTCAACAAGGATCAAGGTTAAGTGGAGGGAATACTATGAACAATTTGTGAGACTACTTAAATATGTACCATCCTCTAATCAGAATAATGAGATGAAAATACACAAATTTGTCCTAGGAATGAAGCCTTGGATCAAATATAGGGTAAGCATACATGTCTAGAAAACTATGCAAGAAGCTTATGTTATGGTTCAAGGACAAAGTCTATGAGACTACTAATGAAATTCACAATAGTTCCACAAAATGGTCAAACAAGGGATACAATTTTCAAAAAAAAGGAAAGTGGGATAATGGACAAAATTAGAAGAACAAAGGAAATCCAAAATGCACAACAATGGTGGTAAGAAGAATTTCAAGAAATAATTTCACCACAAGAATAATAACTACTCCAACAACAACAATAGGGATTTCCGAGGATCTTAAGTAGCCGGTTTCGCTACAAAACGGTGGATACAAGAAAACTAGTTCAGGAAGGAGATTAAAACTCAAGGATAAAGTGCTTCAACTATGGAGGTTTACATTTTGCCATTAATTGTCCACAATGTGCAAGCACTAGCTCTAATAAGCCTAATCACAATATCTATGCAACAATAACAACACAAAACTTGGATGGACAATCTACACCTCTACTACTAAATGGTAAAATTTTTGATAAATAAGTTAGCATTTTAATTGATAGTGGGGCTACTAATAGTTTTATTTCTAGTAATATAGTAAGGGATATGCGGAGAAAAACCAAGATCTTTGGTACAAGGTGGAAGGTTTGTATGGCAAACTTATCATGTTAATCAATGCTTTTACTTAACTCAAATTACCCTATCCAATGGCTTTCTTGGGTGACATTTGTATGTAGCACCATTACATGCTTTTGACATCATCACAGGAATGGAGTGTTTGAAGGCTCATGAAGCCTTGGTAAATTTCTAGAAGAGATGAATTGAGTTTATCAACGAAGACAAAAGAAAGGTAAAGGATGTATAGTGAACCAAGAGAATTTCAACCAATGTTAATTTTAGCAATGCAACTGAAGAAAACTATTAGAAAAGGAGGAATGATTTATGTAGTTAAACTCAAGGAAAAAGGAGGAAATTCCAAAGTAATAAATTATTGGAAAATTTCCATTATTGCAGGAATTTCATGATGTTTTTGTTGATGAGATACCTGGATTGTCGTCTAAATGTGAATTTGATTTCACCATAGAATTGATGCTAAGATACTGAGCCTATCCATATAGCTCCTTATAGAATGAGCTCCATCGAGATGCGAGAATTGAAAGTGTAACTTCAAGAGTTTATAGAAAAAGGGTTGATAAAACCAAATGTATCACCTTGGGGAGCACCTATTTTATTTGTGAAGAAGGAAGATGGTTCATTAAGGTTGTACATATATTATAGAATGTTAAACAAGGCATATGTCAAGAAAAAATATTCATTGACAAGTATAGAATATTTATTTGATCAACTAAAATATGCTACCATTTTCACAAAGATTGATCTAAAATCTGGATATCATCAACTGAGAATATGAGAAGAAGATACACATAAAACCGCATTCAAGACTAGATATGATCACTATGAATTTACAGTCCTACCATTTGGATTGACTAATGCACCAAAAACTTTCTTGAATTTGATGAATAGTGTGTTTAGAAAATAGTTGGAATGGTTTGTGTTGATATTCTTGGATGACATTTTGATTTATTCTCATAATAGAGAGGAACATGATAAGCACTTGAGGATAGTGCTAGAAATTTTAAGGAAGAACCAACTCTACATGAATTTTTCTAAATGTGAATTCTATGTTTCACAAGTGCATTACTTGGGGCATATTATATCAGTGGATGGGATCATTGTTGATCCAAAGAAAATAGAAGCCATTTGAATTGGCCACCTCCAACAAATATGATAGAAGTAAGAAGCTTCATGGGTTTTTCAAGATATTGTAGGAGGTTTTTTAAAGACTACTCTAATATTTCTTATTCAATAACCAACCTTCAGAAGAAAAGGAAGGAGTTTAAATGGACAAAAAAGTGTGAAGAAGCATTTAATTTGCTTAAACAAAAATTAACCTTAGCTCCTATTCTGAAGATTCTAGATTCCACAAGAAATTTTTTAGTTTGCACCGATGCCACTTTGGAAGGCTTAGGAGGGGTCCTATACCAAGATGATTACGTAGTAGCATATAAGTCTAGGAAACTCAAAAAGCATGAAGTTAACAATGCACTCATGATTTAGAACTTGCTGCAGATTGTGCATACCTTGAACATTTTGTGATATTATCCGGATTTGGTAGACCATTTGGTTAAGAACCGATCACGAGTTTTAAGTATATCTTCAATCAACCATTCTTGAATGCTAGACAAAGAATGTGGATAGATTTCTTAGCGAGAATATGATTTTGGTGTTGAGTATATCAAAGGAAAAGAAAATAAAGTCATTGATGCTTTAAGTAGGAGGAAGCACATAGCTCCATTGAATCGTAGTTATGTGGATTTAAAGGGGTAAGTCAGAAAGATGCAATGTTAGGATCCTAAATGTAGTGAAATTCATGTTAAGATAGAGTAAAACTTGAATGAAAACCAAGATTATAGCATGAAATATGGAATTTTATGCTTTAGATATTGAGTAGTCATACCTAAATTGGGTAATTTGAGGAGATTGATCATGCGAGAAGCTCAATCATCCTAGAGGACCAAGATGAGGTAAAATATGAAAAAGACCTTTTAATGGTCCGGAATGAAGAAAGATATCACTTATTTTGTGGCACGATGTCTACGGTGTCGGGGAAGGTGAAAGTTGAACATTAGCATCTAGTAGGAAAATTATTTTCACATGCTATACCCACTCACAAATGACAAGTAATATCAATGGATTTTATTGTCGGCTTTCCAAAAAATAAAATATCATCATGATGCAATATTTGTTATAGTAGATAAACTCACTAAGGTTGCACATTTTATACCAATATGTACTATAGATGATATTGTAGTTGTTGCCAATCAATTTAGAAAAGAAATTTTTAGGTTGTTTGGATTTTCAAATATGATTATCTTTGATAGAGATTCTAGGTTTACTTCTAAGTTCTTGAAGGCTCTCCATCCTGTAATTGGCACAAATTTGAATATCAATTATGCATATCATCTTAAAATGGATGGAAAAATAAAAAGGGTTAACCAAGTTCTGGAAGATATGTTACACATGTATTGCATGTACCAGAAGTCTCATTGGGAAGGCTATTTGTATCTAGTTGAGTTTGCTTATAATAATTATAGCTATCATTATTCCTTAAATATGGCCCCTTTCAAAGCTTTGTATGGCATATGATGCAGAACTCCATTATCATGGGATAATCTCGAGGATCGGGTTGTCATTGGACCAAAAATGGTCAAAATAATGGAAGAGCGACTAGGACTAATATGTCAAAGGATCAAGGAAGCCATGAATAGATAGAAGAATTTCCAAGGGTAAAACCATGAAGCCATGATAAAGGATCAAAGGATAAAGGAAGCCATGAATTAACCCCTAGAGAATTCTCCATAGGTGACAGAGTGTTTCTAAGGGTAAAACCTAATAAGAGTGTCATTAAATAAATAAAATTAGATCCTAGATTTATTTGGTCCATTTGAGATTGTGGAGAAGATAAGTTCTATAGCCTATCGACTTGACTTACACCTAACCTATCAAAGATACACAATAATGTTCATGTATACCTACTTAGGAGATATATTGCTGATCGTGATCATGTGCTAGATGTTTCTAATTTATAGATGGCAAATACGACAACTTTTGAATTGAGACTTGTGAAGATCTTGGAATTTTGTTCTAAGACCATGAGGAAGTGTAAAATTTATCAGTGTAAGGTCTAGTGGGACCAGTATTCTGAAAAGAATTCCACTTGGTAAAAGTGGAAGATATGAAAAGATACTTTCCTTATTTATTTAATGATCTTATGTAATAATACGGGTTGAACTATGGGCCACTTGTACAAAGTGGAAACTATGCCAAAAACTATGTTTTCGATTATTATGTAATAATGTGGAAAAATAAGAGGACTATGTTTAATATAATGGGGGAGTATGTCATCCCACTAGAGGACTATTTTTAAGATGTTATTTGTGTAATGGTAGCTAGTTTTAATGCTTAATATATTTGCATTGTATTTGTCAAAAGTGAATAACATAGCTTACTTGAGAGGGGGGTGAGCAGGTTAAGATCACTTTTACTTTTCTTTCCCAAATAGTATTAATCAATATAATCAATGGTAGTATAATAGCAATAACCAAAGAAGTGCACAAATCATAACACATAATAAATACACCAATTTTAATTTCATTCACCCAATGTGGGATACCTCCACAGAAAATATTTCTTCTAAATTATTTTCACATGCTATACCCACTCACAAATGGCAAGTAATATCAATGGATTTTATTGTTGGTTTGCCAAAAATAAAATATCATCATGATGCAATCTTTGTTATAGTAGATAAACTCACTAAGGTTGCACATTTTATACGGGGATGTACTATAGATGATATTGTAGTTATTGCCAATAAATTTGTAAAAGAATATTTTTTGGTTGTATGGTTTTTCGAAGATGATTATCTTTGATAGGGATTATAGGTTTACCTGGTTCTTGTAGGATCTCCATCGTGCAATTGGCATAACTTTGAATATCAATTTTGCATATCATCCTAAAATGGATGGACAAATGAAAAGGTAAACCAAGTTCTAGAAGATATGTTACACATGTATTGCATGGACTAGAAGTCTCATTGGGAATACTATTTGTATCTAGTTGAGTTTTCTTATAATAATAGCTATCATTCTTCCTTAAAGATGGACCCTTTCAAAGCTTTGTATGGTAGATGATGCGAGAACTCCATTATCATGGGATAATCTCGGGGATCGGGTTGTCATTGGACCAAAAATGGTCAAAATAATGGAAGAGCAGCTAGGACTAATCTGTCAGAGGATCAAGGAATCCATGAATAGATAGAATATTTTCTAAGGGTAAAACCATGAAGCCATGATAAAGGATCAAAGGATCAAGGAAGCCATGAAAGAACCCCTAGATAATTATCCATAGGTGACAGAGTGTTTCTAAGGGTAAAACCTAATAAGAGTGTCATTAAATAAATAAAATTAGATCCTAGATTTATTTGGTCCATTTGATATTGTGGAGAAGATAAGTTCTATAGCTTATCGGCTTGACTTACCACCTAACCTATCAAAGATACATAATAATGTTCATGTATCCCTACTTAGGAGATATATTGCTGATTGTGATCATGTGTTAGATGTTTCTAATTTACAGATGGTAAATCTAACAACTTTTGAATTGAGACTTATGAAGATCTTGAAATTTTGTTCTAAGACCATGAGAAAGTGTAATATTGATCAGTGTAAGGTCCAGTGGGACCAGTATTTTGAAAAGAATTCCACTTGGGAAAATTGGAAGATATGAAAAGATACTTTCCTTATTTATTTAATGATGCTATGTAATAATACAGGTTGAACTATGAGCCACTTATACAAAGTGGAAACTATGCCAAAAACTATATTTTATTGATTGTTATGTAATAATGTAGGAAAAAAAAGATGACTATGTTTAATCTAAGGGGGGAGTATGTCACATCCCACCTTATAGGAGTATTTTTAAGATGCTATTTGTGTAATGGTAGCTGGTTTTAATGTAATATATTTGTATTGTATTTGTTAAAAGTGAATAACATAGATTATGCGATAGGGGCTGAGCGGTATAAGACCACTTTTTACTTTTTATTTCCCAAATAGTATTAATCAATATAATCAATGGTAGTATTAATAGCAATAACCAAAGCAATGCACAAATCATCACACACAATAGAGACACCAATTTTAACGTGGTTCACCCAATGTGGGATACCTCCATAGAGAAAATATTTCTTCTAAATATTTCTCAAAAAATCTCATGGGAATCCTTCCCAATTACAATATTTATGGATCTTTATCCAAAGGATATGTTGATCCCCTAAATCTCAAGTTCATGGATCTCTTCCACATGATAACTCTTTCCCCTTATGCTCTGGTTAGTGATCTTCTAGAAGACTACGTATCTACGATGCAGCGATTGGTGGATCTCTCTCCACTTGAAGACTCCTCACTCGGATCTATCTTTAATTGTGCTAGCTCTTTGGATCTCTATCCATTGAGACTATATCCTTTGTACTTTATCACCTCCAAAGCTCTATCTTAATACAAAACTAAATATAATCCAGTCGGTCTAGCATATCCCTGCTCAATCTCTTGCACTAAACATAGTACATTTGATATATTATAATTCTACTCAATAGGTCCACACAGAACCTTCTCAAATCTTCTCAATAGGTCCACACAAAACCTACTCAAATATAATCAATAGGTCCACACAAAACCTACTCAAATCTACTCAATAGGTCCACACAGAACCTACTCAAATATGCTCAATAGGTCCACATAGAACCTTCTCAAATATGCTCAATAGGTCCACCAGAACCTTCTCAAATCTGCTCGGTGGGTCCACACAAAACACCTCAAATCTGCTCAATAGGTCCACATAGAACCTACTCAAATTTGCTCAATAGGTCACACATAACCTACTCAAATATACTCAACAATCTTACTTAGAACTTATCCAAATCTACTCAAAAAGCTCACTCAGAACTTGTCCAAATCTGCTCAACAAGCTCACTCATAACTTGTCCAAATATTCTCAACAAGCTCACTCAGAACTTGTCCAAATCTGCTCAATAAGATCACTCAGAACTTGTTCAAATCTTCTCAACAAGCTCACTCAAAACTTGTCCAAATATGCTCAATAAGTCCTCTCTAGGACTTGGTCAAATCTGCATAGTAAGCTTCCACAAAATCTTACTCAAAATCAGTTCATAAGCCTTCTCAATGACTTGTCTCAAATCTACTTAACAAGCTCACACAGAACTTGTCCAATCTCATATAATCATAAAGAGAATTGTTAAAGACTCAATATGTTCTATACTCAATGCTTAATCAATATCTCAATTCAATCTCATAGAAACATAAAGAGAATTGTTAGAGACTCAATATATTCTATACTCAAATTCAATATCAACTCAAATCAATCTCATAGAAGCATAAAAAGAATTTTTAGAGACTCAATATGTTCTATACTCAAATCCCAATCTCAACTCAAATCAATCTCATAGAAGCATAAAGAGAATTTTTAGAGACTCAATATGTTCTATACTCAAATCCCAATCTCAAATCAAATCAATCTCATAGAAGCATAAAGAGAATTTTTTAGAGACTCAATATGTTCTATTCTCAAATCTCAATATCAACTCAAATATAGAATATAGAATAGTTTGTTTTATGGAACTTGAACAACCACATGCATCCACTTGACTAGGCTCAATCAACTCAACTCAACCAAACACTTCAAGGAACAACCCTTTCTCACAAAACCTAGTCCAAGCATGTATCAACTAACTCAAAATATTTCCAACAATGCTCAACCACTAATCTCTCATAACAATGATACTCATGTTATTTTCTAACTCAAGTTCAAGTTCTTTGCACAACCAATGGGCTTAACAACAATGCTTATAAAACAAGGTTTAATAACAACTCTCAATCTAGAAAACCTTGAAGCATTTAACCAATCACTTTTGAAAAGGAAACCACAATCAATCCTTTTCACTCCAAAGGTATTTTATAATAAACCACCATAATCAATCAATATGAGAATGTGCCCATACCTTTTATGAATATGAAGAAGCCTCTTTGAAAATTTGGCACAATCACAATATTCTAGCAAAATGGCTTTGGGTGGTTTCGACCCCGCATTCCTCCTCATCATGTGCCTTAGCGCACTCTTCGCCCACCATGTGTGATATACCTCCCACATGGAGGCTTTAGCCTTTGAGACTTATATTTTGATCCTCTCCACCTATGCCTTGAAACTTGCTCCCTTGTTCCATGTGCAATGCACAAACAAAATTGGAAAGGGAGGAATCGACGAATGCGAAGGAGGGATAATCGAATACGGAAATTATTTCTTGTTTCTTCTTGGTTGATAAAATCAACCCCTTTAAATATTCGAACCTTTGCATGATAAAATATATGGCGTCGGCGGGTATGGCGAAAAAAAAATCTTTTATTTAATTTTAAAAAATTTTAATTTTTAAATTTTAAATAAATTAAAATTTAAACTAAACCTTTAAAATTAAATTTCTCCATCAAGGGCACCTTTTTTGATGAAACAAAAAATCCAACTTGAGTTTTAAGAAAAATCCATTTCAAATATTCCATCTATGGTTTTAAATAAAACCTTTCCTTGCCTTCCTTAGTTTCATAAAAGCCTTTTGCTAAATTTCCCTTGAAGCTCCTTTTGGAACCAAATGCCATGCATCCCTTCTTGAACCTTTTGATGTAAAAACCTTTACTTCTCATGAAGCTATTTGTGGATAAAAATCATAGTGCTTACTTACATAGGTCCTTTTTACATCAATGACAACTTTTAGATTAGAGGCTCAAAATGTCTAACAATCTCCCCATTTGTTATTGATGGCAACCCATATCCTTTTAACGAAATCTGGCCTTCTTTTTTACTCCCCTTGGGACTTGTCTCCCCCCCCCCTAGCTCAATGCTCTCTCAAATATCAAATCTCTCCTTATACCAAATATCTCCCCAATACACAAATCTCTCCCCCTTTGGCATCAATGGCAAAGGGTCACCTTTGGGGCTCGAGGCTAAGTGAGCCTCTTGGTTAGCCCCTCCCCCACCTCCACATGGGGTGGTTAGTCTAGGTGGGAATATTTCTACTTCCTAGTATTACTCTTTGCCTTTATATTTATCTCTTCTTTTCTGAGTCTTATGAATCCTCTCACTATTTCTTTCCAAGTCATCATCCCTGTTCTTGTCATCACTTATGTTCATGTTCTTGTTCTTGTTCTCATCCATGTTCCTATTCCTATTCTCATCCATGTTCTTGTTCCTATTCCTATTCTCATCCATGTTTTTGTTCATGTTCCTATTCCTGTTCTTGTTCTCATCTATGTTCCTATTCCTATTCATGCTTGAATATGGAATATTTTCTCTACACCATCTTGCTATGTGACCATTATTATTACACTTATAACACATAATGTTATTATTCCTTGGAAGGGGCAACTATTGTCTTAGGATTTCTCCTAGTGAAGCCATATCCTCTTCTATCATGAACCTTGCAATTCATTGCCTTGTGACCAAACTCATTACATGAGTAGCAATACCCATGGAAAATTTTTCCTTTCCCATATTCTTGTATTTCATGTGTCTTGCACTGTGAATCCATGTGCCCAAACTTGTGACATGAAAAACATCTTCCATTGAAGAAATTTTGCCTAGACCCCATTGGTCTCCTGTTATGATTATTGTTCCATTTGTACCTTCTTTGTGAATTACTCATATCTTTGTTGAACTCTTTGTTGTCCAATTCATCCTTGATGTCTCACTCCCACTTTTACTTACTTCTTTTGACTCTTCTTCTTTTTTGGTGTTTGAGCTTGGCTCTTCTTTTTCACTTCTTGTTTCACTTGTTCTTATTTAGAACTAAGTCCTATTAGTATGATGACCTTTGTACATTGATAGTCCTTTCTAAAATCCTTGAATTTTCCTCAAACTTGTGTATCTTGTACTTAGAACCTTTTACTTCCATCCTTAGTGAAACTATATCATGCTCTAGTATTTCACCTCTAGATCTTTTACCTTCAATTTTTTAGTCATACCTTCTTCAATCCTTCTTGCTTCTTCAGCCATGATTTTGAAGTTGGTGAGTTCTGTGGCAAATTTGTTTTTGCTTTTTCATCTTCTTGATTTTCAACCCGTAATTTTTAGTTCTCCTTTTTAATTCTTTAATAGTAACCATAAGTACTTCACATTCTATCTGGTTTACATTTCTTTGTTCAACTATACCTTTTTCAACTCTTCTTGCTTTTTCAACCTTATCTCTCAAGTTAGAGATACCTTGTAGAAGCTTTGTCTTACATTTCTCATATTATTGTATTTGATCCTTCAATTATAAATTCTCTATTTTCAATTTAATAGCTCCTTAAAAGTGGATTTTCCTTTTATTTTTACGAAGCATCTTATTTTTTCTTCTATTACTAAAAGTAGAGTTTCTTCTTCATACACCTTTTTGATCATGTTGTGTTATCTTTTCTTGAACCAAACTCTAAGATTTCATTTTCGAGAATATCATATTCATATTCCTGCTAATAAACCCATCACAATGTATTGCATCATGGCCAAGTTGACCACAAACAAAATATTATTGTGGATAATAGAGTTGCATGGTGAAAGCTTGTGTTCCCACATCACAGTACCAAAACTTTATTATTTTGGATATTTATCCATTACTTGATATATCTCTTGAATATATTTCTATTTGTCCTCCCAACACAAAAATATTAAACTCATCTTCCTTTTCTTTCATGACCATAGGTTTTCTTTTCTTAATGTGTCTCATGCTTCACTCTTGCCTTTCTTTGCCATTTGTGTTTTTTTACGATTTTCCTTCAAAAAAGAATTTGTTAAACTTCTTACGAAGGAACCAGATACGATACCAATTGAAGAACACAGGCTTATCCCTGAGAGGAAGGTGAAACATTATAAGATCAATTTTTACTTTTCTTTCACAAATAGTATTAATAAATATAATCAATGACAGTATTAATAGTAATAACCAAGTAATGCACAAATCATCATAAATAATAGAGACACCAATTTTAATGTGGTTCACCCAATGTGGGCCACCTCCATGAAAGGAAAATATTTCTTCTAAATATTTCTCAAATAATTCATGGGAATACTTCCCAATTAGAATGTTTATGGATCTACGTACAAGGAGATGTTGATACCCTAAATCTCAAGTTTGTGGATCTCTTCCATGTGAGAACTCTTTCCCCTTAACATACGGCTAGTGATGATATTCTAGTAGATATATATCTTTTTGCACTAGCTGGTGGATTTCTCTCATTTGAAGACTCCTCACTTAGATCTATCTTCAATTGTCATCTTTGGATCTCTATCCACTGAGACTTTGTCCTTTGTACTTTGTCACCTCCAAAGCTACTGTCTCAATATTGTACACTAAATATGCTTGATTAGTCTAGCATAGCCCTACTCAATATCTTGCACTAAACATAGTACATTTGATCTAGTATAATTCTTCTCAATAGGTCCACATAGAACCTTCTCAAATTTTCTCAATAGGTCCACTTAGAACCTACTCAAATATTATCAATAGGTCCACACGGAACCTACTCAAATCTACTCAGTAGGTCCACATGGAACCTACTCAAATCTTCTCAATAGGTCCACTCATAACTTGATCAAATCTGCTCAATGAGTCCCACCTGAGAACTTGCTCAAATCTACTCAACGAGGTCCTGGGGAACACTGCTCAAATCTCCTCAACAAGTCCCATAACCTACTTAAATATGCTAAACAAGCTCACTCAAAACTTGTATATATCTTCTCAACAATATCACTTAAAACTTTTCCAAACATGCTCAACAAGCTCACTCAAAACTTGTCCAAATATGCTCAAAAAGCTCACTCAAAAATTGTCCAAATATTCTCAACAATCTCACTCAAAATTTGTCCAAATCTGCTCAATAAGCTCATTAAGAACTTTTCTAAATCTACTCAACAATCTCACTTAGAACTTGTCCAAATTTTCTCAATAATTCCTCTCTAGGACTTGCTCAAATTTGCATAGCAATCTTCCACAAAAGCTTACTCAAAAATTAGTCCTTTACTTCTCAACAAATTATCTCAAATCTACTTAACAAGCTCACACAAAACTTATTCAATCTCATAGAATCATAAAAAGAGAATTGTTAGAGACTCCAATATGTTCTATACTCAATGCTTAATAAATATCTCAATTCAATATCATAGAAGCATAAAGATAATTGTTAGAGAATCAATATATTTTTATACTCAAATACCAATCTCAACTCAAATCAATCTCACTTAGAAGCATAAAGAGAATTTTTTAGAGACTCAATATGTTCTATACTCAAATCCCAATCTCAAATCAAGTCAATCTCATAGAAGCATAAAAATAATTGTTAAAGATTCAATATGTTCTATACTCAAATTCCAATCTCATCTCAAATGAATCTCATACAAGAATAAAGAGAATTGTTAGATACTCAATATGTTCTATACTCAAATCCTAATCTCAACTCAAATAAATCTTATAGAAGCATAAAGAGAATTGTTAGAGACTCAATATGTTCTATTCTCAAATATCAATCTCAACTTGAAATCGAGAATATAGAATAGTTTGTTTTATGGAACTTGAACAACCACATGCATCCACTTGACTAGGCTCAATCAACTCTACTCAACCAAACACCTCAAGGAACAACCCTTTCTCACAAAACCTAGTCCAAGCATGTATCAACTAACTCAAAATGTTTCCAACAATGCTCAACCACAAATCTCACATAACAATGATACTCATGTTCTTTTCTAACTCAAGTTCAAGTTCTTTGCACAACCAATGGGCTTCAACAACAATGATTATAAAACAAGGTTTAATAACAACTCTCAATCCAGAAAACCTTGAAGCATTTAACAAATCACTTTCAAAAACCACAATCAATCCTTTCCACTCAAAAGGTATTTTATAATCAACCACCATAATCAATCAATAGGATAATGTGTCCATACCTTTCATGAAGATGAAGAAGCCTCTTTGAAATTTGCCACAATCACAATATTCTTGCAAAATGGCTTCGGGTGGTTTCAACCCCACATTCCTCCTCATCATGCGCCTTAGCGCACTATCCACCCATCATGTGGTCT